>CAKAOJ020000279.1:0-365000 GCA_916701645.2 Sebastolobus alascanus
TGACATCACCGTTCGAGCGATCAAAAATTCCTTCGCAATTTAGCGTCACATTAGTTTGAGGGTTATACCATCCAAATTTGACGCGAATCAGATGAAGCCTCCAGGAGGAGTTCGTCAAAGTATGCAAAAAATACATGAAAAACGCACAAAATTCAAGATGGCCGACTTCCGGGTGGGCGGAGCTAATGAAACCCAATGAGGAATATGTCTGAAATAATGAGCGGGATGTGCCCACCAAATTTCATGAACATAGGATCAACTATGTTGAAACTATGGCCTTCCACGCGGTAGGGGGCGCTATGGAGCCCGCTTAACGCGCTGAACCCAATGGCTGTACATTCACGTACAGTTCACAGGTGTCCATGTTTTTCCAAAATTTCATGAGTTTTCGAGTACAACAAGGTATGCGTAAAGGTTAAAAGACATAAGGGGGCGCTAGAGAGCCAACATGCCACGCCCAAGCCAAATTACACCACCAAATCAAAGTAAGTACTAGTGTGCATATACGTGTAAAGTTTCATGAGTTTTTGTGCATCCTAAAGTCCTCAAACATGTGTTCGTAAATTTTAAAATCACGCAGGAAATCCAAGATGGCTGACTTCCTGTTGGCCGAAAAAATCTCATAAATATTTAAGACGGACTTCAAGATGTGAGGAATGACATACTCGAATTTCGTGAAGATCGAAGTAACTTTTCCTGAAAACTGCCTGCATTAGGGGGCGCTATGGAGCCCGCTGGCGACACCCGAGCCGAATCAGTACAGAACTTTGAATTTCCCACCAGGTCTGATGCATATTCCAATTTTCATGAGTTTTCGTGCATCCTAAAGGCCTCAAAAATGCGATCTCCCAGCGGAAAAATAATAATAATAATAATAATTAAAGCTGCAAGCAGCGATGAGCGGGCCCTCGCCCCTTGCGGACGTCGGGGAACACGCTGTCGCCCACTTCATGAAAGTCGGACACCGCACGTAACGGTTTGAGGGAATTTTCTGCGTGTGGCGCGCGTTGCCGTAAATGACCTGCTGAGAACCTATGGGGTATCCTTTAAAGGCACTTCTATGAGGGTGGGTGGCAGTACACAACCATATGCTATTGCCAGTAGGTGGCGCTATCACCATAACTCAGTAACGGCAGGGATATGTCTTCAGGCCGGGACTCTTGTAAAACATGTCAAGTTTGGGGCTGATTCAACAATGCATAGTCAACTTACAACATTTTCCTGTTTCCTGTAGGGGGCGCTATGAGTATCACTCATAATTACACATATATGTCTCCAGGCCTGAACTCTTATCCAGCTTGTGAAATTTGAGGCAGATCAGACTACGTAAAGTCAAGTTACAACATTTTCCTGTTTCCTGTAGGGGGCGCTATGACTATCACTCATAAAGTTACATATATGTCTTCAGGCCTGGACTCTTATCCAGCTTGTGAAATTTGGGGCAGATCGGACGATGTAAAGTCAAGTTAAATCAGACTCCTGTGTCATGTCAAATCATCGAAATTCGCCGCGCCGCCACAAGAACGCCGTTTCGCAAAAACACAAAAGCTTCGCAATTTAGCATCGTGAAGGTGTTGAGATTCTGCTGCCCGACTTTGAGATGGATCTTTTGAAACCTCTAGGAGGAGTATCGTAAAGTTTCACACCTATAAAATGACAAAATGGCTTCTTCTCACTTGACCTATGACATCACCGTTCGAGCGATCAAAAATTCCTTCGCAATTTAGCGTCACACCAGTTTGAGGGTTATACCACCCGAATTTGACGCGAATCCGATGAAGCCTCTAGGAGGAGTTCGTCAAAGTATGCGTAAAATGCATGAAAAACGCACAAAATTCAAGATGGCCGACTTCCGGGTGGGCGGGGCTAATGAAACCCAATGAGGAATATGTCTGAAATAATGAGCGGGATGTGCCTACCAAATTTCATGAATATAGGATCAACTATGTTCAAACTATGGCATTCCACGCGGTAGGGGGCGCTATGGAGCTTGCTTAACGCGTTGAACCCAATGGCTGTACATTCACGTACAGTTCACAGGTGTCCATGTTTTTGCCAACTTTCATGAGTTTTCGAGTATACCAAGGTATGCCACAGGCTAAAAGACATAAGGGGGCGCTATAGAGCCAACGTGCCACACCCAAGCCCAATTACACCACCAAATCAAAGTAAGTACTAGTGTGCATATGCGTGTAAAGTTTCACTAGTTTTCGTGCATCCTAAAGTCCTCAAACATGTGTTCGTAAATTTTAAAATCACGCAGGAAATCCAAGATGTCTGACTTCCTGTTGGCCGAAAAAATCTCAGAAATATTTAAGACGGACTTCAAGATGTGAGCAATGACATACTCGAATTTCGTGAAGATCGAAGAAACTTTTCCTGAAAACTGCCTGCATTAGGGGGCGCTATGGAGCCCGCTGGCGACACCCGAGCCCAATCAGTACAGAACTTTGAATTTCCCACCAGGTCTGATGCATATTCCACTTTTCATGAGTTTTCGTGCATCCTAAAGGCCTCAAAAACGCGATCTCCCAGCGGAAAAATAATAATAATTAAAGCTGCAAGCAGCGATGAGCGGGCCCTCGCCCCTTGCGAACGTCGGGGAACACGCTGTCGCCCACTTCATGAGAGTCGGACACCGCACGTAACGGTTTGAGGGTATTTTCTGCGTGTGGCGCGCGTTGCCGTAAATGACCGGTTGAGAACCTGTGGGGCATCCTTTAAAGGCACTTCTATGAGGGTGGGTGGCAGTACACAACCATATGCTATTGCCAGTAGGTGGCGCTATCACCATAACTCAATAACGGCAGGGATATGTCTTCAGGCCAAGACTCTTGTAAAACATGTCAAGTTTGGGGCTGATTTGACAATGCATAGTCAACTTACAACATTTTCTTGTTTCCTGTAGGGGGCGCTATGACTATCACTCATAATTACACAGATATGTCTTCAGGCCTGAACTCTTATAAAACATGTCAAGTTTGAAGCTGATTGGACAATGTATAGTCAATTTATAACATTTTCCTGTTTCCTGTAGGGGGCGCTATGACTATCACTCATAAAGTTACATATATGTCTTCAGGCCTGGACTCTTATCCAGCTTGTGAAATTTGGGGCAGATCTGACTATACAAAGTCAAGTTAAAACAGCCTCCTGTGTCATGTCGAAACATCGAAATTCGCCGCGCCGCTACAACAACGCCGTTTCGTAAAAACACAAAAGCTTCGCAATTTAGCGTCGTGGAGGTGTTGAGATTCTGCTGCCCGACTTTGAGATGGATCTCTTGAATCCTCTAGGAGGAGTATCGTAAAGATTAACACCTATAAAATGACAAAATGGCGTCTTCTCACATGACCTATGACATCACCGTTCGAGCGATCAAAAATTCCTTCGCAATTTAGCGTCACACCAGTTTGAGGGTTATACCATCCAAATTTGACGCGAATCCGATGAAGCCTCTAGGAGGAGTTCGTCAAAGTATGCGTAAAATGCATGAAAAACGCACAAAATTCAAGATGGCCGACTTCCGGGTGGGCGGGGCTAATGAAACCCAATGAGGAATATGTCTGAAATAATGAGCAAGATGTGCCTACCAAATTTCATGAACATAGGATCAACTATGTTGAAACTATGGCCTTCCACGCGTTAGGGGGCGCTATGGAGCCCGCTTAACGCGCTGAAACCAATAGCTGTACATTCACGTACAGTTCACAGGTGTCCATGTTTTTGCCAAATTTCATGAGTTTTCGAGTACAACAAGGTATGCGTAAAGGCTAAAAGACATAAGGGGGCGCTAGAGAGCCAACATGCCACGCCCAAGCCAAATTACACCACCAAATCAAAGTAAGTACTAGTGTGCATATACGTGTAAAGTTTCATGAGTTTTTGTGCATCCTAAAGTCCTCAAACATGTGTTCGTAAATTTTAAAATCACGCAGGAAATCCAAGATGGCTGACTTCCTGTTGGCCGAAAAAATCTCAGAAATATTTAAGACGGACTTCAAGATGTGAGCAATGACATACTCGAATTTCGTGAAGATCGAAGTAACTTGTTCCGAAAACCTGCCTGCATTAGGGGGCGCTATAGAGCCCGCTGGCGACACCCGAGCCCAATCAGTACAGAACTTTGAATTTCCCACCAGGTCTGATGAATATTCCACTTTTCATGAGTTTTCGTGCATCCTAAAGGCCTCAAAAACGCGATCTCCCAGCAGAAAAATAATAATAATAATAATAATAATAACCCGAGCAAAAACAATAGGTTTCCTCGCACTTCGTGCCAGGACACCGTTGGGTCCTGGCACTTTCGTGCTCGGGCCCTAATAATCTTGGCAAAAACAATAGGTTTCCTCGCACTTCGTGCCAGGACACCGTTGGGTCCTGGCACTTTCGTGCTCGGGCCCTAATAATAATAATCCTTAGAAAAACAATAGGTTTCCTCGCACTTCGTGCCAGGACACCGTTGGGTCCTGGCACTTTCGTGCTCGGGCCCTAATAATAATAATAATAATAATTAAAGCTGCAAGCAGCGATGAGCGGGCCCTCGCCCCTTGCGGACGTCGGGGAACACGCTGTCGCCCACTTCATGAAAGTCGGACACCGAATTTTGAGGGTATTTTCTGCGTGTGGCGCGCGTTGCCGTAAATGACCTGTTGATAACCTGTGGGGTATCCTTTAAAGGCACTTCTATGAGGGTGGGTGGCAGTACACAACCATATGCTATTTCCAGTAGGTGGCGCTATCACCATTACTCAATAATGGCACGTAAATGTCTTCAGGCCAAGACTCTTATAAAACATGTCAAATTTGGGGCTGATTGGACAATGTATAGTCCATTTACCACAACTTCCTGTTTCCTGTAGGGGGCGCTATGACTATCACTCATAATGGCACGTATATTTCTTCAGGCCGGGACTCTTATAAAACATGTCAAATTTGGGGAAGATTGGACAATGCATAGTCAATTTACAACATTTTCCTGTTTCCTGTAGGGGGCGCTATGACTATCACTCATAAAGTTACATATATGTCTTCAGGTCTGGACTGTTATCCAGCTTGTGAAATTTGGGGCAGATCGGACTATGTAAAGTCAAGTTAAATCAGACTCCTGTGTCATGTCAAAACATCGAAATTCGCCGCGCCGCCACAAGAACGCCGTTTCGCAAAAACACAAAAGCTTCGCAATTTAGCATCGTGAAGGTGTTGAGATTCTGCTGCCCGACTTTGAGATGGATCTCTTGAATCCTCTAGGAGGAGTATCGTAAAGTTTCACACCTATAAAATGACAAAATGGCGTCTTCTCACATGACCTATGACATGACCGTTCGAGCGATCAAAAATTCCTAAACAAGTTTTTGTCACATTAGTTTGAGGGTTATACCACACAAATTTGACGCGAATCCGATGAAGTGTCTAGGAGGAGTTCGTAAAAGTATGCATGAAATGCATGAAAAACGCACAAAATTCAAGATGGCCGACTTCCGGGTGGGCGGGGCTAATGAAACCCAATGAGGAATATGTCTGAAATAATGAGCGGGATATGTCTACCAAATTTCATGAATATAGGATCAACTATGTTCAAACTATGGCCTTCCACGCGGTAGGGGGCGCTATGGAGCCCGCTTAACACGCTGAACCCAATGGCTGTACATTCACGTAAAGTTCACAAGTGTCCATCTTTTTGCCAACTTTCATGAGTTTTCGAGTACACCAAGGTATCCGTAAAGTCTAAAAGACACAAGGGGGCGCTATAGAGCCAACATGCCACGCCCAAGACAAATTACACCACCAAACCAAAGTAAGTACTAGTGTGCATATGCGTGTAAAGTTTCATGAGTTTTTGTGCATCCGAAAGTCCTCAAACATGTGTTCGTAAATTTTAAAATCACGCAGGAAATCCAAGATGTCTGACTTCCTGTTGGCCGAAAAAATCTCAGAAATATTTAAGACGGACTTCAAGATGTGAGCAATGACATATTCGAATTTCGTGAAGATCGAAGTAACTTGTTCCGAAAACCTGCCTGCATTAGGGGGCGCTATGGAGCCCGCTGGCGACACCCGAGTCCAATCAGTACAGAACTTTGAATTTCCCACCAGTTCTAATGCATATACCACTTTTCGTGAGTTTTCGTGCATCCTAAGGGCCTCAAAAATGCGATATTCCAGCAGAAAAATAATAATAATAACCCGAGCAAAAACAATAGGTTTCCTCGCACTTCGTGCCAGGACACCGTTGGGTCCTGGCACTTTCGTGCTCGGGCCCTAATTAAAGCTGCAAGCAGCGATGAGCGGGCCCTCGCCCCTTGCGGACGTCGGGGAACACGCTGTCGCGCACTACATGAAAGTCGGACACCGCACGTAACAGTTTGAGGGTATTTTCTGCGTGGGGCGCGCGTTGCCATAAATGACCTGTTGAGAACCTGTGGGGCATCCTTTAAAGTCTCTTCTATGAGGGTGGGTGGCAGTACACAACCGTATGCTACAGCCAGTAGGTGGCGCTATCACCATAACTCAATAACGGCAGGGATATGTCTTCAGGCCGGGACTCTTGTAAAACATGTCAAGTTTGGGGCTGATTCGACAATGCATAGTCAACTTACAACATTTTCCTGTTTCCTGTAGGGGGCGCTATCACTCATAATTACACATATATGTCTTCAGGCTGGGACTCTTATAAAACATATCAAATTTGGGGAAGATTGGACAATGCATATTCACTTTACAACATTTTCCTGTTTCCTGTAGGGGGCGCTATGACTATCACTCATAATGAAACGTTTATGTCTTCAGGCCTGAACTCTTATCCAGCTTGTGAAATTTGGGGCAGATCAGACTACGTAAAGTCAAGTTACAACATTTTCCCTATTCCTGTAGGGGGCGCTATGACTATCACTCATAAAGTTACATATATGTCTTCAGGCCTGGACTCTTATCCAGCTTGTGAAATTTGGGGCAGATCAGACGATGTAAAGTCAAGTTAAATCAGACTCCTGTGTCATGTCGAAACATCGAAATTCGCCGCGCCGCCACAAGAACGCCGTTTCGCAAAAACACAAAAGCTTCGCAATTTAGCATCGTGAAGATGTTGAGATTCTGCTGCCCGACTTTGAGAGGGATCTCTTGAATCCTCTAGGAGGAGTATCGTAAAGTTTCACACCTATAAAATGACAAAATGGCGTCTTCTCACATGACCTATGACATCACCGTTCGAGCGATCAAATATTCCTTCGCAATTTAGCGTCACACCAGTTTGAGGGTTATACCACCCGAATTTGACGCGAATCCGATGAAGTCCCTAGGACGAGTTCGTCAAAGTATGCATAAATTACATGAAAAACGCACAAAATTCAAGATGGCCGACTTCCGGGTGGGCGGGGCTAATGAAACCCAATGAGGAATATGTCTGAAATAATGAGCGGGATGTGCCTACCAAATTTCATGAATATAGGATCAACTATGTTGAAACTATGGCCTTCCACGCGGTAGGGGGCGCTATGGAGCCCGCTTAACGCGCTGAACCCAATGGCTGTACATTCACGTACAGTTCACAGCTGTCCATCTTTTTGCCAACTTTCATGAGGTTTCGAGTATATCAAGGGCGTCAAAGGTATGTTCAAAGGCTAAAAAGACATAAGGGGGCGCTAAAGAGCCACCATGCCACACCCAAGCCCAATTACACCACCAAATCAAAGAAAGTACTAGTGTGCATATGTGTGTAAAGTTTCATGAGTTTTTGTGCATCCTAAAGTCCTCAAACATGTGTTCGTAAAATTTAATATCACGCAGGAAATCCAAGATGGCTGACTTCCTGTTTGCCAAAAAAATCTCACAAATATTTAGTATGCTCTTGCAGATGTGAGCAATGACATACTCGAATTTCGTGCAGATTGAAGTAACTTTTTCTCAGACCTGTCTGCAGTAGGGGGCGCTATAGAGCCCGCTGGCGACACCCGAGCCCAATCACTACAGAATATTGCAATTTTCGCGACTTCTGATGCATATTCCAATTTCCATGAGTTTTCGTGCATCCTAAGTGCCTCAAAAACGCGATCTCGCAGCAGAAAAATAATAATAATTAAAGCTGCAAGCAGCGATGAGCGGGCCCTCGCCCCTTGCGGACGTCGGGGAACACGCTGTCGCCCACTTCATGAAAGTCGGACACCGCACGTAACGGTTTGAGGGAATTTTCTGCGTGTGGCGCGCGTTGCCGTAAATGACCTGCTGAGAACCTGTGGGGCATCCTTTAAAGGCACCTCTATGAGGATGTGTGGCAGTATACAACCATTTCCTGTTGCCAGTTGGGGGCGCTATCACCATATCTCAATAACAGCACGTATATGTCTTCAGGACAAGACTCTTATAAAACATGTCAAGTTTGGGGCTGATTGGACAATGTATAGTCAATTTACATCAACTTCCTGTTTCCTGTAGGGGGCGCTATGACTATCACTCATAATTACACATATATGTCTTCAGGCCGGGACTCTTATAAAACATGTCAAGTTTGGGACTGATTGGAAGATGTATAGTGAATTTACAACATTTTCCTGTTTCCTGTAGGGGGCGCTATGACTATCACTCATATTTACACATATATGTCTTCAGGCCGGGACTCTTATAAAACATGTCAAGTTTGGGACTGATTGGACAATGTATAGTCAATTTACAACAACTTCCTGTTTCCTGTAGGGGGCGCTATGACTATCACTCATAATTACACATATATGTCTTCAGGCCGGGACTCTTATAAAACATGTCAAATTTGGGGAAGATTGGACAATGCATATTCACTTTACAACATTTTCCTGTTTCCTGTAGGGGGCGCTATGACTATCTCTTATAATGAAACGTTTATGTATTCAGGCCTGGACTCTTATCCAGCTTGTGAAATTTGGGGCAGATCAGACTACGTAAAGTCAAGTTACAACATTTTGCTGTTTCCTGTAGGGGGCGCTATGACTATCACTCATAAAGTTACATATATGTCTTCCGGCCTGGACTCTTATCCAGCTTGTGAAATTTGGGGCAAATCGGACGATGTCAAGTCAAGTTAAATCAGACTCCTGTGTCATGTCAAAACATCGAAATTCGCCGCGCCGCCAAAACAACGCCGTTTCGTAAAAACACAAAAGCTTCGCAATTTAGCATCATGAAGGTGTTGACATTCTGCTGCCCGACTTTGAGATGGATCTCTTGAATCCTCTAGGAGGAGTATCGTAAAGTTTCACACCTATAAAGTGACAAAATGGCGTCTTCTCACATGACCTATAACATCACCGTTCGAGCGATCAAAAATTCCTTCGCAATTTAGCGTCACATTAGCTTGAGGGTTATACCACCCGAATTTGACGTGAATCCGATGAGGTCCCTAAGACGAGTTCGTAAAAGTATGCAGAAAATACATGAAAAACGCACAAAATTAAAGATGGCCGACTTCCGGGTGGGCGGGGCTAATGAAACCCAATGAGGAATATGTCTGAAATAATGAGCGGGATGTGCCTACAAAATTTCATGAATATAGGATCAACTATGTTCAAACTATGGCCTTCCACGCGGTAGGGGGCGCTATGGAGTCCGCTTAACGCGCTGAACCCAATGGCTGTACATTCACGTAAAGTTCACAAGTGTCCATCTTTTTGCCAACTTTCATGAGATTTCGAGTATACCAAGGGCGTCAAAGGTATGTTCAAAGGCTAAAAAGACATAAGGGGGCGCTAAAGAGCCACCATGCCACACCAAAGCCCAATTACACCACCAAATCAAAGAAAGTACTAGTGTGCATATGCGTGTAAAGTTTCATGAGTTTTTGTGCATCCTAAAGTCCTCAAACATATGTTCGTAAAATTTCATATCACGCAGGAAATCCAAGATGGCTGACTTCCTGTTTGCCAAAAAAATCTCACAAATATTTAGTACGCTCTTGCAGATGTGAGCAATGACATACTCGAATTTCGTGCAGATTGAAGTAACTTTTTCTCAGACCTGTCTGCAGTAGGGGGCGCTATGGAGCCCGCTGGCAACACCCGAGCCCAATCACTACTGAATATTGCAATTTTCGCGACTTCTGATGCATATTCCAATTTCCATGAGTTTTCGTGCATCCTAAGTGCCTCAAAAACGCGATCTCGCAGCAGAAAAATAATAATAATTAAAGCTGCAAGCAGCGATGAGCGGGCCCTCGCCCCTTGCGGACGTCGGGGAACACGCTGTCGCGCACTTCATGAAAGTCGGACACCGCACGTAACAGTTTGAGGATATTTTCTGCGTGGGGCGCGCGTTGCTGTAAATGACCTGTTGAGAACCTGTGGGGCATTCTTTAAAGGCAATTCTATGAGGGTGGGTGGCAGTACACAACCATATGCTATTGCCAGTAGGTGGCGCTATCACCATAACTCAATAACGGCAGGGATATGTCTTCAGGCCAAGACTCTTATAAAACATGTCAAGTTTGGGGCTGATTGGACAATGTATAGTCAATTTACAAGAACTTCCAGTTTCCTGTAGGGGGCGCTATGACTATCACTCATAATGGCACGTATATTTCTTCAGGCCGGGACTCTTATAAAGCATGTCAAATTTGGGGAAGATTGGACAATGCATAGTCAATTTACAACATTTTCCTGTTTCCTGTAGGGGGCGCTATGACTATCACTCATAATGGCACGTATATTTCTTCAGGCCGGGACTCTTATAAAGCATGTCAAATTTGGGGAAGATTGGACAATGCATAGTCAATTTACAACAATTTCCTGTTTCCTGTAGGTGGCGCTATGACTATCACTCATTATGACACATATATGTCTTCAGGCCTGAACTATTATCCAGCTTGTGAAATTTGGGGCAGATCAGACTACGTAAAGTCAAGTTACAACATTTTCCTGTTTCCTGTAGGGGGCGCTATGACTATCACTCATAAAGTTACATATATGTCTTCAGGCCTGTACTCTTATCCAGCTTGTGAAATTTGGGGCAGATCGGACGATGTAAAGTCAAGTTAAATCAGCCTCCTGTGTCATGTCGAAACATCGAAATTCGCCGCGCCGCCAAAACAACGCCGTTTCGTAAAAACACAAAAGCTTCGCAATTTAGCGTCGTGAAGGTGTTGAGATTCTGCTGCCCGACTTTGAGGTGGATCTTTTGAGTCCTCTAGGAGGAGTATCGTAGAGTTTCACACCTATAAAATGACAAAATGGCGTCTTCTCACATGACCTATGACATAACCGTTCGAGCGATCAAAAATTCCTAAACAAGTTTGCGTCACATTAGTTTGGGGGTTATACCACCCAAATTTGACGCGAATCCGATGAAGCGTCTAGGACGAGTTCGTAAAAGTATGCATGAAATGCATGAAAAACGCACAAAATTCAAGATGGCCGACTTCCGGGTGGGCGGGGCTAATGAAACCCAATGAGGAATATGTCTGAAATAATGAGCGGGATGTGCCTACCAAATTTCATGAATATAGGATGAACTATGTTCAAACTATGGCCTTCCACGCGGTAGGGGGCGCTATGGAGCCCGCTTAACGCGCTGAACCCAATGGCTGTACATTCACGTAAAGTTCACAAGTGTCCATCTTTTTGCCAACTTTCATGAGTTTTCGAGTACACCAAGGTATGCGTAAAGGTTAAAAGACATAAGGGGGCGCTAGAGAGCCAACATGCCACGCCCAAGCCCGATTACACCACCAAATCAAAGTAAGTACTAGTGTACATATGCTTGTAAAGTTTCACTAGTTTTCGTGCATCCTAAAGTCCTCAAACATGTGTTCGTAAATTTTAAAATCACGCAGGAAATCCAAGATGGCTGACTTCCTGTTGGCCGAAAAAATCTCATAAATATTTAAGACGGACTTCAAGATGTGAGCAATGACATACTCGAATTTCGTGAAGATCGAAGTAACTTGTTCCGAAAACCTGCCTGCATTAGGGGGCGCTAGAGAGCCCGCTGGCGACACCCGAGCCCTATCAGTACAGAACTTTGAATTTCCCACCAGTTCTGATGCATATACAACTTTTCATGAGTTTTCGTGCATCCTAAAGGCCTCAAAAACGCGATATTCCAGCAGAAAAATAATAATAATAATAATAACCCGAGCAAAAACAATAGGTTTCCTCGCACTTCGTGCCAGGACACCGTTGGGTCCTGGCACTTTCGTGCTCGGGCCCTAATTAAAGCTGCAAGCAGCGATGAGCGGGCCCTCGCCCCTTGCGGACGTCGGGGAACACGCTGTCGCCCACTTCATGAAAGTCGGACACCGCACGTAACGGTTTGAGGGTATTTTCTGCGTGTGGCGCGCGTTGCCGTAAATGACCTGTTGAGAACCTATGGGGTATCCTTTAAAGGCACTTCTATGAGGGTGGGTGGCAGTACACAACCATATGCTATTGCCAGTAGGCGGCGCTATCACCATAACTCAATAACGGCAGGGATATGTCTTCAGGCCGGGACTCTTGTAAAACATGTCAAGTTTGGGGCTGATTCGACAATGCATAGTCAACTTACAACATTTTCCTGTTTCCTGTAGGGGGCGCTATGACTATCACTCATAATTACACATATATGTCTTCAGGCCGGGACTCTTATAAAACATATCAAATTTGGGGAAGATTGGATAATGCATAGTCAATTTACAACATTTTCCTGTTTCCTGTAGGGGGCGCTATGACTATCACTCATAAAGTTACATATATGTCTTCAGGCCTGGACTCTTATCCAGCTTGTGAAATTTGGGGCAGATCGGACGATGTAAAGTCAAGTAAAAAAATTTTCCTGTTTCCTGTAGGGGGCGCTATGACTATCACTCATAAAGTTACGTATATGTCTTCAGGCCTGGACTGTTATCCAGCTTGTGAAATTTGGGGCAGATCGGACGATGTAAAGTCAAGTTAAATCAGACTCCTGTGTCATGTCAAAACATCGAAATTCGCCGCGCCGCCACAAGAACGCCGTTTCGCAAAAACACAAAAGCTTCGCAATTTAGCATCGTGAAGGTGTTGAGATTCTGCTGCCCGACTTTGAGATGGATCTCTTGAATCCTCTAGGAGGAGTATCGTAAAGTTTCACACCTATAAAATGACAAAATGGCGTCTTCTCACATGACCTATGACATCACCGTTCGAGCGATCAAAAATTCCTTCGCAATTTAGCGTCACACCAGTTTGAGGGTTATACCACCCGAATTTGACGTGAATCCGATGAAGTCCCTAGGAGGAGTTCGTCAAAGTATGCGTAAAATGCATGAAAAACGCACAAAATTCAAGATGGCCGACTTCCGGGTGGGCGGGGCTAATGAAACCCAATGAGGAATATGTCTGAAATAATGAGCGGGATGTGCCTACCAAATTTCATGAACATAGGATCAACTATGTTGAAACTATGGCCTTCCACGCGTTAGGGGGCGCTATGGAGCCCGCTTAACGCGCTGAACCCAATGGCTGTACATTCACGTACAGTTCACAGGTGTCCATGTTTTTGCCAAATTTCATGAGTTTTCGAGTACAGCAAGGTATGCGTAAAGGTTAAAAGACATAAGGGGGCGCTAGAGAGCCAACATGCCACGCCCAAGCCAAATTACACCACCAAATCAAAGTAAGTACTAGTGTGCATATACGTGTAAAGTTTCATGAGTTTTTGTGCATCCTAAAGTCCTCAAACATGTGTTCGTAAATTTTAAAATCACGCAGGAAATCCAAGATGGCTGACTTCCTGTTGGCCGAAAAAATCTCATAAATATTTAAGACGGACTTCAAGATGTGAGCAATGACATAATCGAATTTCGTGAAGATCGAAGTAACTTTTCCTGAAAACTTCCTGCATTAGGGGGCGCTATAGAGCCCGCTGGCGACACCCGAGCCATATCAGTACAGAACTTTGAATTTCCCACCAGGTCTGATGCATATTCAACTTTTCGTGAGTTTTCGTGCAACCTAAGGGCCTCAAAAATCCGATCTCCCAGCGGAAAAATAATAATAATAATAATAATAATTAAAGCTGCAAGCAGCGATGAGCGGGCCCTCGCCCCTTGCGGACGTCGGGGAACACGCTGTCGCCCACTTCATGAAAGTCGGACACCGCACGTAACGGTTTGAGGGTATTTTCTGCGTGTGGCGCGCGTTGCCGTAAATGACCTGTTGAGAACCCATGGGGTATCCTTTAAAGGCACTTCTATGAGGGTGGGTGGCAGTACACAACCATATGCTATTGCCAGTAGGTGGCGCTATCACCATTACTCAATAATGGCACGTAAATGTCTTAAGGCCGGCACTCTTATAAAACATGTCAAATTTGGGGAAGATTGGACAATGCATAGTCAAATTACTACAACTTCCTGTTTCCTGTAGGGGGCGCTATGACTATCACTCATATTTACACATATATGTCTTCAGGCCGGGACTCTTATAAAACATGTCAAATTTGGGGCAGATCAGACTACGTAAAGTCAAGTTACAACATTTTCCTGTTTCCTGTAGGGGGCGCTATGACTATCACTCATAAAGTTACATATATGTCTTCAGGCCTGGACTCTTATCCAGCTTGTGAAATTTGGGGCAGATCGGACTATGTAAAGTCAAGTTAAATCAGCCTCCTGTGTCATGTCAAAACATCGAAATTCGCCGCGCCGCCACAAGAACGCCGTTTCGCAAAAACACAAAAGCTTCGCAATTTAGCATCGTGAAGGTGTTGAGATTCTGCTGCCCGACTTTGAGAAGGATCTCTTGAATCCTCTAGGAGGAGTATCGTAAAGTTTCACACCTATAAAATGACAAAATGGCGTCTTCTCACATGACCTATGACATCACCGTTCGAGCGATCAAAAATTCCTTCGCAATTTAGCGTCACACCAGTTTGAGGGTTATACCACCCAAATTTGACGCGAATCCGATGAAGTCCCTAGGACGAGTTCGTCAAAGTATGCATAAAATGCATGAAAAACGCAAAAAAATCAAGATGGCCGACTTCCGGGTGGGCGGGGCTAATGAAACCCAATTAGGAATATGTCTGAAATAATGAGCGGGATGTGCCTACCAAATTTCATGAATATAGGATCAACTATGTTCAAACTATGGCCTTCCACGCGGTAGGGGGCGCTATGGAGCCCGCTTAACGCGCTGAACCCAATGGCTGTACATTCACGTAAAGTTCACAAGTGTCCATCTTTTTGCCAACTTTCATGAGTTTTCGAGTATACCAAGGGTGTCAAAGGTATGTTCACAGGCTAAAAGACATAAGGGGGCGCTAAAGGGCCAACATGCCACACCCAAGCCCAATTACACCACCAAAACAAAGTAAGTACTAGTGTGCATGTGTGTGTAAAGTTTCATGAGTTTTTGTGCATCCTTAAGTCCTCAAACATGTGTTCGTAAATTTTAAAATCACGCACGAAATCCAAGATGGCTGACTTCCTGTTGGCCAAAAAAATCTCAAAAATATTTAGTACGCTCTTTCAGATGTGAGCAATGACCTACTCGAATTTTGTGAAGATCGAAGTAACTTTTTCCCAACCCTTGCCTGCATTAGGGGGCGCTATGGAGCCCGCTGGCGACGCCCCAGCCCAATCACTACAATACTTTGCAATTTTCGCCAGTTCTGATGCGTATTCCAATTTTCGTGAGTTTTCGTGCATCCTAAGCACCTCAAAAATGCGATCTCGCAGCAGAAAAATAATAATAATCCTTAGAAAAACAATAGGTTTCCTCGCACTTCGTGCCAGGACACCGTTGGGTCCTGGCACTTTCGTGCTCGGGCCCTAATAATTAAAGCTGCAAGCAGCGATGAGCGGGCCCTCGCCCCTTGCGGACGTCGGGGAACACGCTGTCGCCCACTTCATGAAAGTCGGACACCGAATTTTGAGGCTATTTTCTGCGTGTGGCGCGCGTTGCCGTAAATGACCTGTTGATAACCTGTGGGGTATCCTTTAAAGGCACTTCTATGAGGGTGGGTGGCAGTACACAACCATATGCTATTGCCAGTAGGTGGCGCTATCACCATTACTCAATAATGGCACGTAAATGTCTTCAGGCCAAGACTCTTATAAAACATGTCAAATTTGGGGCTGATTGGACAATGTATAGTCAATTTACCACAACTTTCTGTTTCCTGTAGGGGGCGCTATGACTATCACTCATAATGGCACGTATATTTCTTCAGGCCGGGACTCTTATAAAACATGTCAAATTTGGGGAAGATTGGACAATGCATAGTCAATTTACAACATTTTCCTGTTTCCTGTAGGGGGCGCTATGACTATCACTCATAAAGTTACATATATGTCTTCAGGCCTGGACTGTTATCCAGCTTGTGAAATTTGGGGCAGATCGGACGATGTAAAGTCAAGTTAAATCAGACTCCTGTGTCATGTCAAAAACATCGAAATTCGCCGCGCCGCCACAAGAACGCCGTTTCGCAAAAACACAAAAGCTTCGCAATTTAGCATCGTGAAGGTGTTGAGATTCTGCTGCCCGACTTTGAGATGGATCTCTTGAATCCTCTAGGAGGAGTATCGTAAAGTTTCACACCTATAAAGCGACAAAATGGCGTCTTCTCACATGACCTATGACATCACCGTTCGAGCGATCAAAAATTCCTTCGCAATTTAGCGTCACATTAGCTTGAGGGTTATACCACCCGAATTTGACGTGAATCCGATGAAGTCCCTAGGACGAGTTCGTCAAAGTATGCATAAATTACATGAAAAACGCACAAAATTCAAGATGGCCGACTTCCGGGTGGGCGGGGCTAATGAAACCCAATGAGGAATATGTCTGAAATAATGATCGGGATGTGCCTACCAAATTTCATGAATATAGGATAAACTTTGTTTAAACTATGGCCTACCACGCGTTAGGGGGCGCTATGGAGCCCGCTTAACACGCTGAACCCAATGGCTGTACATTCACGTAAATTTCACAGGTGTCCATCTTTTTGACAACTTTCATGAGTTTACGAGTATACCAAGGGCGTCTTAGGTATGTTCAAAGGCTAAAAAGACATAAGGGGGCGCTATAGAGCCAACATGCCACACCCAAGCCCAATTACACCACCAAATCAAAGAAAGTACTAGTGTGCATATGCGTGTAAAGTTTCATGAGTTTTTGTGCATCCTAAAGTCCTCAAACATGTGTTCGTAAAATTTAATATCACGCAGGAAATCCAAGATGGCTGACTTCCTGTTCACCAAAAAAATCTCACAAATATTTAGTACGCTCTTGCAGATGTGAGCAATGACATACTCGAATTTCGTGCAGATTGAAGCAACTTTTTCTCAGACCTGCCAGCATTAGGGGGCGCTATGGAGCCCGCTGGCGACACCCGAGCCCAATCACTACAGAATATTGCAATTTTCGCGACTTCTGATGCATATTCCAATTTCCATGAGTTTTCGTGCATCCTAAGTGCCTCAAAAACGCGATCTCGCAGCAGAAAAATAATAATAATAATCCTTAGAAAAACAATAGGTTTCCTCGCACTTCGTGCCAGGACACCGTTGGGTCCTGGCACTTTCGTGCTCGGGCCCTAATTAAAGCTGCAAGCAGCGATGAGCGGGCCCTCGCCCCTTGCGGACGTCGGGGAACACGCTGTCGCGCACTTCATGAAACACTGCACGTAACAGTTTGAGGGTATTTTCTACGTGGGGCGCGCGTTGCCATATATGACCTGTTGAGAACCTGTGGGGTATCCTTTAAAGGCACTTCTATGAGGGTGGGTGGCAGTACACAACCATATGCTATTGCCAGTAGGTGGCGCTATCACCATTACTCAATAATGGCACGTATATGTCTTCAGGCCAAGACTCTTATAAAACATGTCAAATTTGGGGCTGATTGGACAATGTATAGTCAATTTACCACAACTTCCTGTTTCCTGTAGGGGGCGCTATGACTATCACTCATAAAGTTACATATATGTCTTCAGGCCTGGACTGTTATCCAGCTTGTGAAATTTGGGGCAGATCGGACGATGTAAAGTCAAGTTACAACATTTTCCTGTTTCCTGTAGGAGGCGCTATGACTATGACTCATAAAGTTACATATATGTCTTCAGGCCTGGACTGTTATCCAGCTTGTGAAATTTGGGGCAGATCGGACTATGTAAAGTCAAGTTAAATCAGACTCCTGTGTCATGTCAAAACATCGAAATTCGCGGCGCCGCCACAAGAACGCCGTTTCGCAAAAACACAAAAGCTTCGCAATTTAGCGTCGTCAAGGTGTTGAGATTCTGCTGCCCGACTTTGAGATGGATCTCTTGAATCCTCTAGGAGGAGTATCGTAAAGTTTCACACCTATAAAATGACAAAATGGCGTCTTCTCACATGACCTATGACATCACCGTTCGAGCGATCAAAAATTCCTTCGCAATTTAGCATCACAGTGTTTGAGGGTTATACCACCCGAATTTGACGCGAATCCGATGAAGTCCCTAGGACGAGTTCGTCAAAGTATGCATAATACATGAAAAACGCACAAAATTCAAGATGGCCGACTTCCGGGTGGGCGGGGCTAATGAAACCCAATGAGGAATATGTCTGAAATAATGAGCGGGATGTGCCTACCAAATTTCATGAATATAGGATAAACTATGTTCAAACTATGGCCTTCCACGCGGTAGGGGGCGCTATGGAGCCCGCTTAACGCGCTGAACCCAATGGCTGTACATTCACGTACAGTTCACAGGTGTCCATGTTTTTGCCAACTTTCATGAGTTTTCGAGTACACCAAGGTATGCGTAAAGGCTAAAAGACATAAGGGGGCGCTAGAGAGCCAACATGCCACGCCCAAGCCCAATTACACCACCAAATCAAAGTAAGTACTAGTGTGCATATGCGTGTAAAGTTTCACTAGTTTTCGTGCATCCTAAAGTCCTCAAACATGTGTTCGTAAATTTTAAAATCACGCAGGAAATCCAAGATGTCTGACTTCCTGTTGGCCGAAAAAATCTCATAAATATTTAAGACGGACTTCAAGATGTGAACAATGACATACTCGAATTTCGTGAAGATCGAAGTAACTTTTCCTGAAAACCTGCCTGCATTAGGGGGCGCTATAGAGCCCGCTGGCGACACCCGGGCCCAATCAGTACAGAACTTTGAATTTCCCACCAGGTCTGATGCATATTCCACTTTTCGTGAGTTTTCGTGCATCCTAAAGGCCTCAAAAATGCGATCTCCCAGCGGAAAAATAATAATAATAATAATCTTGGCAAAAACAATAGGTTTCCTCGCACTTCGTGCCAGGACACCGTTGGGTCCTGGCACTTTCGTGCTCGGGCCCTAATAATTAAAGCTGCAAGCAGCGATGAGCGGGCCCTCGCCCCTTGCGGACGTCGGGGAACACGCTGTCGCCCACTTCATGAAAGTCGGACACCGCACGTAACGGTTTGAGGGTATTTTCTGTGTGTGGCGCGCGTTGCCGTAAATGACCTGTTGAGAACCTATGGGGTATCCTTTAAAGGCACTTCTATGAGGCTGGGTAGCAGTATACAACCATTTCCTGTTGCCAGTAGGTGGCGCTATCACCATAACCAAATAACGGCATGGATAAATCATCAGGCAAAGACTCTTATAAAACGTGTGAAGTTTGGGAAAGATTAGACAATGCATAGTCAATTTCCAACAACTTCCTGTTTCCTGTAGGGGGCGCTATGACTATCACTCATAATTACACATATATGTCTTCAGGCCGGGACTCTTATAAAACATGTCAAATTTGGGGAAGATTGTACAATGCATAGTCAATTTACAACAACTTCCTGTTTCCTGTAGGGGGCGCTATGACTATCATTCATTATGACACATATATGTCTTCAGGCCTGGACTATTATCCAGCTTGTGAAATTTTGGGCAGATCGGACTATGTAAAGTCAAGTTACAACATTTTGCTGTTTCCTGTAGGGGGCGCTATGACTATCACTCATAAAGTTACATATATGTCTTCAGGTCTGGACTCTTATCCAGCTTGTGAAATTTGGGGCAGATCGGACGATGTAAAGTCAAGTTAAATCAGACTCCTGTGTCATGTCAAAACATCGAAATTCGCCGCGCCGCCACAAGAACGCCGTTTCGCAAAAACACAAAAGCTTCGCAATTTAGCATCGTGAAGGTGTTGAGATTCTGCTGCCCGACTTTGAGATGGATCTCTTGAATCCTCTAGGAGGAGTATCGTAAAGTTTCAGACCTATAAAGTGACAAAATGGCGTCTTCTCACATGACCTATGACATCACCGTTCGAGCGATCAAAAATTCCTTCGCAATTTAGCATCACAGTGGTTTGAGGGTTATACCACCCGAATTTGACGTGAATCCGATGAAGCCTCTAGGAGGAGTTCGTCAAAGTATGCGTAAAATGCATGAAAAACGCACAAAATTCAAGATGGCCGACTTCCGGGTGGGCGGGGCTAATGAAACCCAATGAGGAATATGTCTGAAATAATGAGCGGGATGTGCCTACCAAATTTCATGAATATAGGATCAACTATGTTCAAACTATGGCATTCCACGCGGTAGGGGGCGCTATGGAGCCCGCTTAACGCGCTGAACCCAATGGCTGTACATTCACGTAAAGTTCACAAGGTGTCCATCTTTTTGCCAACTTTCATGAGTTTTCGAGTACACCAAGGTATGCGTAAAGGCTAAAAGACTTAAGGGGGCGCTAAAGAGCCAACATGCCACGCCCAAGCAAATTTCACCACCAAGTCAAAGTAAGTACTAGTGTGCATATGCGTGTAAAGTTTCACGAGTTTTTGTGCATCCGAAAGTCTCAAACATGTGTTCGTAAATTTTAAAATCACGCAGGAAATCCAAGATGGCTGACTTCCTGTTGGCCGAAAAAATCTCAGAAATATTTAAGACGGACTTCAAGATGTGAGCAATGACATACTCGAATTTCGTGAAGATCGAAGTAACTTTTCCTGAAAACTGCCTGCATTAGGGGGCGCTATGGAGCCCGCTGGCGACACCCGAGCCGAATCAGTACAGAACTTTGAATTTCCCACCAGGTCTGATGCATATTCCACTTTTCGTGAGTTTTCGTGCATCCTAAGGGCCTCAAAAATCCGATCTCCCAGCGGAAAAATAATAATAATAATAATAATAATAATAATAATAATAATAATAATAATCCTTAGAAAAACAATAGGTTTCCTCGCACTTCGTGCCAGGACACCGTTGGGTCCTGGCACTTTCGTGCTCGGGCCCTAATTAAAGCTGCAAGCAGCGATGAGCGGGCCCTCGCCCCTTGCGAACGTCGGGGAACACGCTGTCGCGCACATCATGAAACACTGCACGTATCAGTTTGAGGGTATTTTCTACGTGGGGCGCGCGTTGCCATATATGACCTGTTGAGAACCTGTGGGGTATCCTTTAAAGGCACTTCTATGAGGGTGGGTGGCAGTACACAACCATATGCTATTGCCAGTAGGTGGCGCTATCACCATAACTCAACAGCACGTATATGTCTTCAGGCCGAGACTCTTACAAAACGTGTGAAATTTGGGGCAGATCGGGCAATGTAAAGTCAAGTTACAACATTTTCCTGTTTCCTGTAGGGGGCGCTATGACTATCACTCATAAAGTTACATATATGTCTTCAGGCCTGGACTCTTATCCAGCTTGTGAAATTTGGGGCAGATCGGACGATGTAAAGTCAAGTAACAACATTTTCCTGTTTCCTGTAGGGGGCGCTATGACTATCACTCATAAAGTTACATATATGTCTTCAGGCCTGGACTCTTATCCAGCTTGTGAAATTTGGGGCAGATCGGACGATGTAAAGTCAAGTTAAATCAGACTCCTGTGCCATGTCAAAACATCGAAATTCGCCGCGCCGCCACAAGAACGCCGTTTCGCAAAAACACAAAAGCTTCGCAATTTAGCATCGTTAAGGTGTTGAGATTCTGCTGCCCGACTTTGAGATGGATCTCTTGAAACCTCTAGGAGGAGTATCGTAAAGTTTCACACCTATAAAGTGACAAAATGGCGTCTTCTCACATGACCTATGACATCACCGTTCGAGCGATCAAAAATTCCTTCGCAATTTAGCATCAGAGTGGTTTGAGGGTTATACCACCCGAATTTGACGTGAATCCGATGAAGTCCCTAGGACGAGTTCGTAAAAGTATGCATAAAATGCACAAAATTCAAGATGGCCGACTTCCGGGTGGGCGGGGCTAATGAAACCCAATGAGGAATATGTCTGAAATAATGAGCGGGATGTGCTACCAAATTTCATGAATATAGGATCAACTATGTTCAAACTATGGCCTTCCACGCGGTAGGGGGCGCTATGGAGCCCGCTTAACGCGCTGAACCCAATGGCTGTACATTCACGTACAGTTCACAAGTGTCCATCTTTTTGCCAACTTTCATGAGTTTTCGAGTACACCAAGGTATGCGTAAAGGCTAAAAGACATAAGGGGGCGCTAAAGAGCCAACATGCCACGCCCAAGACAAATTACACCATCAAATCAGAGTAAGTACTAGTGTGCATATGCGTGTAAAGTTTCACTAGTTTTCGTGCATCCTAAAGTCCTCAAACATGTGTTCGTAAATTTTAAAATCACGCAGGAAATCCAAGATGGCTGACTTCCTGTTGGTCGAAAAAATCTCATAAATATTTAAGACGGACTTCAAGATGTGAGCAATGACATACTCGAATTTCGTGAAGATCGAAGTAACTTTTCCTGAAAACCTGCCTGCATTAGGGGGCGCTATAGAGCCTGCTGGCGACACCCGAGCCCAATCAGTACAGAACTTTGAATTTCCCACCAGGTCTGATGCATATTCCACTTTTCATGAGTTTTCGTGCATCCTAAAGGCCTCAAAAATGCGATCTCCCAGCGGAAAAATAATAATAATAATAATCTTGGCAAAAACAATAGGTTTCCTCGCACTTCGTGCCAGGACACCGTTGGGTCCTGGCACTTTCGTGCTCGGGCCCTAATAATAATCCTTAGAAAAACAATAGGTTTCCTCGCACTTCGTGCCAGGACACCGTTGGGTCCTGGCACTTTCGTGCTCGGGCCCTAATTAAAGCTGCAAGCAGCGATGAGCGGGCCCTCGCCCCTTGCGGACGTCGGGGAACACGCTGTCGCGCACTTTATGAAAGTCGGACACTGCACGTAAGAGTTTGAGGGCATCTTCTGCGTATGGCGCGCGTTGCCGTAAATGACCTGTTGAGAGCCTGTGGGGCATCCATTAAATTCACTTCTATGAGGGCGGGTGGAAGTATACAACCAAATGCTATTGCCAGTAGGTGGCGCTATCACCATAACTCAATAAAAGCACGTAAATGTCTTAAGGCCAAGACTCTTATAAAACATGTCATGTTTGGGGCTGATTGGACAATGTATAGTCAATTTACAACAACTTCCTGTTTCCTGTAGGGGGCGCTGTGACTATCACTCATAATTACACATATATGTCTTCAGGCAGGGACTCTTATAAAACATGTCAAATTTGGGGAAGATTGGACAATGCATATTCACTTTACAACATTTTCCTGTTTCCTGTAGGGGGCGCTATGACTATTACTCATAATTACACATATATGTCTTCAGGCCTGGACTCTTATAAACATGTCAAATTTGGGGCAGATCTGACAACGTAAAGTCAAGTTACAACATTTTCCTGTTTCCTGTAGGGGGCGCTATGACTATCACTCATAAAGTTACATATATGTCTTCAGGCCTGGACTCTTATCCAGCTTGTGAAATTTGGGGCAGATCGGACGATGTAAAGTCAAGTTAAATCAGACTCCTGTGTCATGTCAAAACATCGAAATTCGCCGCGCCGCCACAAGAACGCCGTTTCGCAAAAACACAAAAGCTTCGCAATTTAGCATCGTGAAGGTGTTGAGATTCTGCTGCCCGACTTTGAGATGGATCTCTTGAATCCTCTAGGAGGAGTATCGTAAAGTTTCACACCTATAAAGTGACAAAATGGCGTCTTCTCACATGACCTATGACATCACCGTTCGAGCGATCAAAAATTCCTTCGCAATTTAGCGTCACATTAGTTTGAGGGTTACACGACCCGAATTTGACGTGAATCCGATGAAGTCCCTAGGACGAGTTCGTCAAAGTATGCATAAAGTACATGAAAAACGCACAAAATTCAAGATGGCCGACTTCCGGGTGGGCGGGGCTAATGAAACCCAATGAGGAATATGTCTGAAATAATGAGCGAGATGTGCATACCAAATTTCATGAATATAGGATCAACTATGTTGAAACTATGGCCTTCCACGCGGTAGGGGGCGCTATGGAGCCCGCTTAACGCGCTGAACCCAATGGCTGTACATTCACGTACAGTTCACAGGTGTCCATCTTTTTGCCAACTTTCATGAGGTTTCGAGGATATCAAGGGCGTCAAAGGTATGTTCAAAGGCTAAAAAGACATAAGGGGGCGCTAAAGAGCCACCATGCCACACCCAAGCCCAATTACACCACCAAATCAAAGAAAGTACTAGTGTGCATATGTGTGTAAAGTTTCATGAGTTTTTGTGCATCCTAAAGTCCTCAAACATGTGTTCGTAAAATTTAATATCACGCAGGAAATCCAAGATGGCTGACTTCCTGTTCGCCAAAAAAATCTCACAAATATTTAGTATGCTCTTGCAGATGTGAGCAATGACATACTCGAATTTCGTGCAGATTGAAGTAACTTTTTCTCAGACCTGTCTGCAGTAGGGGGCGCTATAGAGCGCGCTGGCGACACCCGAGCCCAATCACTACAGAATATTGCAATTTTCGCGACTTCTGATGCATATTCCAATTTCCATGAGTTTTCGTACATCCTAAGTGCCTCAAAAACGCGATCTCGCAGCAGAAAAATAATAATTAAAGCTGCAAGCAGCGATGAGCGGGCCCTCGCCCCTTGCGGACGTCGGGGAACACGCTGTCGCCCACTTCATGAAAGTCGGACACCGCACGTAACGGTTTGAGGGTATTTTCTGCGTGTGGCGCGCGTTGCCGTAAATGACCTGTTGAGAACCCATGGGGTATCCTTTAAAGGCACTTCTATGAGGGTGGGTGGCAGTACACAACCATATGCTATTGCCAGTAGGTGGCGCTATCACCATTACTCAATAATGGCACGTAAATGTCTTAAGGCCGGCACTCTTATAAAACATGTCAAATTTGGGGAAGATTGGACAATGCATAGTCAAATTACTACAACTTCCTGTTTCCTGTAGGGGGCGCTATGACTATCACTCATATTTACACATATATGTCTTCAGGCCGGGACTCTTATAAAACATGTCAAATTTGGGGCAGATCAGACTACGTAAAGTCAAGTTACAACATTTTCCTGTTTCCTGTAGGGGGCGCTATGACTATCACTCATAAAGTTACATATATGTCTTCAGGTCTGGACTCTTATCCAGCTTGTGAAATTTGGGGCAGATCGGACTATGTAAAGTCAAGTTAAATCAGCCTCCTGTGTCATGTCAAAACATCGAAATTCGCCGCGCCGCCACAAGAACGCCGTTTCGCAAAAACACAAAAGCTTCGCAATTTAGCATCGTGAAGGTGTTGAGATTCTGCTGCCCGACTTTGAGAAGGATCTCTTGAATCCTCTAGGAGGAGTATCGTAAAGTTTCACACCTATAAAATGACAAAATGGCGTCTTCTCACATGACCTATGACATCACCGTTCGAGCGATCAAAAATTCCTTCGCAATTTAGCGTCACACCAGTTTGAGGGTTATACCACCCAAATTTGACGCGAATCCGATGAAGTCCCTAGGACGAGTTCGTCAAAGTATGCATAAAATGCATGAAAAACGCAAAAAATTCAAGATGGCCGACTTCCGGGTGGGCGGGGCTAATGAAACCCAATTAGGAATATGTCTGAAATAATGAGCGGGATGTGCCTACCAAATTTCATGAATATAGGATCAACTATGTTCAAACTATGGCCTTCCACGCGGTAGGGGGCGCTATGGAGCCCGCTTAACGCGCTGAACCCAATGGCTGTACATTCACGTAAAGTTCACAAGTGTCCATCTTTTTGCCAACTTTCATGAGTTTTCGAGTATACCAAGGGTGTCAAAGGTATGTTCACAGGCTAAAAGACATAAGGGGGCGCTAAAGGGCCAACATGCCACACCCAAGCCCAATTACACCACCAAATCAAAGTAAGTACTAGTGTGCATGTGTGTGTAAAGTTTCATGAGTTTTTGTGCATCCTTAAGTCCTCAAACATGTGTTCGTAAATTTTAAAATCACGCACGAAATCCAAGATGGCTGACTTCCTGTTGGCCAAAAAAATCTCAAAAATATTTAGTACGCTCTTTCAGATGTGAGCAATGACCTACTCGAATTTTGTGAAGATCGAAGTAACTTTTTCCCAACCCTTGCCTGCATTAGGGGGCGCTATGGAGCCCGCTGGCGACGCCCCAGCCCAATCACTACAATACTTTGCAATTTTCGCCAGTTCTGATGCGTATTCCAATTTTCGTGAGTTTTCGTGCATCCTAAGCACCTCAAAAATGCGATCTCGCAGCAGAAAAATAATAATAATCCTTAGAAAAACAATAGGTTTCCTCGCACTTCGTGCCAGGACACCGTTGGGTCCTGGCACTTTCGTGCTCGGGCCCTAATAATTAAAGCTGCAAGCAGCGATGAGCGGGCCCTCGCCGCTTGCGCACGTTGGGGAACACGCTGTCGTGCACTTTTGCACGTTGGGGAACACACTGTCGCGCACTTCCATGAAAGTCGGACAACGCACGTAACGGTTAGAGGGTATTTTCTTCGTGGAGCGCGTGGCGCAGTAAATGACCTGTTGAGAAACTGTGGGGCATCCTTTAAAGGCACTTCTATGAGGCTGGGTAGCAGTATACAACCATTTCCTGTTGCCAGTAGGTGGCGCTATCACCATAACCAAATAACGGCATGGATAAATCATCAGGCAAAGACTCTTATAAAAATTTTGAAGTTTGGGAAAGATTCGACAATGCATAGTCAACTTACAACATTTTCCTGTTTCCTGTAGGGGGCGCTATGACTATCACTCATAATTACACGTATATGTCTTCAGGCCGGGACTCTTATAAAACATATCAAATTTGGGGAAGATTGGACAATGCATATTCACTTTACAACATTTTCCTGTTTCCTGTAGGGGGCGCTATGACTATCACTCATATTTACACATATATGTCTTCAGGCCTGAACTCTTATCCAGCTTGTGAAATTTGGGGCAGATCAGACTACGTAAAGTCAAGTTACAACATTTTGCTGTTTCCTGTAGGGGGCGCTATGACTATCACTCATAAAGTTACATATATGTCTTCCAGCCTGGACTCTTATCCAGCTTGTGAAATTTGGGGCAAATCGGACGATGTAAAGTCAAGTTAAATCAGACTCCTGTGTCATGTCGAAACATCGAAATTCGCCGCGCCGCCACAACAACGCCGTTTCGCAAAAACACAAAAGCTTCGCAATTTAGCATCGTGAAGGTGTTGAGATTCTGCTGCCCGACTTTGAGATGGATCTCTTGAATCCTCTAGGAGGAGTATCGTAAAGTTTCACACCTATAAAGTGACAAAATGGCGTCTTCTCACATGACCTATGACATCACCGTTCGAGCGATCAAAAATTCCTTCGCAATTTAGCGTCACATTAGTTTGAGGGTTATACCATCCAAATTTGACGCGAATCAGATGAAGCCTCCAGGAGGAGTTCGTCAAAGTATGCAAAAAATACATGAAAAACGCACAAAATTCAAGATGGCCGACTTCCGGGTGGGCGGAGCTAATGAAACCCAATGAGGAATATGTCTGAAATAATGAGCAGGATGTGCATACCAAATTTCATGAATATAGGATCAACGTTGTTCAAACTATGGCCTTCCACGCATTAGGGGGCGCTATGGAGCCCGCTGGCGACGCCCAAACCCAATCACTACAGAATATTGCAATTTTCGCGACTTCTGATGTGCTTACCAATTTTCAAGAGTTTTCGTGCATCCTAAGTGCCTCAAAAACGCGTTTTCGCAGCAGAAAAATAATAATAATAATAATAATAATAATCCTTAGAAAAACAATAGGTTTCCTCGCACTTCGTGCCAGGACACCGTTGGGTCCTGGCACTTTCGTGCTCGGGCCCTAATAATTAAAGCTGCAAGCAGCGATGAGCGGGCCCTCGCCCCTTGCGAACGTCGGGGAACACGCTGTCGCGCACATCATGAAACACTGCACGTATCAGTTTGAGGGTATTTTCTACGTGGGGCGCGCGTTGCCATATATGACCTGTTGAGAACCTGTGGGGTATCCTTTAAAGGCACTTCTATGAGGGTGGGTGGCAGTACACAACCATATGCTATTGCCAGTAGGTGGCGCTATCACCATAACTCAACAGCACGTATATGTCTTCAGGCCGAGACTCTTACAAAACGTGTGAAATTTGGGGCAGATCGGGCAATGTAAAGTCAAGTTACAACATTTTCCTGTTTCCTGTAGGGGGCGCTATGACTATCACTCATAAAGTTACATATATGTCTTCAGGCCTGGACTCTTATCCAGCTTGTGAAATTTGGGGCAGATCGGACGATGTAAAGTCAAGTAACAACATTTTCCTGTTTCCTGTAGGGGGCGCTATGACTATCACTCATAAAGTTACATATATGTCTTCAGGCCTGGACTCTTATCCAGCTTGTGAAATTTGGGGCAGATCGGACGATGTAAAGTCAAGTTAAATCAGACTCCTGTGCCATGTCAAAACATCGAAATTCGCCGCGCCGCCACAAGAACGCCGTTTCGCAAAAACACAAAAGCTTCGCAATTTAGCATCGTTAAGGTGTTGAGATTCTGCTGCCCGACTTTGAGATGGATCTCTTGAAACCTCTAGGAGGAGTATCGTAAAGTTTCACACCTATAAAGTGACAAAATGGCGTCTTCTCACATGACCTATGACATCACCGTTCGAGCGATCAAAAATTCCTTCGCAATTTAGCATCAGAGTGGTTTGAGGGTTATACCACCCGAATTTGACGTGAATCCGATGAAGTCCCTAGGACGAGTTCGTAAAAGTATGCATAAAATGCACAAAATTCAAGATGGCCGACTTCCGGGTGGGCGGGGCTAATGAAACCCAATGAGGAATATGTCTGAAATAATGAGCGGGATATGTCTACCAAATTTCATGAATATAGGATCAACTATGTTCAAACTCTGGCCTTCCACGCGGTAGGGGGCGCTATGGAGCCCGCTTAACGCGCTGAACCCAATGGCTGTACATTCACGTACAGTTCACAAGTGTCCATCTTTTTGCCAACTTTCATGAGTTTTCGAGTACACCAAGGTATGCGTAAAGGCTAAAAGACATAAGGGGGCGCTAAAGAGCCAACATGCCACGCCCAAGACAAATTACACCATCAAATCAAAGTAAGTACTAGTGTGCATATGCGTGTAAAGTTTCACTAGTTTTCGTGCATCCTAAAGTCCTCAAACATGTGTTCGTAAATTTTAAAATCACGCAGGAAATCCAAGATGGCTGACTTCCTGTTGGTCGAAAAAATCTCATAAATATTTAAGACGGACTTCAAGATGTGAGCAATGACATACTCGAATTTCGTGAAGATCGAAGTAACTTTTCCTGAAAACCTGCCTGCATTAGGGGGCGCTATAGAGCCTGCTGGCGACACCCGAGCCCAATCAGTACAGAACTTTGAATTTCCCACCAGGTCTGATGCATATTCCACTTTTCATGAGTTTTCGTGCATCCTAAAGGCCTCAAAAATGCGATCTCCCAGCGGAAAAATAATAATAATAATAATCTTGGCAAAAACAATAGGTTTCCTCGCACTTCGTGCCAGGACACCGTTGGGTCCTGGCACTTTCGTGCTCGGGCCCTAATAATCCTTAGAAAAACAATAGGTTTCCTCGCACTTCGTGCCAGGACACCGTTGGGTCCTGGCACTTTCGTGCTCGGGCCCTAATAATAATAATCCTTAGAAAAACAATAGGTTTCCTCGCACTTCGTGCCAGGACACCGTTGGGTCCTGGCACTTTCGTGCTCGGGCCCTAATAATAACCCGAGCAAAAACAATAGGTTTCCTCGCACTTCGTGCCAGGACACCGTTGGGTCCTGGCACTTTCGTGCTCGGGCCCTAATAATAACCCGAGCAAAAACAATAGGTTTCCTCGCACTTCGTGCCAGGACACCGTTGGGTCCTGGCACTTTCGTGCTCGGGCCCTAATAATAATAATCCTTAGAAAAACAATAGGTTTCCTCGCACTTCGTGCCAGGACACCGTTGGGTCCTGGCACTTTCGTGCTCGGGCCCTAATAATAATAACCCGAGCAAAAACAATAGGTTTCCTCGCACTTCGTGCCAGGACACCGTTGGGTCCTGGCACTTTCGTGCTCGGGCCCTAATAATCTTGGCAAAAACAATAGGTTTCCTCGCACTTCGTGCCAGGACACCGTTGGGTCCTGGCACTTTCGTGCTCGGGCCCTAATAATAACCCGAGCAAAAACAATAGGTTTCCTCGCACTTCGTGCCAGGACACCGTTGGGTCCTGGCACTTTCGTGCTCGGGCCCTAATAATAATAATCTTGGCAAAAACAATAGGTTTCCTCGCACTTCGTGCCAGGACACCGTTGGGTCCTGGCACTTTCGTGCTCGGGCCCTAATAATAATAATAATAATCCTTAGAAAAACAATAGGTTTCCTCGCACTTCGTGCCAGGACACCGTTGGGTCCTGGCACTTTCGTGCTCGGGCCCTAATAATCTTGGCAAAAACAATAGGTTTCCTCGCACTTCGTGCCAGGACACCGTTGGGTCCTGGCACTTTCGTGCTCGGGCCCTAATAATCCTTAGAAAAACAATAGGTTTCCTCGCACTTCGTGCCAGGACACCGTTGGGTCCTGGCACTTTCGTGCTCGGGCCCTAATAATAATAACCCGAGCAAAAACAATAGGTTTCCTCGCACTTCGTGCCAGGACACCGTTGGGTCCTGGCACTTTCGTGCTCGGGCCCTAATAATAACCCGAGCAAAAACAATAGGTTTCCTCGCACTTCGTGCCAGGACACCGTTGGGTCCTGGCACTTTCGTGCTCGGGCCCTAATAATAATAACCCGAGCAAAAACAATAGGTTTCCTCGCACTTCGTGCCAGGACACCGTTGGGTCCTGGCACTTTCGTGCTCGGGCCCTAATAATAATCCTTAGAAAAACAATAGGTTTCCTCGCACTTCGTGCCAGGACACCGTTGGGTCCTGGCACTTTCGTGCTCGGGCCCTAATAATCCTTAGAAAAACAATAGGTTTCCTCGCACTTCGTGCCAGGACACCGTTGGGTCCTGGCACTTTCGTGCTCGGGCCCTAATAATCCTTAGAAAAACAATAGGTTTCCTCGCACTTCGTGCCAGGACACCGTTGGGTCCTGGCACTTTCGTGCTCGGGCCCTAATAATAATAATCCTTAGAAAAACAATAGGTTTCCTCGCACTTCGTGCCAGGACACCGTTGGGTCCTGGCACTTTCGTGCTCGGGCCCTAATAATAACCCGAGCAAAAACAATAGGTTTCCTCGCACTTCGTGCCAGGACACCGTTGGGTCCTGGCACTTTCGTGCTCGGGCCCTAAAAAAGAAAAAGAAAAAGAAACGCTTCAGTTTCAATAGGGTCCTCGGACCCGACTTCGTCGGTGCTCGGGCCCTAATAAGAATTCCTTCAGTTTCAATAGGGCCTTCGCTGGCCCGACGTTGTCGGTGCTCGGGCCCTAATGAGCATAGACAGATATTAAAGTAACAGTGCCTAGCTTGAATGTCAACGACAAGGTAAACAGACGGACTTTACGACGGGACCACGAGGCCTCCGGCAGCTAGCTTACATATCGACAGCGTTAGCTAGAAACTTTCAAACACAATACAGACTGCAAAATGTGCATTTTTCCTCTATAATGATCAACAACAACGTACTACAAATTCTTAACAACATGTGTTTACAACGTTATAGTGCTTTGTTGACGTTATTTACCTTAAACAGGGGAAATAGTGAGAGAGATGGATGAAGAATCACACACGCAGCTCTAGCCTTCACTCGTCTCTGTATTGAGTAAGAAAGAGGAGCGCGATCCCCCTACTGGAGCCCCGAGGCATTACCAGCAGATCAACGCACAATCAACCCACACAGAAAAGGATCTGCATCACCTATCTGCATTATTCCTCTTTCTGTTTCACAGCATATGTGCTGCATAGTCTCAACAGTGATCAGTATTGATGCACATTTACATCCAACAATTAAATTACGTTCCCTGAAAATGATACAGTAATAACTGAGGCAACAAAGAAATTAGCTTTTCTCCAAATGAATGAATTGAGCCTGGAAATGAATTATTCTTGTCTGTCACACATGGGAGCATGAAATAGGCTACTGGTCCTATGGTAAGATATTCGTGTGTTAATGAAAAGGACAAAACTAAAAAATATATATTTATGTAGCTGTGCATCTGTAAGGTAGTAGCCTAAATCGCCCACCAGGTGTCGCTGTAGCGCTGTCAGCATTGAGCAATTTTCCTTGTTTGTCCCTTACAGGACACCGTAGTTCTGAAATCCTGTTACGTGTGGGACAGTTCTTTTACTACATCCATGGTGGGACACCATTTTTTCTTGAGTTTACTTTGCTTCGTAAGGTAAGCATGGCGGCTTGCATCATCGTAAAATCATCGTATATTAATTAAAAACATTCTTCCAGTTAATCTGTTCAACTAAAGTGGTAATTAAGATGTTGACTTTCACTTTGGAGTGAGTTTGAAAAGTGAGAAGATATGTTTTGTATGTAAATAGTGGCCGTAATATTGTCTGGCTTACTGTGTACGAGCAGAGCACCCTCTCGGTGGAAAAGAAAATAGTGCAGGCTGGAGAATTAGCCTTTTCAGTTATTGTCTGCTATCTGTCTTGTAGTGATGGCGAGATGAAGCTTTACGAAGCACTGAAGCTCTCCAGCAAATTGGTTTACAAAAGGGTTCATTTCACGAGGCTTCATCTGGGCTTCATGTGCACACGAAACCACCTATCGGTCAAATAGTGTAAAACAGGTACATATATTCCAGGTACGTGGCAGTGGTTTAACCGGGCACAGGGCAGTCAATGTGCTTGTGTAACTAAAGGAAAATGATAGATGGGGGACATTATTTGTATTTATTCAGGGATAATAATTTCTCAACTGTATTTCGGCTTCGGGCATCTGCAATGACGTCATTTGTCTAAAACGATACAAGCCTCGATACGCGCTTCACAGAAAACTTCCTAGATACTCGACACACCCTCCGAAAACTCGGCACAGCAATTATTTTCACGTTAGATCTTATGTTAAGAGTGCCTTATTTAATTTTATGTGTAGTTATTTATTTTCAGTGTTAGATTATTATTTTACTGTTTACTTTTGCACTAGAATATATTTCCTCATGGTAGTTGACTTTGCTTTCACTGCTTCGTAAGGTTGTGGACCAGCAGCAGAGATCACAGCCGATGTTGTGGGCGAATAAAGTGTTACCGGTCTCAACCACAATCCAGAACTCCTGTGCCTGGGTTGCGTTCGAAAAGTCAAAAAATGACGTCCTAACGTCTTTTCCTAACCACTTTTCTTGACCTCTATGGAAAACGTCACGAGGTCAAGGAAAGATGAGAAGGAGAATTCATAAGGAGTTAGGAAAAGACAACCTCGGTGTTAAGAGAATCCGACTGCACTTTCACTAGGCTCCGTAATTATGATGCGACGGCGGCGGATGTTAGTGACGCGGGTCAGCAGTGGTGAAACTACAATGTTCTGAAGATGGACTACAAAAGGCGCTGCTCATCCCGTGTTTTGTTATATAGGTCATTCAATGACAGGCTCCTTCACCCGCGGTGTGTGAAAAGGAGATACCTCAGGTCCTCCTGCTGCTGTAACACTTTATCAACATATAAAAAAGGATTATCTGACCTAACGAACCGGTGAAAAATATCACTTCATTACCAAGGTTGGAATTGAAATAAACGAAGGAATATATGATAAATATTGAGTTAAGTGTTCGAGATATGGAGAAGGTGTAGGACCATATACTTCTTCGAACTTCTTTTCGGACATGTAATATTTATTTATGTTGATTTTCGAAAAGCGAAAAAACAATGGTATTTCCATTTTTTCGTTTTTGAATTACAAATGACGGATAATTACCGATTATGATATGATAACCAGATCGGATTATCCGATGATACCCAGACCGTAAAGAACATGTGTGGTTTATTTATAATCATTAGTTTTTCTTGCTGTAGATGAGATTGCCACGGCGGATCCTCACACTGCACACAGCACCAGTAAGGAGGGCATCGGCCCCTGCGGGTATGGTGAGCTTCGTCCCCCCCTGCAGCACCACTGATGTCCACTCCCTGGAGCTGCTGCAGGACTTTGTGTCCCGAGCTAGGCGTCTGTTTGTTATCAGCGGAGCAGGACTCTCCACTGAGTCCGGGATCCCGGACTACCGCTCAGAGGGTGTCGGGCTGTACGCTCGCACCGGCAGGCGACCCATGCAGCATGCAGAGTTTGTCCACAGTGCGAAGTCCCGTCAGCGCTACTGGGCCAGAAACTTTGTCGGGTGGCCGCAGTTCTCCTCCCATCAGCCGAACGGTGCCCACCAGGCCCTGCAGTGGTGGGAGGAGAGAGGCAAGCTGCACTGGCTGGTCACACAAAATGTGGATGCTCTTCATTCAAAGGCTGGGCAGAAGAGACTGACTGAGCTCCACGGCTGTACCCACAGGTGAGAAAACACTTGACACATTCATCCTGAACCTGCTCTAAGAAAATCATAAGGCTACAAAGGCTACCCTCCTTTTATACTTTAAAGACACTGATTTTAAAACATATTTAACTACTATTGTAAACTTAAAACTCAAAATGTATAAATTGGCATAAACTATTAGATTATTTAGACATTTCAAATTTATTCCAAACATTTAACAGACCCTGCTTGTTTTTTTATTTTTTGTTTTTTGTATTTTATACTGTGAAATATATTCAGTACAATTTTTGTAATGAAATATGAATAATCAGAACATGTATACTATTACTATATTGAACTTGTAAAAAAATATAGTTGTCAAGATTCAAGCGGTCTTCAGATTTGTTTTATTTTGTCCAGGATTCATGGAAAAGGAAAGGCAATAACTGTCAAATAACGTGCATGATAAGTCATTAGGTTTGGTTTAAAGAAAAATTGATAAACAGCGCCAGTAGTTAATTAATTGTCAGTAAACAATGCAGCAGAATATGTAAAGGGTTGGTTTACCCAAATGACAAAACATATTTTCACCACTATTGGTATTCAGCCACACAGATTTTATTTGCCCAGGTTTCTCATTCTGCCCCCCAAATGCAATAGAGGTTAATGAAATTTAATTTGTAGTGCCCACAACATTTAAAATTTTGATTTAATAGTTCAGTAACTACATCCATCAAAGAAGATGTGTTATGGTTACTCTGGATACTCCACAGTCAGACACCACTTGTTTATATGGAGTTATCGAAGTGCCATAACAAAGAATAAATCTGTAAAATAAATAATAAATATATAAAGAAATATAAAAAGAAATAAAATATTAAATAATTATAAGAATTTTCATTTATTTTCACATTTATTTGTTTATTTATTTCTGTATATATTTATTCATACAGACAAAAATATATATATTTTAGGGCTGTCAATCTATTAAAATATTTAATCGCATGATTGTCCATGATAATCGCAAATTTATCACACATTTTTTATCTGTTCAAAATGCACCTTAAAGGGAGATTTATCAAGCATTTAATACTCTTATCAACATGGGAGTGGGCAAATATGCTGCTTTATACAAATGTATGTATCTATTTATTATTGGAAATCAATTAACAACACAAAACAATGACAAATATTGTCCAGAAACCCTCACAGGTACTGCATTTAGCATAAAAAATATGCTCAAATCATAACATGGCAAACTCAAGCCCAACAGGCAACAACAGCTGTCAGTGTGCTGACTTGACTATGACTTGCCCCAAACTGCATGTGATTATCATAAAGTGGGCATGTCTGTAAAGGGGAGACTCGTGGGTACCCATAGAACCCATTTTCATTCACATATCTTAAGGTCAGGTTAAGGAACCCCTTTGAAAATAGCCATGAGAGTTTTTCCTCATCAAAATTTAGTGCAAATTTGGAGCGTTATTTAGCCTCCTTCGTGAAAAGTTAGTGTGACATGGTAGGTACCAATGGATTGAATTCATTAAAATTAAAGAGTATCATCTGCATTTTCTGTATTTGGCAGATGGTTTGGACACTTAGTGAATTCCTGCCTTCAGAATAACATGCTTTTTATTTAATTAAATGCCTGAATGGGTTTTTTGCGGTCTACAGAAATACCGTTTTACTCCTTGTCTTCCTTAAATGTTAAACTGATTCTCTCTGTTGAATTATTGTTATATGTAAGTCATTATTTTGCAGCATTTGCAGCAGCAGCCTTTATGCTATGAATTTGACCTTACATGATTTTCTTCTTTTTCTGCCATCATTCCATTGCATTACATTTTGTATAATATGTACTTTACTGAGGCCTAAGCCATTTGTAATTATCCAAACTAACTTACCAAAGCTGCATTTTTAATATAAAGTGGTGTTTTTCCACACAAATTCTACTTGAATCATTTAAATTAAATTTTTTTATTTAAAATGCCTTAATAATAATAATAATAATAATAATAAAAAATATATATAAAATATATATATGTGTGTGTATATATATATATATATATATATATATATATGTATGTGTATATATATATATATATATATATATATATGTATATATGTATATATATATATATATATATATATATATATATATGTATATATGTATATATATATATATATATATATATATATATATATATATGTAGGCAAATGAGAACTGAGAGACACAAAGACTGAAACAAAGAGACAAGGAGGAAAGTGTGTACAATACCTCCTGAATGAGAACCAGCTACACTTTATGGAGTCTGGTCTTCAGGGTCTCTGTGTGGTGCCGTGCCAGAGCTTGTAATGTTTTCAAGCCATTGATTTTATTTTTTTTTTTAAATCAATGGCTTGATCCGTAAACTTACGGATTTTATCCGTAAGTTTACGTGACAAGAATTATGGTAAGTAACCACACTTTGCATCACAAATAGCTCTAACACACCTTTAAAGTTTAAACTGATACTGCAAATGTCACAAACTTTAAACGTATATTATTAACTGCAATTTTACACTATACTAAGATGTTACATCAACTGATAAAAGTTACAGCTCACAACATTTACCACCTCCTCACTAAAGGTCAATAAAATAGCTTTTGGCAGGTTGTATTGATGTCAAACTGACAGGTTTAATATCAAACCAGCTAGCTGCAACGTAAAGCCCCGACTTAAGATCAAATACTGGCTGATCTGGTACAAGAGACTGCTCTTACCAATCATCTGAGGAGAGCTGCTCGAGGCAGACAGACAGGCTCTCCACAGGTTTGGCCAATGGCTGCAGCTCAACCTTTTTCCTCTCGGGAGCTGCTTGAGGGGTCCTCTTTGGCACCGCTGCAGGTATCCTCTTGGGCACGGCTGCGGGGGCCATCTTCGGCGCAGCTGCAGAGGCCACCTTGGGCGTGGTCGCAGGGGCCATCTGGGGTGCCGCTGCAGGGGTCCTCTTGGGCGCCGCTGCAGGGGCCAGCATGGGCCATCTTTGGCGCGGCTGCAGGGGCCATCTGGGGCGCCACTGCAGGGGTCCTCTTGGGCACCGCTGGGGCTGGGGCTAGCCTACATCCGTCGGCTACCTCCTTGACTGTTGAGATTAATGGCAAAATAGGCATCACTCAAATTTCTGCTCTACTTTTACTCAAGGGAAAATGTCAAAGCAGGTGTTACACTTAAAACCCTAGAAGAAACATCAGGGGTTCCCACAACAGACAGACATCCCCATTGAACAGTATATCTTTATAGGAACTGACCTGCTCCGCTGTATTTGGCAGAAACAGGCAGATGAGACGCTCTCCTCCTGGACAGTTGAACTGCTTGAGGAGGAAGAGGAGGAGGAATTGGTCTGAATGAGTCCTCAAACAGACGAATGGCCCTCAGCTCACGGGGTGTGTGAGCATCTACAGGGCAGAGGCAGGACACAGAGCTGATAGAACTACTTGGGCTCCCGTCTCTGTCTGCCTCACATGCAAGGGCAACCATCTGGCCGCCAACATGCACTTTGTTCCAGAAGGAGTCCTCGTCCATCTCGTCCAAACTTTCAGGACTCCTCTGGTTTGTGTTGACGTCCTCATCATTCACACGAGGAACATCTAAAAGAGGGCTGATCCTCCTTCTTCGCCAAGAGGATTCTGTGTTTCCTCTGGGAAGAGCTGGTGGTTGAGGTGAAGGTAGGGTGACCTGAACTGAGAGTCCCAGTCTCTCCAGAACAGGATCACTTAGGGCTTTCTCCGTAGTGCACTGCTTTTCTGCGTGGCGAGTTAACGCAGCCATCGTAGCCCTCTCAGCCCTCTCTATGTCCAGGATCCTGGACTCGCTGTTGAAGCCACCAGGGTTGTCCTGTCTGCACAGGCTCCCAGTTTTCTGTGGAAAAAAAGTAAAACAAAATACGGTTGAGTTGATCTTTGACTCCTCTGAGGATCCCGACCGACTTTACTATATTTCAGAGGCTGTAGCAGGTGCAGTTTTATGTCATGCTAGTTTGTCGGGAAGGAGGCTAAATAAAGTTAGGCCAAATTTTGGCGAGGAAAAACTGGCATGGCCATTTTCGAAGGGGTCCCTTGACAACTGACCTTAAGATATCAAATGAAAATGGGTTCTCCGGGTACCCACGAGTTTCCCCTTTACAGTCATGCCCACTTTATGACACATGTAGTTTTGGACAAAAACCATGCAGTTTTTTGAATGCAGTATAAATGTGTTATTTCCATCTATTTAATATTTCTGCATACTGGAGTCCCTAAACAGTCTTTTCTTATAGCGGTGGCAGCCAACAGTCTCTGCGTTGTGTTTGATTGTAGACCAACGGCTGACGGTAAACGTTTCATTCCAACGAACCACAGACAGCTCCGATGTCGATTCAACATGTATTTTTTTGCTTACAAGCACTTTGGGACACACGTTCACCTGAGAGATACAAGCCCGGTCTCTAGATTATACATTATACATAGACTATATATTAATATTTACAGATTAAAGTTTACACACACACACACACACACACACACACACACACACACACACACACACTCACCTGGGAGATACAAGCCCGGTCTGACTCGTTCTCCCAGTGATGAGCTTTTATAGCTCCATCGTTACCATGGATACTGTAGTATTACATTTTAAATATAATACCATCCACATGCCTATCTACTGAGATCTAAATTAACTGATTGTTAATTAAAGAGGAATGGTCATGTATGTGTCCTCAGGGTGATGTGTCTCGGCTGTGGTGCAATCTCAGCGAGGGAGGAGCTCCAGTCGCGATTTGTAGCACTCAACCCAGACTGGGGAGCGAAGGCAAGAGAGGTGGCTCCAGACGGCGACGTCTTCATAGAGGACGAGCAGGTCCTCCATTTCAGAGTTCCCTCCTGTGAGGACTGTGGAGGGATACTGAAGCCTGAGGTCACGTTTTTTGGAGACACAGTGAACAAAACAATGGTCCAGTTTGTGCACGACAGACTGCGGGAGTCGGATGCAGTGCTAGTCGTGGGGTCATCATTACAGGTAGGTTTTTAAAAATGAATGAAGCACTTTGTACAAAATAGTTTTCAACACAATTATTCTGGACATTTGTATTTAATTGTGTCCCTCTCTGTTATTCACAAGGTTTATTCAGCGTACAGGTTTTTACTGTCAGCGGGTGATCGGAAAATGTCAGTTGCCATCCTGAACATCGGACCCACGAGGGCGGACCACCTGGCTGAGCTGAAAGTGAGCGGCCGCTGTGGTGAAGTGCTGTCTGTCATTCAACCTCTCTGACTGTCAGGGACATACAGTTTAGATATTCTACATTAAGCTGGTCAAAACTACCTCAGACTTAAACAGGTAAACAACAACTTCAGGATGACTGTCTCGACTATTTGGCACTTTTTTGTGAAAAAGGGAGCCAGGAGCATCTACACTCCTCTGCCTGGATAATTTGCTGCTATTATCAAAGTATGGCAAAAATGGACATATCTGCTCAAATTTATTTTACTTTATTTCACTTTATTAAATTAAAAAAAGTCTTGGAAATGAATGGTCTCTGCACACTACAGATTGATGTCTGTCCCGAATACCATTTTTTGGGCTTCGAAGCTTTGGTGAGAAATATAAAGGTATTCCTAGCTTCGCAGTGCAGCGCAGTAGGCTGACATGTTCTTCTGTCTGTCTCCATCTCCCCTGTTTCAGCGCCGCTGCCGCACTACTGCACACACAAGCATCTCAACAAACAGCGATATCCGTCTGAGAATAACTAATGATAATTATGTTTAATATGAATAATGAATAATGTTGTGGGAATATTATTCCTCATTTCATGAGCTATTTGGGGATTTCTACTTTATTATTACATACTTGTATTAAAAAAAAAAAAAAAAAGCATTCGAATACTGATTTAGAGGTTGATTACCATGGCAATGGTCGAAGCATCTCTGTATTCGGGTCAACCTTAGTGTCAGGGGATCAATATCTTGGTTCAACAAATGGCGACACCTCTATTCTGCCAGGAGAAACCAAAACCGCTGTATTGTATTTAACCACAGTGCTGTGGGTTTTGGCTTCATAGAATATATGCAGTAGATCATACAGCATGTGTGGTTGACTGTCTAAAGGCCCAGAGTTGAAAGCTGGACGCTGTGAAATAACAACAGGAGGAGGGAGCCGTATGGTTTGTCTCCCCAGCTCTGTTTTACTGCTGTGTACTAATGCTGCTTTTATTTAAATTAAATGAGCTACAAGAGTATTGAAAGCTGTAATTGCACAAACGTAAAAAATCATATTGTAGGCAAGACATGATAGAGAGATAATTTGAAAATGTTCCGAAGACTAATTCAACAGATAAAACAAAATGTACTGCTATGAATTGGTTTTAAAGGCTGTAATTTGTGTTATCCTGGAATGATTTAGTCTCATGTTTTATATAATGGTGCTCACATTGATAGGTGTACATTTTAAATGCTAACAGTCAATAGAATGGACCGTTTCTCAATTTATTTAACAATGCAATAATAAAAGTACAAGGCTTGAAATTACAAAGTGTTTTTTCAGCATCCTGTCAAACAGTGGATCATGTTTTACCTAAAACCGATGCAAATGTTTATATTTGTAATGTCATGACAAAAACATGCTATTTTCTGTTCTAATTATTTTTAATAATTTCATAGCATTATAGCACTTCATACATTAAAAGAAATAGAGCTGCAACAATTAATCGATTATTTATCAAGTATTAAATTAATAGCCAACTGTTTTGATAATCAATTAATTGGTTTGAGTAACTTTTAAGAAAAAAAAGTCAATTCTCTGATTCTGCTTCTTAAATGTGAATATTTTCTGGTTTCTTTACTCCTCTTTGACAGTAAACTGAATATCTTTTAGTTGTGGACAAAACAAGACATTTGAGGACGTCATCTTCGGATTTTTGGGAAACAGTGATGGACATTTTTCACCATTTTATAGACCAAACAACTAATCGATTGATCGAGAAAATAATCGAGAGATTACTCGACAATGAAAATAATTATTAGTTGCTACCCTAAAATGAAATGTAGGTTGTGTGTGCACAGTCCCTGGTTAACCCAGGTTTGAATACCACTGCAGGTTAAGAAATAAACAGCTGTTTTGTCAGTTTAATGGAGTGATAAAGTAAAACCCACATGTTCTTTAACAGTTAGTTTATTTTAAAGACAAACTTACACCAGCATCACAAACAGACTGAGGGCAGAGTGACCGTAGTTTGACAAACTGTAAGATCCTTTAGGACATTCTGCTGCTGAAATCTATCTTGTAAACGAAGCCTCCAGTTTTCCAGGTTGGACTGCACCGCTGTAAGCAGAACAGCCGGGACGCTGAAGGAGTACAGACAACATCTGTGAGCTGCAGAGTCTGCCTGCCATGTTGCTGAAGCTGTAGTCACCATCAGGGGAGTCATAGAGAGACAGTTTTCAAAGCTCTTGGTCTGATCAAACCAGTAAGTGACGGGGAAACCCAATAAAAGACCAAACACTGTGCACAGGTTCCACTCCTCTGACTTCTCTCCAACATAATGAGATTTCTCAGCCTCCTTCAATTGTTCAAACGCTCTAAGGAGAAGCAGTAAATCGTGTGTCGTGCTCTTCAGCTCTGCCCTGAGCGGGTCAGCGATGGTGGGCTTCTCCAGCGAGTGGCAGACATCAATAACAGCCACGTTGTTATCATGAAACAGCTGCTCTACATCTGATCTGACTGCGAGTGGATTAACAATGAGAGTGTTTCCATTTAAATCCAATGTGAGAAGTGATTTAGACACAAGCTGGGAAGACTGTAAAGAGCTCAAATACTGCTGCACTCGATCTGCACCGGCGCTGTTGCTATCGTACAATAAAGCCGGTTTCAACCCCAAATCAACAGCCGAGACCTGAGCAGCCAGATCCAGACTCTGAGGGACGGAAAGAGATTTTCTACCAGCAGCCAGACAATTACGAGCTGCAGCAACAAAGAGCTCCTGAGTGGACATAGCTGCAGAAATCACATGATTCAAATTTTAAAATTAAATTAAAGCTATTCCAAAATCTATGGGATATGAGAGACTGATTCAATTATTTCACTTCAGGCCACCTACAATGACATGACAAAAAATATTCTACAGAAAAGTGAAGCTGATTTGAGTCAACAAAATGATTTGTTTTCAAAGTAAAACTAGTCATACAAAAGTCATTTATTCATGTCCCTTGTTTCTTCTTTGTTGGTTCAAGACACCTAAAGGAAAAAAAAAACATCATTACAAACATGTACCTCTTCAAACAAATTATTTGTAACATCAGTCTGCATATGAACTGCAGTTCAATCGTAACTTGTAGCAGAGATTTCCATGATTATGTTGCTACCATAACACACATTAGCTTAAAAAAATGATCTCACCATCATCCTGGTTTTGGCGGTGGTGTGGTATCTCGGCAGGTTATGTCACAGGCTGAGGAGACATCAGGTCAAAATCTGAGAGATTTCTTGCAACCCAAACACCAGCTGCAAACAAGCCCAGGTTGACCAGAAGATTCCTGAAAAATGAATACAATAAGACATGCACTGAGTCACAAATGTTGGTTTATTCTTACAAGATTAAAGCACAAAAAACTACATCTCTAGGTCAGCTGAAAATAAAAAATATTACATAGTGACTGTGGCCATGTTATCCTCCTACTCACTATGCAGACTGGCTCATTTCAGAGTAATATATAGTATATTATTGAATTTTAATTATTGATGCATTGTGTACATTTTTTTAATGTTGCAACTGGTAAAGGTGGAGCTACTTTATTTTCTGAGGGGTAGCTTGTGAATTTCACCAAGGGGTCAAACAATTCTGATATTTAGCCACAATAACACATCATGATGTTTTTGTTGATTATATTTTGTATAATTAAGCTGAATCTGCAAAGTAACTAAAGCTATCACATAAATGCAGTGGAGTAAAAAGTACAATATTTCCCTCTGAATTGTGGAGTAGAAATACAATAGCAGAAAATGGAAATACTAAAGTAATGGACAAGTACCAAAAAAAAGTACTTAAATACAGTTCTTGAGTAAATGTATTTAGTCCACCACTGACCAAGATATGTGCTGAACACGACATTTGGCTTTGCAAATTATCTTTCATATTTTGGCAATTCTGTACAGCAATTTCTTATTACTTATCGACATGTGATATGTGCACCGATAACTACATATCTACAAGCCAGTATTTGTCAATATATCGGCCCAGACAATTTCTTTATGTAGCTCTCATATATGTGAAACAATGAATGTCTTTAATTGGTAATCCAGCCTTGATGGTGACAGAGTGGTTTAACTGGTCCAGAAATCCGAGAGATTGGACGAGGCAAGGACAAATCTCCCTGACGCAGTGTGTGCTAGCTAACGTTAGCTACACGGCTAAAGATCATACAGTTCAAACACATTACTCATCATTTCATCCACATTAACTCACCTTCTGAAGTCGTTTCTGTCTGTTGCAAACCGACAAGCTGAACCGATCCACTCCATCACACCGGAGGAAGGACCCTTTTTACCGTTTGCTCCGCTCATCTTGGCTAACGTGCGGTGTAACGACAGAATTAGCAACAAACGAGGGGAGCAGACAGGAGGAGGAAGGGTTTAGATGTAACACAAGTACGGGGTGCGATAAAGCTCAAACTTCGCGCGTTGTTAAACCCAGCGCGATCTTCATTACATGTCCAAAGATGTCTGCCACCAGGTACCGTCGGTTCCTAAAGCTGTGTGAAGAATGGCCCCGGGACGAGGCCAAGAAAGCACGGGATTTGGGAACGTTTCTCCGGCAGAGAGTAGCTTCAGCCTTCCGTGAGGGTGAAAACACACAGGTACATGACACAACACACGGCTACATAACACAACGAGCTAAGCTAAGAGGATAACCGAGATAATAGTGCTAACCGCCGTCGACCTTGCCTGCCCTGGTCGATGATTGATGCAGTACATTATAAATGCAGCTTTAGAGGGAGACGCACTTAAGTTTGTATCAGTTTGTACCTTATCACATAACTTTAATAAGCCAGCTAGAAAAGTTGTCATCATGTAAACTGTTGGTCGAGTATACAAGTTTATTCAGTGCAAGTACTGTACCTCAACTGAATGTACTTGTACATTCAGTGCACGTACTGTACGTCAACTGAATGAACTTGTACATTCAGTGCAAGCCAAGTACTGTACCTCAACTGAATGTAATTGTTCATTCAACTGAATGTACTGTACTTCAACTGAATGTACTTGTACATTCATTAAGTACTCATTAAGCAATGTACTGTAAAGTACTTGCACTGAATGTACTGTACCTCAACTACAAGTACATTCAGTTGATGTACAGTACTTGTACTGAATGTACTGTACCTCAACTACAAGTACATTCAGTTGAGGTACAGTACATTCAGTGCAAGTACTGTACCTCAACTACAAGTACCTTCAGTTGAGGTACATTCAGTGCAAGTACTGTACCTCAACTGAATGTACTTGTACACCCTACCAACATGTACAAGTGCATTCAGTTGAGGTACAGTACTTGCACTTAAATAATGTAATTCATAATTAAATACAACTGTATACTTCATTACATGTCATAGACAAATATTGTACTTTTTACTCCACTAAAGTTATTTTTAAAAAAATATTTTGCCTGTTTCTGCACAAAACCATACAGCTCTTTGATTTTAAAACAGATATATTGTACATTTTCATAGTATTTTTTATATTTAACACATGGCCAAAATGCTGTCTTGTGCTCTGTTTTTTTTGTCACTGTGTTTTTATTGAAATTTTCATACATACATGGTACAGATACAACAGGATGGCACAAACGTAATGAGTAAAACATAATGATTTTGATATGTCATTGCAGGGTAAACACAGGTGTAATCAATAACATTAATTATGGCCCTGTGACACACTAAATAGAATGGGACTATAATTAATGTTATCAGTTACACCTGTGTTCCCCTGGTGTGACATGTCAAAATAGCTGCTGTGAAAACGGCATATAGTAAATGTTTCTATTCTATGTTTCTTGACTTTGCAGTAGGCCTACTTGATTTTTATGCATGTTCCAAGCATTTGATATTTGTCCAATTAATACATGTTTCCCTCCAGATTTCAGATCCAGAGAAGTGCGACCACATGTATGAAAGTTTGGCCCGCATTAATGACAACTACTACAGACAACGAGTAAGTACAGTATACCCCGATCAGCCATAACATTAGGACAGCATGGGCACCCTGACTGGTCTGCGGCTACGTAGTCCCATACACAACAAACTGCGATGCACTATGTGTTCTGACACCTTTCTATTGGAACCAGCGTTAACTATTTCAGCAATTTGAGCTACAGTAGCTCTTTTATTGGATCACACAACACGGGCCAGCCTTCGCTCCCCACGTGCATCAATGACCCCATGACCCTGTCGCCGGTTCACTGGTTTTCCTTCCTTGGACCACTTTTGGTAGGTCCTGACGACTGCAGACCGGGAACATCCCACAAGAGCTGCAGTTTTGGAGATGCTCTGACCCAGTCGTCTAGCCATCACAATTTGGCTCTTGTCAAAGTCGCTCACATCCTTACGCTTGCCCATTTTTTCTGCTTCCAACACATCAACTTCAAGGACAAAATGTTCACTTGCTGCCTAACCCACTGCCAGGTGCCATTGTAATGAGATAAGTAAGGGATAATGTACAGCGAGCCGGTCATTGTTGTGAAAGAATCCCCGACAGGGCGATGCTGCTGTCATCGCCCTGAAGGGGATTCTTTCACAACAATGACCCGCTAGCTGTACATTATTCCGCTTATTACACGGCTACTTACTGAAGAAATCCATATTTTGACACAAAAGCGGTCCGCCAGAGTCCGACATCAGAGCTGCGCCCTTAGCAATGGTCTGCTATACATAGCAACGGTCTGTTATACAGAAATTACAGACCGAAGAACGCCGTGATTGACCAATCAGAATCGAGTAGTCAACACAGCCGTGTAATAATCAATGTAATTCACTTCACCTGTCAGTGGTCATAATGTTGTTAAAGTGGCAGTAGGCAACAATTTTTTGGCATAATTTGGCAAAAATTCCATAATAACCTTTCAGCATATTGTAATTCAAGTGGTCTGAGTGAAAAATTGACTTCTGCTCCTCATCATGGCTCTGTTTTCAGGCTTTAGAAAAATCTAGCCCGTGACGGCAGAGGTCAGAGGTCACAGGTCATTTCAAAGAGAGAGAGCGTTCCTATTGGCTGTGCTCCGGTCATGTGAAGAACTTGGCTTCCTTCAACAGATTTTACAATGGCGGCCACGTCACAAACTTTCTCATTTTACAGCTAAACAGTACACGACAAGATGATTCTGAAAACATTTGAGGTGAGAAATAGGCATTACAGTAACAGATATTGATTCATATTTGGTCAGCGCTGCCTAGTTTGACCGTTTGGTCGGAGTTCGCGAGTGATTGACAGCAGGCTCTCATAGACTCCAGCTGGACAGCGGACCTTGTTTTCCTCCGGTAAGTGAAATCCTTCAGATGCCATTAGGAGCATCGGAGGACACAGTAGGACACAGAGGAACATGATTTTTTTCAGGTTACCTGTTTCATGTACTACTGTCACGATATAGAGGCCATTTTCTAAAAATAACTTTTTTAAATCATATTTGCCCCAGTATCGCATACTGCAGCTTTAATGATATGGCTGATCGGTGTATATTCACATATCTCGAATACCCTGCTGTAACTGTTTGCATAAATTAATTATGTTTTACTTGTCTAAAAGAATAATGGAAGACATTATTTGGTCTGCTCTTATCCTTTAAATGCAAAAGATGAATGAGTGTGTAGCATGTTCAAGACTGTGAAGAAAACTTTGTGGCAGTTACTTTTTAACTTATTTCATTATGAAGATAATAAAATACTTCATAGTAAGTACAAAGGCCTCATTAGTTTTATGCTATAAAGGCCCCTCAGGTTACTGTTTTCAGAAAGATTATTCGCAAATACTCCTCCAAACAAAGTATTCACTCAGCTGTTTGTGAGGTGTGTAATTTACTGTGAGACTCAGTAAAATGTATTAAAAGACTTTTTAATGCCAACAACATGTCTTTGTATCTGCTCACAGTTTCCACGTGTAAGAGACACAAGCTTTACTGGAGTTACGGTGGAAGAGTGTAAATTGCTATTGTCAGGTATGGACCCACAATATCACATTTCTGTTCATGACTATTTATGAAACACTTTTATTGTGTGAATGCTGATTCATGCTTGATTGTTTAACAGTATTGTTCTCCTAAGCTTGACTATTTTTTCGTCTTCCGTACATTTTTTGGTTGCTAACTACTTCTGCATACTTTAAGCTACAGAAACCATTCAGATATCAAAATGTTCAGCTCTTTAAGGACATGTATACTATGACTTTTCTTGTTTCTACCTCAAATCTAAATGGAGAGAATCTTCAAATCCTCTTAAACCTACTTAAAAAAAACGTTACTACTTCTTCACTTTGAAACGCTTCTGCATACTTTCCGCTACAGACTTCATTTAAACTTTAAACGAGTTACAACACTTTGAACTATTAAAGTACAATACAATACAGTAAATCTTTAGAGTCCACTTGGGTGGAAATTTGTCTTCGGCTCACCAAACGAAGGAAACGCCAATATAAAAAGCAGACAAGCAGGTTGTAAAAACAAACACAGACAGGTCATATTACACATTAAAATAGTGTCAGTGACTTTGGCTTAGATCTACTCAGTCACTTTTTTGAGTATAATAGAGGGACTCGATAGCGTCTCCCGGAGCTCATGAGCTCAAACTGGCTGAAGAGAGGATGGGAGCTATCTGCCAGGATACTCCTCACTTTGTTCCTTGTCCTTTCTGTAAAAAGTTGAGTATGTATGATTCAACTTTTTGACATTTACTATAATTTTTGCATTACCACAGTTTTCTGCTGTTTTCAGACCTTTTCTGAGTTTCCCTTTACTCTCATCCGCTGTAATTGTATTTCACCTCTGAAAGTCTTAAGCAAAAACACAAATGTGGAGACTTAATACTGCCAGTTCTCAGTCATTTTTAACTTTATCCACACAAACAACATTTCTACATCTTCATCAAAGTCTTGGGATGCTCAAACTGAAGAGATTTCAGGTATACAACTTATAGTTTTTAACTGAGAGCGTCTTTTTCAGGTAGTACCTTTTCTGTGTTTTCACCAGTTATAACCAACAATTCCTCAGCACTTTCAGACACAAACACACCAGTCCGTTCTCATTCCCAGGGTATCAAATACCGAGGCTTTGTCACGGCCATCTGCGTTCGATACCACCGCACAAGGCACCCTTTAGTTTTGGTATGAAACACACCAGGCGTTCCATTAACTACAACGTAAACCCATCCGCGGCAACAGTAAATGCTCCGAGAAAGTGTGCCAGGAGTGTGGTGACGTAGTTTAAAGATCGAAAAGACACACACTGGGTGGGCAGGAGGGGAGGTGGATGAGTCCAGCAGAGTCAAAGGCTTTATCCAGGACACCGCTGTTTGTGTCCCGAGCATCACGTTACAATCAGCTGTTAGTTTGTGTCCCGTGTTCACAATGCTCAGTTTCAATTTCACTTTACAAACGTAGTAGGTTTAAGCCCAAGCATGTATTTCTTTCCTAAACCTAACTAAATGGCTTTGTTGCCTAATCCGAAATGATGCAACTTTTTCTCGAACTTTATGCTTTTTAGAATATTATGCTTATCTCCCTCTTATTTTTTGTTTGAATTAAACTGTTTAAAATATTGAGCTTTTTTCATCATTTCTTATAATGGCAGTGATATGAATACAAAGTATTTATTTTTTCAGCCCCATTAGACTGTCCATCTCAAATTCCAGCTTTGACAGCAATACATTTTAGCTTCCAGCTTTTCCAGCAAAGTCTTTCTGGTCTTAGCTCTGGTGACAGCGCCTACGTTTTCAAGAATATGTAAACATTATATATCAGCGTCTTCAGTGAAGCCTCATGCCGCTCATAGCAAAACAGGTTTTTCAAAAGGTCTATCAGTTTTTGAGCTTGAGTATTTTCAATGAGTGCCACAAGCACTGTACAAATACACTCTATATTTGAGCATATAGGCCTTTTTCACTGCAGCCATTTTGACATATCATCATTGATAACATTAAATATGGTCCCAGTCTATTTAGTGTGTCACAGCCATTCCAGTGAGCACAATACCAGGGCCCTGACACACCTCAATGGATGAGGGCCATTATTACCAAGGCCGAAGGCCTAGGAAGGAGGTTATGTTTTCACCGGCGTTGGTGTGTTGGTTTGTTGGTTTGTTGGTTTGTCCGTTTGAAGGATAACTCCAAAAGTCTGCGATGGATTTGAATGAAATTTTTTGGAGGGGTGGGATGTGGCACAATGAACAATGCATTAGATTTTGGTGGCGATCCGGATTCAGGAATATTTTTAAGAATTCCGATCAGCCTGAGCATTAAGACCTCAGGGTATAACACATGCGCAGTGTAGCTGATGACGCGTTGATGACATGACCACGCCTTCTTCCTTCAGAGAGAGAGTGGGGGGGGGGGTTGAATGTTTACGATGCTCCGCTACGTTCAGCTGATCTCAACAGAGTGCCATTCTAGTTGTTATTAATTACACCTGTTTACCCAGCAATGACATGTCAAAATGACTTCTGTGAAAAGGGCCTACAAGGCTGGATTTTCAAAATGAAAGACGGTAGTATGATCAAATTTAAAGCTTTTTCATATTTTCGTATAGTTGCAGTGAATGGGACAAAATCTTCAAATCTTCAACCTACTCCACTTTGAAACTCTACTACGTCTGCAGACTTTTATCTACAGACTTCATTTAAGCTTTTAACAGGTCACAAAGTAATTAAACTTCTTCCGTACATTTTTCGATCGACTACTACTTCTGCATACTTTCAGCTAATGGAACCATTCAAATGTCTTCAACTTTTTTCTACTTTTTATGCAATTTTAAAGTACAAAGCATTTCTTCTCTCAGCCTTTTCAGTTAATTAATTTCAACTTCCACCTTTTGACAGTATTACAGTTCAGATTCATGCCTTTCTAGAAATGTATTCAGCTCTTAGCTTTTTTTAAAGGGACTGTTTGGAACTTCTTACACGTATAAATCATACAGAGTCGGTGTCCCATGCGCGCTCGCGTGTGGGTACGCTATTCAGACTCAGACTCCAACACAAACTACACGGAAGCACCAAAACTGCAAAGTTATATCAAGTGAAGCCCGTCTTGCAAAACAGTGTTGGCTCTTCCTGCTTCGCCACGGGGGAGACCGTAACTTTGGTTTCCAGGGCCGGAATCTCTGCTCTGCTCCTGCTGCCTGCTCCTGCCTGCTTGCACACCGCGCTCGTTCTCACCCGCTCGGCTCGCTCCAACTCAACGTGCACGCGCGCACACTACACACTGCAGAAGAGTTAGTTTAACTCTGAGAATATCTAGTGAATGTACAGTGGACGTTTGTGCAGAAACAAATGCTGCCGCTCCTCCAGACCAACAGAGGTTTCCCGTGTCTTGTGAAGTGACGGGGCTCCGCAGCGAGTTACGTTATCGTCTCCGACCGGGTCGGGATGCTGAAGCAGGAAAATCCAACACTAGGATTAGCATTGATTCATGGAGAGACCTTCGTCCGGTCAGCTAACATTACTGACAAGCAGGTGAAATATAGAGTGATATTGTGGTTTTAGCTGACGTGTGTCGTCTCGCTGTTTTGCCGGACGCTCGCTCACATTCAGGTAGCGCATGCACACGGTCGAGCGCGAGCAACAGGACGCTGACTTTCGTTGACATTGCGGCCACAAGTGTCGCTGTTACAACTAATTTCTGATTCTTACAAACAGTCCCTTTAAGTAATGCCGTTCAGCTACCCATTCTTCCAGTTTTACATTTCAGTTTCCAGGTTTTTCAGCAGTGCAGCGCAACACCTTTGCGATTTAATACTTATGTAATTTTAGGCAATGCTTTGCAATTTTAGCTGTCAGAATTCACACATTTTCTGCAGAAAATGCATTTTCTAGTCACAGTTAACTTTAACTATTAATTATTTTCATTGTACAGGGAATGTCCAACAGATGGATGAGGAAAAAAAGGGTTTGTGGAAGACGTTAATGGAGAGATTCTCCAAATCACCAGAAGACGCTCCAGAGAAAGCTCCTGAAAAATAACTCTTTTTCCTCTCTCTCACTGTTTTCTTTTCTTTTCTCATTGCATGTATGGAAATAAAGCTTATCGTTGGTATCTTTATGGACTGTTATGTTGTTTTTATGATCTATTTTATTGGGCTTTACAAGCTATTTTTACTGTGCAGGGGTTAATTGTGTCACCTGTAGCTTTTGAGGGATAAAAACGCAAAGCATAACGAAGCAAAATAAGACTAGACTAGACTAAAAATACTTTAAACGATTTTAATTGCAAGATAATATTTGCCTCCAACAAGAAGGTTTTACTTCTGTGTTCATTCATTCTGTTAGTGAGATTGTCTGAGGAACGTGTTAACAGATTTTAATGAAATTTGGTAGAAATTTAAGCTGTGGGCCGAGAACTGTGTTTTTAGTTTTTGGCCCTTTTAAAGGGATTTCTAATATTTTCATTATTTTCTCAAACTACAGAGTTTACTAAATGGAAAAAATGCACATTTATCCTATGATTGTCTCTCACTACTTTTATGTTTATTCAGATACACATTGAAAATTTCTAAACATTTTCTGTTATGAGAATACATTTAATGGATTGTGAAGCCCTGGCAGTGGTCTGAGCTGCTGAATGTTTCTGGTTCATGTACTGTGATTATCTTTACAAACTGGTGCCACAATATACTGCACCTAGTACACATTTCCAGATGTGCTAAAACATAATTACATGCAAATCCTTTCATTTGTTTAACCAAGACAAATGTTTTTCCTCAGATGACATTATTTTAGGGATGCACCGATCCAAGTTTCTCTCTCCCAATACCAATAACTTAACTCAGGATATTTACTGATGACGACTACTGATCCGATACCAGTGTTCTTTTTCTCAAATTTAAAATGTGTATACCTCACTGGATGTTGAGTTGATGGCCTGCTGTGACTGAAGTTATGTATTCAAGAGTGATAAATTAGATAGAAATCCTTTTTTTAATTGAATTATAGCAGTAAATACAACACAAGACTCCTCCATAAAAGCAAAACATAAATTAAACATTCTTTATTTGAAACAAAAACAAATAAATGCAGTTTTACACTTTACTCTAAACACACCAAGAATTTAATTTATAAATCCATATGACAAGGATTTTCTCATTCACTTAAATTTAAACATGTAGCTTGATAAATATTGCATGTATGTGCCCAATATGGATATTGACACTGATGATATACTGGCAAAATTTTAAGCGCTTTGAATTAATGTACTTTTTTTTAGCTGGATCTATTCAATTCAATTAAAAAAAACAGACAAAAATAGATCAGTGGCAAGTTGTTTTATCCTTCCTTAATACAGTATGTCCTTAATATGCTGCCGGCTCAGGTGCTCCAGATGACCGTAAACAAACAGGTCTGACTGACAACACTATCTGTCTCCTACTCTTCTTTCTCCTCACTGTTGTCTCTCCATATGCAGTAGTTGAGAGAGGTGGCGAGGCACAGCCAGGACAGGTAGGGCGCCATCAGCATTGTGGCAGTGCGGCTAATGGGATACCAAGACACCATGGTGGCTCCAACGACCCCAGTGAGAAGCACAATCTCCATGAGAGCCTAAATTGGGCAGAGAGAGGGTGTCAAATGGACATGGGGATGTGGGATATTGAGCTGTCGTCCCTCATAATCTACCCGTTTGGTCTCCCAGTTAAAAGAGATAATTAAATGTGTGAAACTTACCAATTTCAGCTTGTGTGCACCAAAGAAGATCGGAGTCCAGGCCCAGTTCAGAGCTAGCTGACACCCATAAAGTCCCAGTGGAACCAGTGCATCCTCATTGAAACCTCCCAGCTCTTTCCACACCAGGTAGGAGCCATAACTGCATAATAAAATTTATAAAGGGATAATATAGAAGGTTGCATCACTGAGAATAAAAGACTATAGTTGTAGATCTCAAGAGACTGTAGGAGCCTTTTCCCGATGATGCTTACCCCATGCCTGTATACAGACAGGTCCACACTACAGGGAATGCTGCATTTGGTGGGCGCCATGATGGTTTCTGCAGAGTCGGGTACCAGGTCTTCACCTCTTTGCGTGTGATGTAACCACCATAGAGCCCTCCCAGGTGCGGCAAGGCGGTCATACCAAGCATGGGCAGCCACATGTTCTGCGATAAGAGTAGGAGACATTACAGCTGTTTAACCTCTGCTAAGGCGGGGTATCAAACCTCAATATTTTTTGGGGGAAAGATCAATATGTGTCTGTAGCACTGAGTATCGAAAACGTTGGCATTGGATGTATGATCAGATTCAAACTTAAGTTATTCTAGGTAGAGAGCAGTTGGTTTTTAGAGCGTCCCAAAACAACGATGATTAGAACGGTGAGAGTGAACTAAAGTTGTGGGCCTGAAAACCAAGACAAGAGCTGAAAGATACTTTAAAGCACCACAGAGCTGAGGAGAGCTGCAGTGACAGGCATACTTGCCAACCCTCCCGATATTCCCGGGAGACTCACATTTCTCATTACCCTCTCCCGGTTTCCTCCCGGGGTCACAATTCACAATTCTTTTCGTAATCTCAACATGTTTCTTGCACTGTACAGCATATATAAGCCCTACTGTTTCCATTCGAACCACAATACAGCTACACCAAGTGTTGTTTCCTGGCCGAAGCGAGCTGCTCGCGACACAACGGGATTTGAGCTGCGCTCGCCACACATCACAGTGTTCAGCACCCAAAGTTGGGCTTTGCTCAACTCAGGGGAAAGCCGTCGTCGCACGACGCAAGCCATTGGAGATAATGGGTTTCAGAGCGCAGTGGTGTGGTCCTTCAGTGAGTGAGAGACTGAGAGAGAAATGGAGAGGGGGCAGGGGCAAAATATGCATGAATGAAAAAAAACTGATTAATAATAGTTTATGCCAGAGGGGTGAATTATTCAGTTTTCTTTACTGAGAATTAAAAGTAGGCCTATTTAACATAAAAATGCCGTTGCAGTGTACTTATCATTTTGTTATTTTCATTCTTTTAAAGTCACCAGAATGCAGGAAACAAAGTCTCTGAAACTCAAATTTTTCTGGGGGAGGACTCCCAGCTTTGGTTTTGACATCTTCCCTATTTTTAAAGTCTCAAGGTTGGGAAGTATGGCGATTGTTAATATGAAAACTATTGATTATAGCTGCTTTAAACACTCAAACATTAATATCGGTGTCTGCCTCATATAGCCAGAATGGGTCAGGCTGTATTTGAGAAAGGTTTTAGGTCAGTTATTGTTATTACTGCATGTAGACTGACTTGAAATGTCATGTGATTTAAGTAGGCTACACGATGTCAACCAAGTTTTGTGTTTCTTGAAGTCTATTTTCATGCTGTCTTAAAAAGAAAAACCACCAATAGCTGTTGGCTAAGGAAGGTATTACAATACACTCATAAACCTGGATTGATAAGCTTTAGAAAACAGTTAACAAGTATGGTTGTTTGGCAAAACTTGACAGAGCCACACGACTGGCGATCTACGTTACAAAAATGACCAAATTCGTTTTCAAACAACGGCATAACATGCTAGTTTTAAGCTAACGTTAATCTGTCTTCGTTTTATGTGGAAAGGCACTCCTTTGTAGGAGTCTAACAGCACTGAAAGGTGCTAGCTAGGTGAACTTTTACTGTCATTATATTGTAGGTAGATTATAAACTGTAACGTGTTACTTACTCTTCACTCAGTTGTCAGCTCCTCTGCACAGTATGCAAAGTATGTATGTTGTTTTGTCGGACTAACTAATGCTACACTTTCAATGTGATGTTAGTTAGTTGAACGGGCAGGGCTGTATCTTATCAGTGTGTTCAGTAACTGACACTCCCCGTGCTAACACACGTACACACATACACACACACACACGCACACACATCCAAACAGTGTGACGTCGTAGCGTGGTTAGCAACTGATTGGTCGCGAGGACCAACTGAAGCGCAGGCTGACGGTTGATGTAGTATTTTGGCAGCTAGCTAAATAATTATATTGTATAATGCTAGGTCCAAAGGTCATAAAATACCTTAACGTTGTTACTTTACTTCCTGCTCGGCAGGTGATCACATATTTCCTAATTTCTTGCAAAACAAGCACAACTGGATACGTGACTGGACTGGATAGGCGACAGCAAAGATTAAAAAACGTCAAGATAGTTCCCTGTAGTACCTCTCATAGCTAGCTTCCTCTGTGGGGTCAGTTTCTATTGAAAGTAAGCTTCTGGCTAGTAAAACTTGAAAAGCATGTTAAAATAATATTATTAATCAAACTTACATATATTTAGAGTCATATAAAATGTTTGTACCATTTTATGCTTTGGAAAGTGGTGAAGTACTCCTATAAATACAAGTAGAAATACCATAGTCTAAAAATACTCCATTACAAGTAAAAATTCTAAATTCTACTGCTTTATGTAAAAGTAATAATTAATAATCGACATGCTATGCTATGATTTTTTTTTTACATACTATACTATGACTTTTTTTTTACATACTATACTATGACTTTTTTTCAACATACTATACTATGACTTTTTTTTCAACAATATGCTGTGACTTTTTTTTACTCTTTTCAAGTAATTAAAGTATGTACCTAAAGTAGCAAAAGTAAAAGTACTCAAAAGTACTTTTTCGACATACTGTATAATGACTTTTTTTCGATATACTATACTATGATTTTTTTTTAACATACTACACTGTGACTTTTATTTCCCCACATACTATACTATGACTTCTTTTCGACATACTATACTATGTCTTTTTTTCCGATATACTATACTATGACTTTTTTTCAACATACTATACTATTCATTTTTTACTCTTTTCAAGTTATTAAGTATCAGCAAAATGTACTTAAAGTAGCAAAAGTAAAAGTACTCATTCCGCAGAATGGCTCCTTTCAAGGTGTTACGTTATTATAGAATATTATATTATTCTGTTCTTATCACCAACAAATACAAGAGCATTTTAATGTTGTACTTCATCAATGTGGAGCCAATTTAAGATACTTTGTATACTGGGTAGAAGTATAGTGGGCTACTGCATCATATCATATAAGCATATCATGTGTTTTATAGGTATAGCAACTAAATGTCAAATAAATGTAGTGGAGTAAAAAGTGACCTCAATTGGTTTGACTTTGACTCACCTTGCTGCAGTGATGCTCAGGTGTACTCCAGGACGCCGTGACATCGCTGCTGGGTGTTGTTACAGGTGCAACAAAGCACACTTCTGGAACACACCCATGAGGTGAAAGCAAATAAATGAATATTGTCTGTTAGTTTTGTATAACCTTGTACATTTTCCTTGGCTGTGGTTAGTGAAATGAATGAGAAATATTTGAGGTGTTTGTAAAGTTGTAGGGCGGAGATGTCTCTGAACAGTGCCATAATGACTCATATAGGGGAGGGTCAAATAGAAAATTTCACATAGTTTTCTCATGACTTTTTTACCAGAAGTGGGCTGTGGGCAGAGTTGGAAGTTGTTGAGGTGAGACAGTGTAAACAGATGTTGCTTTGGGTGAAACCCCTGGAATAAAGTTTGCATGAAGTACATGTTGGTTCTGTGAGGCAAAAGGAGCATTTCTGATATTTTCCTAAAGACGTTCTTTCTCCCTTTTACAAAACTATTAACAATACATAAAAAAAAACACAAAATGCGATTGATTTCAGTTGGACTTTAAAAAGTAAGTTTAACACCTGACTAAAATGCAGTATTTCATTGTCCTCTCTGGCAAAGTGATGTCTACAGGTGGCCAGGAGGGACGTTAATGTGCATGCATAGCGCGTGGGAACTTTTTAATGCATTAATGTTCTGCTATTAATTGGCTAAGACATAAATTGTTAGGCTACATACATACACATAATTGTTGATGGTCAGTTTCCTATTTTGCAGAACCATTATAGTCAAACATTAAAAAAGACAAAATAAATAGGACCTTTTATGAGCTTATTTACAAAAGTTAAGGCTATCAAGTAGTCAAATGCTCTAAGAAAACCACCAAACAAAAATACATTATGCAAACGCTGGGTTATATCCAACCCAGTTTTGCGCTGTGGACCAACGTGGCTATTACACATTTTGATGTGAGACTGGATTGGTTCTATCTTCCTCTAAATCAACTCAAAATTACTAATCTGAATCGTATAGTATACCATACATTATAGATGTACTGATAGAATAAGACTGACAAACTGCAAGGTGTTAGGCAATCCATGGTACACCAACATTACACAAATTTACAGGCTTGCTTTAATCTGAGGAGACTAGCATGAAGTGACTGGATAAGTTACATGGATCATTATAGAGTTAAACCTGCAGTAGGCAGAATGTTTTTGGCATCATTGGGCAAAAGTTCCATAATAACCTTTCAACATATTGTAATTCAAGTGCTCTTTGGGAAAACTAGACTTCTGCACCTCCTCATGGCTCTGTTTTCAAGCTTTAAAAAAATCTAGCCCTTGACGGCAGACTTTGGCCAATCACAGGTCATTTCAGAGAGAGAGCCATCCTATTGGTTGTTCATTCAACGGAGGCAGCTGTAAATCACTCATGAACTCCGATCAAACAGTCAAACTAGGCAGCACTGATCAAATATGAATCAATATTCTGTTACTGTAATGCCTATTTCTCGCCTCAAATGTTTTCAGAAACATCTTGTAGTGTACTGTTTAGCTGTAAAATGAGAAAGTTTGCAGCCATGTTGAGATCTGTTGAAGAAACACCAAGCACCGCCCACCAGCCGGAAAACAGCTGATAGGAATGCTCTCTCTCTCTGAAATGACCTCTGATTGGCCAAAGTCTCCCGTACGGGCTACATTTTTTAGAGCCTGAAAACAGAGCCATGATGAGGTGCAGAAGTCTAGTTTTCTCTCAGAACACTTGAATTACAATATGCTGAAAGGTTATTATGGAAAAACAGGATTTTAGCATCAAACAGTAAAGGTCAGAGAAGAAGGCTAATAATAATAAGCAAAAACTTTAAGATACACTGGGAAGGAAAGTATTAAATAAAAACACAGTCATGAATATTATATATTTAATATTTACATTAAAATCACAGGTAGAGATGTTCTTTCCTATGGAGCCCCCCTAGTCCCCGAGAATTTTTTTTTTATCTCGTTCCCTCGAGTTAGTAACTCGTTCCCTCGAGTTAGTATCTTGTTCCCTCGAGTTAGTAACTCGTTCCCTCGAGTTAGGTATCTTGTTCCCTCGAGTTAGTAACTCAAGGGAACGAGTTACTTCATAGACCACTTCTTCCAATCATTCCTGACAGTCCACGCATTGCTGATGTACGGAGCCCCCCTAGATGATGTACTTCGGTAAAGTTGGAAAGATATTTGTTTTGTTCGTTGTTTTAATCCATGAACGAAGTCCCTGTCTGGTTTACTTCAGATTCCTTTATTCAACAACCTGTTCATTCAACCATACTCTCGCGTTTCTCTAATCTTGTCGATCCTTGTTTCCTTACTTAAACAGACAGTCTCAGGTCTAACAACAAACGACTACTGACACCTTGTGGTAGGAAAGTGCAATATCACCTAATCATTACATCCCCCTTTCTTTGAGGTAATACCATCAGGTAGACAAACAAATTACAGGTGTCAGTTATCTTAACCACTTCTATTTAACATGTCATTTTAACATATTCATTCAGCTTTAACATGTTTAAAATGAGCTTAACGCGTACACTTCTTTTCTTTAAGTCTGCATAACATAATGACCTAAACATCAATGCAAAGACAGTAAACATTCAACCTTTTTTCTTTTTATCAATCCCTTAAAGGCCCTATATGTAACTTATTACGCGTATAAATCATACCGGGTCGGTATCCCATGCGCGCTCGCGTGCGGGTACGCGAGCGCGCAGACTCCAACACAAGGCTCCTGCCTGCTTGCACACCGCGCTCGTTCTCACCCGCTTGGCTCGCTCCAACTCCACGTGCACGCGCGCACACTACACACTGCAGAAGAGTTAGTTTAGCTCTGAGAATATCTAGTGAATGTGCAGTGGACGTTTGTGTAGAAATAAATGCTGCCGCTCCTCCAGACCAACAGAGGTTTCCCGTGTCTTGTGAAGTGACGGGGCTCCGCAGCGAGTTGCGTTATCGTTCCCCCCCGTCCCTCCGGGTCGGCAGGCTGAAGCAGGAAAAGCCAACACTAGGATCAGTATTGATTCATGGAGAGACCTTCCTCTGGTCAGCTAACATTACTGCCAAGCAGGTGAAATATAGAGTGATATTGTGTTTTAGCTGACGTGTGTCGCCTCACTGTTTAGACCGGTGCTCGTTCATGTCTATGTAGAGCGAGCACAAGCGCGAGCGCGAGCAACAGGACGCTGACTTTCGTTGACATTGCGGCCACAGGTGTCGCTGTTAACAAGCAATTTCTGATTCTTACATATAGTCCCTTTAATCACAAATTCAGTCTTTCAGGTTTCTTGATTGTTCTTGTGGACCTTCTAACCACAGGTTCATCCGGAGTGCATGAGTTGGTGTTGCAGTCGGTGGGAGGTGAAGGAATAGACTCAGACTCACTGAGGGCTTCACTGAGCTCTCCAACAGTCTCTTGCGTCTTTAGAAGACTGCTGCGATTGCGTCTGAAGATCTGTCCTCCTTCTGTCCTCACAGTGAATGAGCGTGGAGCTACTTCTTGGAGAACAGTAGCTTTTGTCTTCCATCCATCAGGATTTTCAATCCTGACTGTGTCGTTGCTTGACAAAGGAAGAAGCTGCTTGGCTGTTTTGTCATAGAATGACTTCTGTTTCATCTTTAGCTGTTGTAGCTTTTGTTTCAGCTTTGGACGTTTCTTTTGCTGTGAGTGGCTCGGCAGTGTGGTACGCAGCTTTCTATTCATTGGCAGCTCAGCTGCAGTCCACACTCAAGTGGTGATGCTCTGTAGCTGACCAAAGCCAGGTAGGGATCAGAATTACTGTCAGCAGCTTTCTTCAGGAGTTGCTTGAGAATGTGGACTCCCTTCTCAGCTTTCCCATTTGACTGTGCATACAGAGGACTAGATGTCATATGCTTGAAGTCGTACAGTGCTGCGAATTCTTGCCACTCTCTGCTGTTGAAACATGGTCCATTATCACTCACTACTGTGTGTGGTATGCCGTATCTAGCAAAAATGGATTTTACATATGTTATGACATAGGCTGACGATGTGTTTGACAACAATGCCATCTCAGGGGAGTTTGAGTAGTAGTCGATGACCACTAGTCGACTAGTGTTTCATCTTTACCTTTGAGATGAAACAAGTCCATATCTACTTTGTGCCAAGGTGCTGCTGGAATATCAGTTAGCATCATAGGTTCTTTGGTTTGCTTGTTTCTGTGTTTCTGGCATGTTTCACATCTGCCTATCAGTCTCTCAATGTCTTTGTTGATGCCAGGCCAGAATACTGTGTCTCTCGCCCTTCTTTTGCACTTTTCTACACCGAGATTACCTTCATGTATCCTGTGTAGTACGTCCTGTCTCAGGTTTTGTAGAATGACGATTCTGTTTTGTCTCAGCAACAGTCCGTTAACGAAACTCAGCTCACCTCTAATGTGGTAGAACTCTGGACAGGAGCCTACAGGCCATCCTTTTTTCATGTTCACTATCACATGTTGCAGCTCTGTGTCTTTTGCTGTCTCTTCAGCTATTTGTCCGGACTTTGTGTCTGATACAGGAAGCGCAGCAGACACCATGTTCACATGTTGTTGAACATCTTCTTCAGTTGTACTCACACCGTTCCCTGTAGGTGCTCGTGAGAGCGCATCAGCAATTATCAGGTGCTTTCCGGGTGTGTAGATGAGCTCAAAGTCGTATCTCTGCAGTTTCATTATCAGCCGCTGAATCCTTGGCGACATTTCGTTCAGGTTCTTTTTGATGATGGCGACTAGTGGACGATGGTCAGTCTCTACTGTGAAAGAGTGTAGGCCATATATGTAGCTGTGGCCAAACACTAACCCTAGGCATTCTTTTTCTATTTGAGCCTTTTCGACACTCAGTCTCTGTCATGGACCTGACGCATAGGCCACTGGTCTCCAATGCTCACCTTCAGCCTGTAGTAGTACTGCACCAATTCCGTTCTGTGAGGCATCTGTTGAAACTTTGATCCTCTTTGTCGGGTTGAAGAACGTTAACACAGGTGCTGTTGTTAGTGTCTTTTTGAGCTTTTGCCATTCTTGGTCATGTTTGATTGTCCACTCAAAGTCACACACTTTATGCAGAAGCTCACGAATGCAGGATGTTTTTGCAGATAGGTTGGGAATAAACTGACCTAAAAAATTGACCATCCACATGATGCGTAACACACCTGTCTTGTCTGTGGGTCTTGGCATGTCATGTATGGCTTTGATCTTTTCTTGGTCGGGCTGAACACCTTTTGCAGAGAGCTTGTCTCCAAGGAAGACAATTACTTGAGCTCCAAACTGACATTTGCTATTGTTGAGCTTGAGTCCATACTTTCGTACCCGCTCCAACACTCTGATCAGCCTCTCAGTGTGCTCTTGGACCGTGGACCCCCAACAATATTGACAGATTCAAACTTTGTACTACAGCACTTAGTTTGGAAAAATATGCTTTTGCATAATTTTGGTGAGTTTTAAATGCGAAAAATATTCAATAACTTCAGTAATGTACAGTGTAGTACCATCAAAATTACTTCAGACATCAATGATCTCCTCATGGTTGTACTACAACATTTAATTTGGAAAAATATGATTTTGCATAATTCTTCTGAATTTGTAATGGGAAAAATATTCAATAACTTCAGTATTATGCAGTGTAGTATCACCAAAATCACTTCACACATCAATGGTCTCTTCTTGATTATACTTCTTAAACTAATTAAGACATTTTGATAGCAATACATTTTATAAAAGTGAAGTTATTGAATATTTTTCCCATTCAAAATTCACCAAAATTATGCAAAAGCATATTTTTCCGAACTCAGTATTGTAGTACAACTATGACGAGATCATTGATGTGTGAAGTAATTTTGGTGGTACTACACTGTATAATACTGAAGTTATTGAATATTTTTCTCTTTTCGGCGTTGCACTTTGTAGACGGTCCCTGACCACTCGCCTGACAGCCGGCTGCACATATAGACCAATGTAATGTGTCCAGCTCGGAGGACAGCTCGTTGTGATTAAAATGAGGTTGTAGCTCGTTGTCTACCTTACCACGGTTAGAAAGAGCCTTCTTTGTGTTTTAACAACGTTTTTGTTATGAGTTTTTGATTCAGGAAGTTTGAAACTGTCAATATCTTTCCAACTTTACCGAAGTACATCATCTAGGGGGGTTCCGTACATCAGCAATGCGTGGACTGTCAAGAATGATTGGAAGAAGTGCTCTATGAAGTAACTCGTTCCAACGAGATACCAAACTCGAGGGAACAAGATACCTAACTCGAGGGAACGAGATACTAACTCGAGGGAACGAGATAATAAAAATGTTCTCCTGGGGGACTAGGGGGGCTCCGTACTTTCCTCCCAGTTCAGTGGGGTTTATTTGGCCCCTCCTCCCGTCCGACTGGGCACACCTTTCCTCTCCGGTCCTCCCGCGTTTCTTACCTTCTTGTCGCCTCTCTGAGCCTCGTTGTCTGGCGGTGAACTCTCACCCCAGCTGCTTGGGAAATGTCATACAGGCAGAGGCCCGTGCTGCAGTAGGGGGGCGTAATAGGAGGAAAAAATAACAACATTTTCTACTGCTCTCACTGCATCTTTTATCCGCGTTTCTGCCGTGCCAGGTCCACATCCCGCTACCAGCAGCAGCAGCAGCCGCCGAGAACTAATCGCAGTCTCAATGCTTGTTTCGCATTAGGGCTAAAATATATTAAAAAAAAATCCGTGCCAGACATGTGAGTAGCAAACCATCGCTGTCGTCCTGACTGCTATGTGCTCACGCTATTGTATCCTCACACCAATGAGAACAAATGGTCATTGAACCATGTCGTTGTGCATTTAGTGTCAGTGTGCTAGTTTCACAGTGGCTGAGCAAGAGTCTGGGCACGTTGACGCCGCAGATGAAGCCTCGCTGGCGGCTTGTTTTGGGGGCTCTACGTCGGCTTGGCTAATTGAGCAAAAGGCTGAGATTTTTCTGCTGTAAATAGCTGAGATGGATGCATGACAAGTGTGTGTAATGTAGCCTAGCTGTTTCTCTTTTTTATTATTTTTTTTACATTGATTCAAGGTAGCCTTGAAGTGGTGGTGTGGAGTCCAGTCTGGCATCTCCAGTCAGATGTGGAGGCCCAGGTTAGAGCTCACATAATGCGGCGGTGTTGATCACAAATCTGTTTGTAGGGCTGTGTGAGGGAGCAGAAATCACGGCATGATCACTGGAGCAGATGTGAGCACAAAAAAGAGGAGATGTTGTTGTGTGTTTGGTGTCTAGAGCTCAAAGCACAGATGTGTAAGATTGTTTTTGAACATTTGTTGTGATAATCCAGTTGGATTTTTCACTCCTGATCTGAAGATGCATAGTTTGTGATTTCCAGTAATAACTTGAAAAAAAATTATAACAACAAGTAGTATTTTGTCTCGGTTATTTGTGGTTGTTCATAGGAGATGTGTGACAAAATAATCTCAACTCAAAGGTCCATTTAGTCACTTTTCAACTAGGGATGCACCGTTCTAACTTTTCTCTCCTGACCCAGTGATACCTCAACTCAGGTTATCAGCCTATACTGGTGCTCAGTTTAAAATCTGGATACCATATTTTTATTTATAGCAACATGTTGTGGGACTAAATCTAAGTCAGCAGCAGCCAACCGCAAATGAATGAATTAAATGATTAATTTCATAATAAAATAGAATGACAAAGAAACTGGATTTATGCTATGGCCAATACACAATCCACTAAGTGAGGACAGTATTGGTGCTGAATCTGATACTGATTTGGCGGTGCATCCCCACATTTAACCACATCTCACGGTCTTCATCAGGAAATGAAGACATTTACCCCATTATTTAGTTATGGGGGATATTTCATAATGTTGACAGATGGGAACAAGCTCAAAAACACTCAACTGTCACTGTAACTTTGTCACTAAAAAGTCATAATATTAAATGTTTGGTAATCGGGATTTTAAATATTCTAGGGCCGTGTGAGGGAGCAGAGAAAACAGGAGATGTTGTTGGGTTTTTGGTGTCTAGAGCTCAAAGCACAGATGTGTAAAATCGTTTTTGAATATTTGTTCTAATAATCCAGTGTTTTTGTCACTCCTGATGTTAAGATGCACATCGTGACTACGTCACAAGTAGTTTGTGATTTCCAGTAATAACTTTACAGGAAACTCACTGTACTTTAAACAAATCTTATAATAATTAATATTTTGTCTGAGTTATTTGTGATTGTTCATAGGAGATGTGTGACAAAATAATCTCAACTCAAAGGTCCATTTACTAGCTTTTCAACTAGGGATTCACCGGTTTAACTTTTCTCTCCCGATCCAGTGATACCTCAACTCAGGTTATCAGCCTATACTGGTGCTCAGTTTAAAATCTGGATACCATAATTTTATTTATAGCAACATGTTGTGTAACTAAATCTAAATCAGCAGCATTAAATGATTAATTTCATAATAAAATTGACAAAGAAACTGGATTTATGCTATGGCCGATACACAATCTGCTAAGTAAGATCAGCAATGATGCTGATACTGATTCGGCGTATGGAATCGGTGCATCCCCACTTTCAACCACATCTCACGGTCTTTATCAGGGAATGAAGATATTTACCCCATTATTTAATTATGGGGGATATTTCATGTTGACAGATGGGAACAAGCTAAAAAACACTCAACTGTGTTTTTTAGCTTTTTAGTGACATTGTCACTAAAAAGTCATAATATTAAATGTTTGGTAATCATGATTTGAAGTATTCTTAATCTAAAGCTAATTTGAAGGCTTTTTGGACATTTTATTTTGACATTAGATAATAGAGAGGTGACAGGAAAGAGGAAGGATGACATGCAACAGGTTCATGCCCTGAATCCACCTATATTTCTGCTAAAATGAGCAAAATGTATATTTGATATTTGCTTGCACTAGTTCTGTCTAAACCTGAGTGTTGTTGGCGGTTTCAGGGGGGAGAACATGATGCTTCTCTTGAAGATGTCAGTCCAGCAAACTAACTGGCTTGTGACGACGATGCCCAGTCGAAGATCCTGGGATTGAAACGTGAATCCCTTTACACTGATGGCCTGGACTGAGTAAGACGTTTGCGTGTGTGTGTTCCCTGAAGCTGGATGTTCAGTGTTGTGTTGTCTGAGTTGGATAACTGGCATTAAATGGCTGATATTGTTAATGGCAGTGGGTGATAATGTTTGCTTCCATGACAGGTTTCAGCTGGCCTGCTGAAGCTATGGGGAGCTGTTGGAGCTGTCTTTACAGAGACCCCATCCGAGACAACCATCTCACCAAATTCAAGGTAAATAATCCCGCATTTACTTGAAATTCAACACATTTCTTTAGATCTGTCTTGTATTGTGATACCTGCATAACACTACTACTTATACAGTTTGTTCCCATGTGCCATTATGCTGTAATAAACTGATTTATTTTACAGTGTATTGCAATAATTATAAAAAAAATCAATTCCTTCAGTTCATGTTATATTTCTTCTCCCTGTCCTAGGTCACCAATGTGGACGATGAGGGCAACGAGCTGGGCTCTGGGATCATGGAGCTCACCCAGACCGAGCTCATTCTTCACACACGTAAGAGAGACGCCATCCGGTGGCCGTATCTCTGCCTGCGCCGCTACGGCTACGACTCCAACCTGTTTTCTTTTGAGAGCGGTCGTCGCTGTCAGACTGGGCAGGGTAAGCAGCTGTTTCTCTGCTTCGGTAACACAGCTGTAGAGTCTATGTATTTTCTATTTATATGTACTATTTCAGCTTGTTCTTATTCCCAGGGCGTCAAATACCGATGCTTCGTCACAGCCGATACCGCCGCACAAGGCACCCTCTCGCGGCGGTAGGAGAGGTACCAGGCTTTCCATTAACGACAATGTAAACCCATCCAGGGCAACAGTAAACGCACAGGGAAAGTGCTGTGGTGACATGTTATATAGAGCGAAAGAGATACACCGGGCGGGTGGGAGGGGAGGTGGATGGGTTCAACAACACAGGCTTTCATCCAGGAGACCGCTGTTTGTGTCCCGTACGTTAAGTTTCACTTTCACTTTACAATCAGCTGTTCGTTTGTGTCCCATGTTGGCAACGTCAAGTCACATTTGCACTGTAAAAACATAGCAATTTTAAGCTCAACCATGTTGTTTTTTCCTAACCCTAACATAGTGGTTTTGTTGCCTGAACCTAAGCAAGTGTCTTTGTTTAATTCACAACATTAAGCACGTGTTTAGTGCGACGGAAAAAGTGACGCCGAGGGGTCTAACAAAGCGTCAGTATATGACGAGCTGGGATGAGAACCTGTTGACTATTTTAACCATTTATATGGGACTTACCTGGCCTTTTTTTCACTGAAGATAATTCAACATGTTGGCTGAATTCCATTTAGCTGCTTCAGCTTCAGATTCCTGGTATTGTGCACGCTGGCTCTCTGTGACACACTTGAATAGAACAGAGCATTTGCTAATGTTATTAGTAACATCTGTCCATTTCCTACTGTGACAAATCTAAATAACTGCTGTGAAAAAAGGCTTATGTTGTATTCAGACTACACAATATAAGCCTGATAATGGCCCGACCCGACAGGCATAGAGTGTCAGGAACAAAATTAGCGTTTGGTGCAACAACTGCTCGTGATAGTGAGTCAAAGGTTGACCCAGTATGTGGGACGTCTCAAAACATCCTACTGTGACAAATCAAAACATTTAAAGCAGTCAAATGACATATTGCACTCAAAAGCAATTTTATGGCCCAAACGAGAGACCAACTGAATAGTATTGTGATTAAACTTTCTGACAAAAAGCCTGTCCAAATATTTTCACCCTCTCTCGTCTTGTTTGACAACTTCAACCGTGAGTTCTGCGACGTTGACCCACAGGAGCACAAAGAGGTCTTTAGTTTACAACTGTGAGGGTCGGATTATACTCGTTCAAAACTAGTTAGCAAGACTTGTTGTCCAACCATGTCAGAAATCAAAAGTGTTTATAGTGAAGGCCTTCTGGTGTCAAGAATAAAAAAAGAGGGTTTGAGACGGTAGTTCAAAAACGGGCTCCTTTCTCACCTCCACACCGCCGGCCAATCGCTGTGTGAAACGGATGTGAATGTTGGATTGTCGGTTAACGGAAAGTTACAGAAATGGTCGGACACATCCCCCCCTGATACGATATTGGAAAGGTGTGGTGGAAGGGGTTTCCAAAGCTATTCGACCATCCGATAATTAGTCCTAACTAGGGATGTTAATAATTAACCGTTTAACCGTTAACCAACATTAAGCATTTTAAGCGATTAATGCTATCGGTTAAAGAAATATTAATAATTGATTAAAAAGCTGAGCGGCTCAGAGGAGCAGCTCGTCACTTTAAGGAGAAAAGCTGGTCCACCTTAACAGCCCACCTTAAGAGGCAGAGCTGGAGTTGCAGGTTACAGGAAGTTGGCTCCAGTCTCTCCAGCTCGCTTGAGCGGAGCGGAGGAGTAGTTTCGTAGCATTTATTCACTGACAAATAAACTGTACACACACTGCTACACCTACGTTCACATCTATAACGCCACCGACAACCTCACACTCACCGCCAACACACACCCACGGTGTGTTGGAACCTCGTTAAAGTTACGTGTGTGGCGGCAATGCTAGAGCTGCTAACGTAGCACAAATACACACACTGTTTGTTGGACACGCGCTAAAGTTATGCCGGGCAGACAAAGTATCGTTACGCTGGGAAGACACACAGCTGACAACCTGCTTAACTAAACTAAATAAGCGGTGGAGACTTTTACTGGGAAAGTGGCTGCATGTCCCGCGACACTACACGCAGCACCGCGGCTGCTAAGTTAACGCTCCCAGACGGGTGAACTGGGGACTCCCGTCAACGAATATATCGCTGCATGCGAGGCACAAATCTTGTCGGTTAACAGTTAATAATCAGTTAATGAGGGTCGGTTATTGGTTAAGAAAATTTTGCAAAATTAGCATCCCTAGTCCTAACGGAATATACTGGCCTGTATATGCCTGTATGACATCAACCTTGTTTTAAGAAAAAGGAATATACTGGCCCCGTTAACACGGAGATGGGAAAGAGGAATGATGATTAATTTTATTTCAGTGAACTTCGAACCATTTCACAATACCATGCCAAATTAATTACACCTGTGCACACATACACTCACCAAAGCATTTCTTCATCGAGCTCAACAGTCAAGTTCAGGAAGTGAAAATCCCATTCATATTCTGAATCGCGGATTTTGATTATTAGCCATAATGTCGTAACCATCTAAGGAACACTTGCCACGAGCTACCTGATTTTGAAACGATGGTATATGCTCCTGTAGAAGCCACAAGTCTGTATGACATCAACCTTGTTTTAAGAAAAACATGTTTTATTCACAGTGTCACGGAAAGGTACTACACTACCCACAATCCTAAGCTTAACAGCGACGTCTGATTGGTGGAGCTCGCTGTTACCATTGAAATGTTTACCGCACCTGGGAACGGCTAATAAGGGTACGTGCTCGTACATGCTGGTCCGTGGTCTGCTCCTGGATTTCACGCCGGGACAACATAGCGCCTCGTTTAGAAACTTTCTCTTATATTACAAAAATAGTTCACTAAAATATGTTTCTGAAAACATTTGAGGGGAGAAATAAGGTATGCAGTTGCTGAATCAGTCTTTATTTTAGATAAACAGGAGTTTCCAGAGGCGGCGATTCGCCATTTGCAATGGTTTATGGGATGAGTAGTTCCTTCACTCTTTGAATAATTATGTACACAGTCTTGTACTTTTGCCTTTTTTGCGTTTTCCAATAATTGTTTTGCTCTGAATGAAAATGTTTTATGCTCACAATTAATCTTGTAGCTGGTTGACATGGTTCCACACTTAAAACTCTTGATATAAGGATTTTCTGAAACGTTAATGGAGTTTTTGAATGGGAAATCCATTTCCAGAACCAGAGCCATTCAAAAAGTGGGCGGTCACCGTTGAGCTCTATTGGCAAGTGATGATGATTCGTTCCAGGTTCACTTTCTTTCATAAAACTATGATCACGTGTGTTAACATCTGTTGTTATTACTGTCGAGTGTAACAAAGTGTCTCTACACATCACGCAAGTTGTGAAAGTCTTGATTGGTCGGGTCCAATGTGTAGTCTGACATGTCTCTCACCAAGTCACACAGCACAACCATATGACTTTATCTTCTAATCTGACACTGTGATCATCTCAAAAGACACAAATATCCTGTAGTCTGGTTTAGAGCTGCAACGATAAATCAATTAGTTGTCAACTATTAAATTAATCGCCGAATATTTTGATTGATTAATTGGTTTGAGTAATCTTTTAAGAAAAAAAAGTCAAATTTCTCTGATTTTAGCTTCTTAAACGTGAATATTTTCTGGGTTCTTTACTCCTCTATGACAGTAAACTGAATATCTTTGAGTTGTGGACAAAACAAGACATTTGAGGACATCATCTTGGGCTTTGGAAAACACTGATCGACATTTTTCACCATTTTCTGACATTTTATAGACCAAACAATTCATCGAGAAAATAATCGAGATTAATCAACAATGAAAATAATCGTTATTTGCAGCCCTAGTCTGACTTCAGCATAGGGATGCTAATTTTGAAAAAAATTCTTAACCTATAACCGACCCGCATTAACCAATTATTAACCGTTAACCGACAAGATTAGTGCCTCACATGCAGCGGTGCGCCAGATGACAACTGAGTACCCAGTTCACCATCAGGAGAGCTACAATAGCACCCACGGTGCTGCGTGTAGTGTCGCGGACATGCAGCCACGTTCCCAGTAAAAGTCTCCACCGCACATTTAGTTTAGTTTAGCAGATTGTCCGCTGTGTCTGCCCGGCGTAACGATACTGTCTGCCCAGATTAACGATAGCGAGTGTGTTTTTGTGCTACGTTAGCAGCTGTAGCTCTGCTGTTAGCTTCCTGCTCACCGCTGCTCTGTCATTGCAGCGTAACTTTTGCGAGTGTACGACAGACCGTATGTGTGTGGTGGCGCGGAGTGTGTGTTTGTCGGTGGTGTGGACGTTAGTGTAGCAGACAGTGTGTGTACAGTTTATTTGTCGGTGGAAAAATGCTATGAGGCTACAACTCGCTCCGCTCAAGCGAGCCATAGACCGGAGCCAACTTCCTGTATCTTGCAACTCCGGCTCCGCCTCTTAAGGTGGACCAGCTTTTCTGCTTAAAGACACGAGCCGCTCCTCGGTTTTTCTCAGCTTTTTAATTCATTATTAATATATATTTTAGCCTTTTTAACCGATAGCGTTAATCGGTTAAAGTTCTTAACGTCGGTTAACGGTTAAACGGTTAATTATTGACATCCCTACTTCAGCATAAGTTTTATCGCTTTTGCTCACCCATGCAGTGTTACTGGACAGGAGGCATCCCATATGTGCTTGTAACATAAACAGTAAGAGATGTTAAATATTTAGCCACAGGAACCTTTCTTCGGGGGTAGAAAGACAAAATATAACTTTGTAAACATAAAGTGAAATAGTCAGAAGACTATTTATTGATGTGGTGTGTATCAGCATTTATAAATCATTTATATAAGTATGATATAACATCTATCCTTCAGCCGTGGAGTTCTGTGTCTTTTCATTGCTACCGGTGACTAATTGGAGCCTAACACTGTTGTTATTTTGCCTGTTTGATTAGGAATCTTTGCATTCAAGTGTTCCCGGGCAGAAGAGATCTTCAATCTGCTTCAGGAGCTGATGCAATGTAACAGCATCAACGTGGTGGAAGAGTCCATGATGATGAGTCGCAGTGGTCACACACCAGAGATGGAAATGTCTCGCACACCACAGACTCCCAACAGTGAGTCACACCACTAAACACACACACAAAGTAAAGCCAATAATACACTTGAGATTAATTGTAGAACTTGCATGCAGCAATACAGCAGTACATTTATCAGAATTTTAAAGTTATAAATAGCGACTGAGTCACAGGTACAAAGGTATCCAAAAAACACCAAGTAAAGCAAAGATACAGACTGCAGACATACACACTTCATGTGGCCAGTTAGCGCTGGGCGAACAGCTACTATTATGTCTCTAATGTCCTCTGAGAGATTGTATTGTGTCAAAATTCTCATAGTGAGATATTGTGGGTCACAGCTCACCTTTCTAAATGAATAGTAAGTTGAATCTTATTAGGCGGCTGTGGCTTAGGAGGTAGAGCGGATCGTCCACTAATCACAGGTGGTGGTTCAATCCCCAGCTCCTCCCGTCCACATGTCCTTGGGCAAAACACTGAACCTGACGGGCAAATTGTAAAAGGCTTTGGATAAAAAATGCTATGTTAATGCAGCCATTTACCATTTGAAATCTGACATAGTGTCAGTTGTTGAGAGAATTTTTTTTTAATTCATGATTTTAGTCTAAAACACAATTATTAATTTAACTATTGTTAAAGCATCAATTTAAGTTTTTAATCATGTAATTTTTAATACTTCAAAGTGGGGGAGGCAGTTCATTTTTGGCATCATTGGGCAAATATTCCATAACAACCTTTCAACATATTGTAATTCAAGTAGTACCCCAGGGTAGTCAGTTTTCTGAAAAAAAAAAAAAAAAACGCCAGAAAAAAAAATACAGCCCTCAACCTGCAGCTCTCCCCTCTCCTCTCTTTGTCCTAAGACCTAATAATCACATGTATGAGTATGAGTCATTCATTTCAAACATCATGCCGATCGTGATCCCGATGCCGTTAGCGGCAACTCTATGAGAATTACCGTCCCGTTTTCTTTGCAAACTTGTGGGCCTGTAAAACCCTTTGAGATGACGTATTGTGATTTGAGGCTCTAGCGAGCTACAATAGCTAAAGCTAAACTATTAGAGAGATGGAGAGAAAGATGTTGCTAATAGTTTACTTTAACCTTAGTCGTGAGCTAGCTGCAGCTGGCCTTGTTTAGCAGAAGGCTAAACTATTTGCAACATTTTCTCTGCATCTCTGAAACGTTTCGCTGATATTGTCAGACTTTCTTTTAGACACCCTTTTTGATAAGTCTGTCTTCCTTTTTTGGTTTGATTTGCAGTGTAGGCAGTTGTTGCCATTACTAGAAAAGCAACCTTTCCTGCAGGATGTTCCGCCATTGAATTAGGCTTTCGCGATCCCCCATCTGCATCTGTAGCCAATAGGAACGCTCTCTCTCTGAACTGACCTGTGATTGGCCAAAGTCTCCCGTCACAGGCTAGATTTTTTCTAAAGCCTGAAAACAGAGCCATGAGGAGGTGCAGAAGTCTAGTTTTCTCTCAGAACACTTGAATTACAATATGCTGAAAGGTTATGGAATTTTTGCCCAATTAGATTAGATTAGATTTAACTTGATTGTAATTGAACATAGAACAATTACAACAAAATGCAGTTTTGCATCTAACTAGAGTACAAACTAGTAAAGTGCTGATTAAGATAATATGAGGATATATGTGGTGTATATACATAGGCATATATATATATATATTCAGGTTGTAGTTAAGGTGCAAAGGATCGACATGTGTTATATTCTGATGAATAAGAGCTTATCTATAAGTTGCATACTGATGAGATATTGTATAAAAATGTTTGTATAACAGTATTATAAAGAATAAATGGTATATACAGATGGAGTTATATTTATATCTATACACAGGGAGGTTTTGTACATAGAGCTATATGCATATGGAATTAAGCGAAAATATATAAGATGAATATAAGAGAATAGATTTTATATAGACAGGTGGAATCATAAGTTTTATATATATACAGGAGAGGTTTGTACAGATGACGATATGTCCATATAGACTAAATAAATATTATATAGATGAACAATGATACAAACAATGATACCAAAAATAAACTGCCTCCCCCAGCTTTACGTGGCTATTGTAAAATATTTATATCAAGATAATGCTGTGGTAATTATAATAATAATGTCTCTAAACGTGGCTGGACCAAGTAAATATATTTATGATAAACAAATGACACTAATATCGGACATTAGAAGTGTTTTGTCTACAGTCTTGGAGTGTGGCTCATGGAGCACTTTGAAATTTAAAGGAGTCAAATGACATATTGCACTCCTAATGGGAGACCAATTGAATAGTCTTGTGACTAAACTTGCAATATTGTACCTTGATATTACATCCTCATATCATCTGGCTAAACCAGTTTTTGTGTCTTTTGAGCAGAGTTTTACAGAAGTCGGTGACAGTGTTCGAGCTGTGTTAGACAGCTGGCTCGTGTCCATGTTGGCAGGCAGAACTTTATTCAGTAGATCTGCTATAGATCCGCTTTTGTTGCCTTGGATAATGGTGGTGGTAGACGTAGTATTGCTCCAGGTCATAAAAGGGTTTCTTCGGTGTGGATACATCTCTTTTTATTTGGCATTATATTTACCAGTTAACAGGCAAACATTGAAAACAGAAACGTGTGCTAAACCTTAGAATATGTTTGTTTAGGAGTTTTTTTCTGTATGCAAAGTGCTCTACTTTGAGATGAAAATGAGACAACTTTGTGGTACAGTATGAAATTTTGATTTTTTTTGGATGATTTATATTGAAATGATTGACAAGAATCCCCTAAAGTTCCACTGAGATATACTGATGTGATCCGTGTTGTTCAGACTGTTCTAGGGCTTCAACTAATGGTTATTTTCATTGTCGATTATTTTCTCGATTAGTTATTTGGTCTATAAAATGTCAGGAAATGGTGAAAAATGTCGATCAGTGTTTCCCAAAGCCCAAGATGACGTCCTCAAATGTCTTGTTTTCTCCACAAGTCAAAGATATTCAGACTGTCATAGAGGAGTACAGAAACCAGAAAATATTCACATTTAAGAAGCTGGAATCAGAGAATTCAGACTTTTTTTCTTAAATAATTACTCAAACTGATTAATTGATTATCAAAATGATTAACATGTAAATAGAGTCTGAAGACGACAAAGCTGACATTTTCTCTCAGATTTGGGAGATTAGCTCTAACAAAGTAAAGTGGATGATCAGTTGGGTTAGAATTATTAGACTGATTATGACAAAATTAGTAATTTTTATTTCTACAGAGAACACAATCATTATCGTTAATGCAACTATTTTTCAGTTAAAAGATTAGCTAACATGGAAACTGAGACTGTATGATAATGAAGGAATTATGCCTGTCACTTGGCATTTATGACCGACCTGATGGAGGCAAGATGGCTGAAAACATTTGGGGATTAAACATGGTATATTGTTTCATTTGAATGGACTTATTTTTATTTTCACAATGAACACAGGTATTAATACTGAATCTTTTGAGCAATGTCAGGGTTTGGCTACAGTTATAAACCAAAAACATTTGAATTTTACTTCAGAAAATTAAAATAAATCGAGTAATTCTAACATGAGAACAAAAGAACTAGAGTGCAGATGACAAAATACGCTGATTGGAAGACGGTATTTACTGTAACCTCTCAATGCCCTTATTAAAGCTTGATACTATTCATAACACATCTTTTTCTCTGGGTTCTCGGGGCATGTTTGTCGAGCCACCAGCAGGGTCGGCACCAGAGCATTAGGAATGGACAGGCAATCAATTTTGACGGGGGCATTGGTTGTGACAGCAACACTTGTGGCTGCAATGTCAACGAAAGTCAGCGTCCTGTTGCTCGCGCTCGCGCTTGTGCTCGCTCTACATAGACATGAACGAGCACCGGTCTAAACAGTGAGGCGACACACGTCAGCTAAAACACAATATCACTCTATATTTCACCTGCTTGGCAGTAGTGTTAGCTGACCAGAGGAAGGTCTCTCCATGAATCAATACTGATCCTAGTGTTGGCTTTTCCTGCTTCAGCCTGCCGACCCGGAGGGACGGGGGGGAACGATAACGCAACTCGCTGCGGAGCCCCGTCACTTCACAAGACACGGGAAACCTCTGTTGGTCTGGAGGAGCGGCAGCATTTATTTCTGCACAAACGCTCACTAGATATTCTCAGAGCTAAACTAACTCTTCTGCAGTGTGTAGTGTGCGCGCGTGCACGTGGAGTTGGAGCGAGCCGAGCGGGTGAGAACGAGCGCGGTGTGCAAGCGGGCAGAACCAGGCAGCAGGAGCAGGCAGGAGCAGAGCAGAGACTCGGAGTCTCAGACTCCGGCCCTGGAAACCAAAGTTACGGTCTCCCTCGCGTCCTCCGACCACGGTCGGGGGAGGGGGGGGGGGGCGAAGCAGGAAGAGCCAACACTGTTTTGCAAGACGGGCTTCACTAGATATAACTTTGCAGTTTTGGTGCTTCCGGGTAGTTTGTATTGGAGTCTGAGTCTGAATAGCGTACCCACATGCGAGCGCGCATGGGACACCGACCCGGTATGATTTATACGTGTAAGAAGTTACAAACAGTCCCTTTAAGTGTATAATTAACATTATCATCTTTCATGAAAAAAATAAACTATGACAAAGAGGTGTATACATACTGTCACTTATGCGCACAGGCGTGCATGCATACACAGGCTATTACGTCCACAAAAACAGAGGTTATAAACTAAGATGCACAGCGGGAAATCCCTTAAATGTTTTGCATTTAATAAACCTATAACATTATCATGTGTCATGAAAGAAATAAACTGTGACAGAGAGGCACAGGTGCTCATCTACATAGTGTCACTTGTTATGCGCATAAGCGCGAAGGCACTCCCACACATGATATACGTCTACAAAACCAGATGTTATAAACTCTGATACACAGCGGGAAATCTGTTAATTGTTTTGCGTTAATAAACCTATAACATTTGGCCACTTTCACCGGTTACACAACTAATTAAAGGATAAACAACATCTTTAGACATTTTATCAAGGTGCATGAGTGGATTTATGATCTCACCACTAGAACAGCTGGAGTCTCCGACTGTGAGTGCAGAATCTCCTCAACACAACTTCTTTCCATTTGTTTCGCTATTTTCGAGTGAGATCATGCCCATTGGCTGGTCATACAATGCAGATATATAGTCGTTTTTAATCGGCTGGGGAGGGGGGTATTTTATAGGCTAGTACAATAAGAAATTACTTCCATTACCAAACTGTATGACTTCATATTACTTATAGCTGTAAAAGTATTTGAGTTTATTTTTTTTGTCCGGAGAGAATTCCCGCCCCTAACGCCGACACTGGCCACCAGATCACAAGCCGTCTTGCATTTCTTTGACTGTGTCATTATATTGTCACAAAAATGTGTTTCCAGCTCCAGCGTTCCCTGTCCAGGCTTTTCCCAATGGATACCCTGGTTATCCAATCAGAGGTGATTCTTCCCAACCCTCTCTTGCTGATGATCATGGACATAGCCTCATGGGTTTGGAAGACCAGGTAAGACCTATTCGTGCTCCTTACAGTTCACTGTATCTGTGCTAGTTTACAAATTATCCCTGTTTTTATTTTCCCCAACAGACCCACACCTATGTAAATACTGTTAGCATGGAGGGGGATCTCTCTATGCGTCACTGTGTGCACTCCCTGCCTGAGGTGCGACCCAGCTCTTTCCCTGAAACAACACGGGGAGCAATGCCTGTCGGGGGCCAAGGAAATCCGCAGTCCAACCTGCGGTGCTGTCCCCTGGAGGAGCATAACGATCCTCAGGTGTTCTTACAGCCGTCATCACAGGAGGTCAAATTCATGCTGGGCCCCACTCCGGCACAACGCCATCTGCTGGAGAGAGAGCGGGAGAGAGAGAGGGAGAGGCATGGGCACAATGCTCACAACCTTCAGCCAGTAGAGGGTGCAACAGGCTCAGAGACGGAGGGAGACGAGCCCTCTATGCACCTGTGCAACTCTCACTCCTATCACCATTTCCATCACCACCCGCACCGGCACCCGGGCCTTGAGCACCCGGACAGTTGCCAGAGCGGCGAGCTCACCTACGAGAACATCAACGGGCTGAGGAGCGGCCGAAAGCAGCGGCTGAGTCCCAGCAGCGTGTCGCAGTCTGTGGGTTCAAGCAGCAGCAGCAGCACTGGGGACAGTCACACCCACTCCCTCCTGCACCCGCACGCCCTCGGCCCGTCGTCTCTACCCCCGCAGGGCTACGCCTGCGAGAGGGGCATGGGTGGAGGTCATCGTCGGACAGCTCTGCTCAACTACGAGAACCTGCCCTCTCTGCCGCCGGTGTGGGAGTACAGCGCTCTGCAGCGGGACGATGAACAGGAAGAGGAAGATGATGAGCAGGATGAGGAGGAATACGAGGAAGAAGAGGAAGACTTTGATGAGTATGAGTTCTCAGAAGGCCCTGGGACACCCAACGGGTACCACCAGGATGGTCGGGGCATCCACAGAGATGCTCTGCAGAACTATGTCAACACAGAGCAGGTCCAGCCGCCCCGGCTCCGACACGCCTGCCCCCCGCATCCACGGCCGTGTCAGCCAGACAGAGGGGGGCGAATATTTAGCTTTGATTTCCGCAGACGATCGAGGTCAGGGGTTGGAGGCTGTGAGCACGGCCACATGCCTCCATCACGGCAGCTGAACTACATCCAAGTGGACCTAGAGGGAGAAGCTCCCTGCCAAGCCCTCAGCAGCGGGGGTGCCCAGACCCAGCCACAGCACCAGCGCCTACCACCCAAAAAATGTGGCCCGCAGGCACCCCGGCGCAGTGAATGCTACGCAGTCATTGACCTAAAGAAGACCGCTGCCATGTCCAACCTGCAGAAAGCTCTGCCCAGGGATGATGGGACTTCCAGAAAGACTCGCCACAACAGCACAGACCTGCCTCTGTAAACGGTGTTCAAACTGATGAGGAACGACGAAGACAGATGAAGGCTTATCCTCATCTTAGCACACTGGACCCTTCACTGTCATCCATCCATCCAACTGTCGGGCTGACTAATACAGTACAGGTACCCAATTAGAAACTTACTGAAACCTATCTGTGCATATAAGAGGAAATGAGAAATCTCTGAGGAGAATTTGCCATTTTATTCTGTGTTATTTATTAGATATGTGGTGTGAAGCTCTCTCGAGAAATTGGCAGTTTTTACTGCAAATACTGTTTGCTGATTATATGGATATTTATATAGAAGCATAAAATCATTTATATGATTTTGTGCTTATATATGACTTCATTGCTTCCGTGGAAGCAGTCATTGCCATACTGTATTAGCAAATTTTAATTCACAAACCAATCTCCACTCACACATCCTCATTTAGTTATTCTACATCCATGTGTTTTTTTTTTTACTTAAATACTATGACAGTCAAAAATGTGACCCTCGTTACAGAAGTAGTAGAGTAGTTGTTGGCATGAAGGAAGGTTAATGGTTCCTCCAAGATACTGGCCAATATTCATACCTCATCACAAGCATCTGAGTCTAATATTGTGGCTAGTAGAACAGACCATTATTTGTTACTATATGCCTATAGAGCGATTTGCACACAATCCTATGGAATTGTATTTTATCATATTTTAGGGAATGGTTTCGTCCAGTCCAAGAAAAATAGAATTAAATGAACATACGTGATATTTGCAGAATTATACTAAAGTGAATGATGGTAAAAGTAGCACACATGGATTAAATGAGCTCTGGCTCCCTCCTATCCACATGCAGCAAATGAAAAAGTAGCATATCATCTCCGATCACGCCTCCTGCACATCATCCCAGACCTGCAGGAGGTCCACGCGGTTTAAGCTTGTCACATTGCACTTTTTGAACCTGGGCCACTGAAACGCTTTTTGTCTTTTCTCCCACTCCGCTGGAGCCGCAGGTTTTGACCGTGTCCTTTTTACCAAAAGCAAGGGGCCAAATATTTCATGGACATTCTTATTCAGCATCGTAGATGGGTTTTATTTACATGTTTTGATGGAGACATCAACAACCTCAAATAGTGGCATTAAGCTATAACCTCACATAAAAAGTGCTGAATCTATAATTTGTCAGTTATCAGGTGTGAATGGTCTGTATTTAAAGGGTAATCAAGTATGTCGCAAAGTCATGCAGTGAAGATTTTTATGAGGCTATTTATCAACCGTAGTCATATATTTATTTATTTATTTATTTATTTATTAATTCTTTTATTTCTAATGGTAATAATTTTCCATGTGATGACCAACGTTTTGTAATCCAGTTGGTAATATGGAGACCAAAGTTTCACCTCAAATTATCACTGGACTCTGGTGTATTACTGTTATAACTTTGCTTAATTATATTTAAAAGGAAAGAAAAAGAGACTGTATTCATGTTTTAAGTGCCAAAACTTATTTGCAAACTGTATGATGAGTAAAATCAAATGTGCCATTAGGATTTGTAGGAAAAAATAGGACAGAGAGGCCTGGGGTGATAACGGTCGGGAGACACACTTTTTAAAAAATCCAACTTTTTACGGATAAATTAAAACGACAAAAACTGCACATTCCACCGCATCCACATCGACAGCCATTTGGAAGCAAGATATAAGAATGGTAATCTTCTGATAATCACAGCCAGGGTGGTTTTATGCTGCTACATGTACATACTAACAGTAGCCTGTGTAAGCTACAGGTGTTTGAACCTACAGTATGCGATGTCAGATCTTTTACCATATTAATAATAGAAGGAGCATTGTTGTTTTCTTCTGAGATTATTTCTGAGCAGTAGAAATATATAATGTACCATTTCAGAGAATGTTTTATTTGGCCAATATTTCATTTCATCGATTGCTTTCTTGACAAACTGGCTGTCTGGTTAGAGAGGTGAAGGAAGCACAGGCCCGCTGATGCTTTCATGTTTTTGTTGAGCGCTCATATCAAGGTGACGGAGGAAGGCCAAATGTTCTACATTTACAGATTGTGGCATTTAGTTGTAGCTTTTTTAAACAGAGATCAATATGGGACGCAAATACAAATTCTCAACTTTTGATAAGGAGGTTTTTTGGCTTCTGTGAGGAAGGTTCAAATCAAACATGATTTCTTCAAATTCATTCATGCAAAAAAAAAAACAGCTTCAAGTTTGTGATTGTTGCTTCTAATCAGTGCTATATAGATATTTATTTTACATTACATATATTTTATTTCGTTTTTCAATTTAGAATGATATAAAATTGTGAAAAGCAGTCAGAGCAGGGCAGTGCAATAAATCGAATTACAATTACAATTACAATTTTGGCTTCCAACAATTATGAAAACCAGATAATCGACATAAAGAATCCCTAAATAAAGCATCCATAAATCGCATCCCTTGTCCTTTACAGCGCTGCGCTTTCGCCAAAATAATCGTGATTATGTTTTTTGCCATAATCGAGCAGCCTTAAGAAAGCTAAATACAGTGAAAGTTTGGCACTAGATGGTTCCCAAACTCACATAATATGTGATGATTACTCTGTTATGTTCAGATATGATACATTTTCATTTTATGACATGTCTTTTGATTAACCAAAATAGCTCAGTCTATAAAATGTCAGAAAATGCACACCAGTTTCCTACAGCTCATGGGGCTACCTTGTTTTGTCCAACCAACAGTCCAAAATACAAAGATATTAGATTTCGAATGATGTAAAACTGAAAAAGTCCTCAGAAATAAGAAGCTGCAGCCAGAAGATGTTTGGCATTTTTACTTTTTAAAAAAAATCGTCAATGATTAATAATAATAATCGACGGTTTCCAAACTCAAATAATCTCTTATTAATGTCTTATTTTTTAGATATGTGATAAACATGTTATTCAAAGGTTTGTAGGACAGCAGCTAATGATTATTTTCATAATTAATTAATCTGGCAATCTTTTGGTGCATTAATCGGTTAATTGTTTGGTTGACAAAAGGTCCATCACAACTTTCCTGAACCCAAGGTGATGTCTTCAAATTGCTTGTTTTGTCCGACCAACAATACAAAACTCTTAAGTATTCCATTTATAATGATGTCAAACAGAGAAAAGCAAGAAAATCCTTGCAAATATTCAGCAGTTTTACTCGGTAAGCAAGTAATAATCATTTCAGTGCTACTAGTTTGATGGTTTTTTTAGTTTCTGATCAACATTCCCAACACAGAAATTTTAAATAGCCCAAAATCAAAAGTTGATAGTTTGTATTTGTGTTTGATCGTCATACTTTAATATGACATTTAAAAAAAAGAAGTCTCTTCGATGACAAAATGGCTAACTTTTAGCAGACATTTTTGACTGTATTTGCAAAGATATTGTCATGATACATTGGAAAGGATGTTTACATTTTTGCAATAATAGGTGAATTATTGTTTTGTCTAAATCAGACCAATGTGTGAAGTGTGAAATATAAATAGTAGTCTATAGAGCTGTGGGCTTAATGTATTTAATCGCCTGTTCTTCTGTGAATCAGCAGTCTTATTTTTATTTCAGGTACAATGTTTACTTTTCAATCTTCATAGTACGATTTCAGCTATGAAAGTAAAAAAAAAGAAGAAGATGCCTGTTTTCTTGATTGTCCGACACTGTGTTTGCTTAAACTCACATTAACAGTGCCATATAGTAGGTGACCATTGCCAGTACTTCAATTTTATTGTATTAAACTTTCCAAACCAGTGGCGATGTTTCATACAGGAATCAGAACGTGTTTCATCTAATTTCGCAGAATATTGTTACATGTGGTTTTATGGTCATTTAAAAAAAAAAAAAAGTATCCATGTTGAAATGTGTTAACTATCTTTGATATAACGCAGTAACCTCACCACCACCCAAACCAGTTAACAGTTATTACGGCATCATTACCACACACTCCTGTGTTGACTGATTAATAATCAAAATAAATATATGTGTTAAATAATTGTTTTTCAAAAAACGCTCCTGTGATCTCATTGCACTTGAGTTCAAATGAAGTGCAGCTCCCATCCATCATAACTCAGTGGTTTCCAACCATGCATCACTTATATTTAGCCTTGCCGCGCCCCCCCTTTTATAACTCTGGGCCACCCTTGGGGGTACGACCCCAGTTTAGGAACCACTGCCATAACTCATTGTGATCGGCTCGGGTTTGATGCTATCTCAAACTAGTTTTCATCACCTTCGGTGTTTATGCTCAAGGCGTAATTCACACAGTTGTCTGCAAGCAGCGCTCATGGGTACGATCGGTTCTGCAGGGCAAAGGTCGAGATAACAACTCCTGTCATTAAGTTCCTCAAACTGAATTTATTGAATGGGTTGTTTAACAAAAGGGCTTGCTCTGTGCTCAATGTACAAACATGAACGCCATTCAGTCCATTTAAAGAAATTTCTCACTGTGCCTTTCATATCAACATGTTCATTGCTGTTTATGAGAATAGCCTGTTGTAAAAAAAAAAAAACACACTGCCTGGTGAATGATGTAAGACTGACAAGTTGAAAGGGGCTTTAGTCAAAGTGGTTTCATACTTCAAGATGTATTTGAAAAGAAAAGTGCCAACTCCTGATTGTTTTACACCATACAGTATTTTTTAATTATGTCTGTTTAAAGGAATGTTTTGAAATTTTGGGAAACAGGCTTATTTGCTTTCTTGCTGAGTTAGATTAGAAGCTTGATGCCACTCTCATGTCTGTGCGCTAAATATAAAGCTTGCAGAGGGTTAGCTGAGCTTAGCATAAACACGGCATTCAGGGGGAAATGGCTAGCCTGACTCAAAATCTACTTACCAGCACCTCTAAAGCTCACTTAACATCTTATATCTGTATTTTTAATATCTATTTAATCTATATGAAAAGCATAAAAACAATAAATTGTGGGGGGTGGGGGGGTATGTGTGACTGCAGGCAACCAGCGGAAACTCCAGGAAGTCACTGCCTCTGGCCATGAAATAATTCAGTACATAATTAATTCTCATTTGATTGATGCCAAATGAGAGTGGTATCAACCGTCATCAATCATCGGACTCTTGGCAAGAATTCAAAGCGTATCTCCAAAAATGTTGAACTATTCCTTTAGGGTTGTTGACATTGAAATTGAATGAGTCATCATTTTTTGAGATGACATGAGTCATGATCTTAATAATCTGTTCAGTGGTTGTTGGAGAGGCAGTGAAAATAGCCAAACTCGGTGTGACTGAAAACGTGTTGAATCTTGACTTGTATGTTCTGTAGCATATAATGTTAATTATGAGTAAAGATTAGTGTGTTTGTCATTATAATGTCATGTGGCTACGGTGCACTCCATGATTCCTCATCAGCCACCATTTCTTCTCGTAGTGCTGAAGAATGTGACAATAATATTACTTTCAGAGATTTTTTTTTTGTACACTTTCCCAATTTGTAACCACCCAAAATGTGTAACGAAAGTCAGATTACAAGAATATAGTCAGAACAGAAAGAAAGGCCAGCAACACAGTTTGCACCATAGTGCTACACATCATCTTCATCAGTGGTTTTTCATCATCATCTTCAAAAATACAGGACATCATAAATGACATATTGTAAAACCTCAACTTCCTGTCCATGCTATGAGATAGATCTCTGTCAAAATACTGAAAGTATCAGAAAACTGTAATATCTCTTTATTATTATTATGTGTTTGTTTGTTTTTTATCTGGTTGTTTTTGTCTGGTACAAGGGTGCGATCACCAGCAGAGGGTGACGTACATGTAAGGGTCTGAGCTGTTCATTTTTGTGTATTTGCATACAGGTTGCATTGGCCTAACTTTGTGACTATTATATCAATTTACGAATCGAATGAGTGCCAAAAATGCTCGAGCATGACAAAATCCGGGACCTGCGAGGAACCGTAGGTACTCTGAGACTCGAGTGACTCTCTGCTGTTGTAGACTCTACTTGTGATACGAATGCACAGCTGAAGGTTTAACCATGCTAAATATTTTTGCTGAAAAGGGGGAAATTTCTTTGTTTTTTTGTCTCAGTTTGACAAAAGTTTCTTCAAATATTTGTTGTATGTTTCTGTGTTTCCATCCATGGCTTATAAATGAGTATGCAGTGATGGTCTTATCATGCTGCCATTAGAGGTGAATATAAAAAAGCTGATTGCTTCATTTGTTGGACTGTCAAAAAAAATCACATTTGGGTCATTATCATTCTTGAATCATTCCACACAGAGATGTACGCTATCTGACCTCCTCTTCATCCCACTCTGTCCCAAAACAAAGTGAGCCTGACATTTGGTGACTTTTACCCTGAATTATAGTGTGGATTTGTCCAAAATGTAAAAGTAAATGTAATTCTAATATTAAAATGAAGCTATGAAAATATCTTTTTGCACACTAAACAGTGTCTATTTTTTTTCTTTAAGTCAAACCTTTAATGTCTCAAAGAATCAATAAATGTGTTTGAGTAAAACAAAGCATTTTCTCTCCAGGATCATGTGCCTCTTCAGTTCGACGACAACATTACGACATTTACAAGATATTTTTTAAGGTATTCCTAGAATATTTTTATAAGATATACCCGAACAGGCTCCTCAACAATCAGAACAGTACACGACTTTTAAAAAAATCTTTTTTCAAGAGAAAAAGAAACGAGTCAGGTCAACACAACTTTAGTGAACACCGAACCCTTTTGGGCTGATCACTTTTGGAGGTTAAATGCTTTGTTTGCTCTGATCTATTTATTATTTTCTGAGGAAACATTGAAACAGACGTGAAACGGGCCTGTTTAAATGTGTGTAAGACACTACGCAAACCGCTGTGTGGATAATCACTCATCCTTCGGCGTAGCAGCTGAGAAAAACTGTGCTGTGTGATGGATGTCTGTACCCTGAGGAGAGAAATTATATTAACTGTGTGAACACCATTCCGTAAAAGTAGATTTCCTTTTTGTTGGGAACATGTACAGCTGTCTAGCTCAACAACCTGCCCAGGATATATTACTTATTATCATGTTTCCCATTTTTGCTCAAATCAGAAATTAAATTGTGATTTTATTCCACAATTGTTTTTGCAGCTGAACATTAACTTCTTTTGAGCATGTAATTAGTGTCTGCCAGTGTGTAAACAATTTTAATAATTTGATGTACAGAGAGCATGGTCCTTGTTAGCTCTAGAGATTTATAGCAAACTGTAAATATATGCCTTAACTAGTAGCAGTCTTGTCTTGTGTTCGTATGTCTGTCTTGTTTTATGGTTACTGAATTATTGTATCAAAAGAGGAGCCTCACAAATAAAGCAGAGCTTTTATTGTTTCTCTACTTGGCGTGACTAATGTTAACTAAAGCGCCCAATAATTCATTATGTTGTAACAGAACACAGGTAGATGGACAACGCCTGCACATGGCATCATGAAACTCTTCACTTTGCCATTTGAGTGTCGGATTTCTTTCTGAACCCCAAATGAACCTGAAATACGATCATGTGAAATTTCCAGTTTCCCCGGTGTAGTTTTCACTACAAACAGTTCAGCCTCTTCACTGTATAACAAACAGTGGCAGGGTCTTATATGGGTGCACACGTGTGACAGGAAGTTGGGGCAGGGCTGCACATTTAAAGGAAAAGGAAAAATACGTTTTGGTAGCTTTTGAATTGTAGATAAGCCAGCTGAAATGTAAATTGCAGTAATTAGTTAAATATAACTACACAGATGGCCCCGATCCAGCAATTATGCTCCTTGTGATTTGTTGGTTAAAATCCCCGCCATGCTCTGAAAGAGTACATGATTATTGGGCCAAACAACAATCGTCAACAAATTATTGTTGTTGTAAAGTAGCTGTACTATGAATTTAGTTTCATCCTGAGAAAACACAGCGGTTTTCTTTTTATACTTAAAGCAGTTTAATTGATATTTTAGTTTGAAGATGAGTGAGATGAGATGAGTGAGTGAGTGAGTGAAAACCATGTGAGAGGGGTCACTCATAGTAATGACCCTACAGAGTAATAGCACCTGAATCTGAAGCTCCCAGGAAGAGCGCCGGGCTGTGAAGCAAATTTTACATAGTAGCCAAGCGGCAGTACTACAACTTCTGTGTGCGTCACATGATGCCATTGGGCCCAAAAAGACTTTCCCATAGACTTACATCGGGTAAGAGACATCCGTAAATCAGCGGTTCATTTTTTTTTTAGGTTAATCAACATCCCAATACCAACACTTGAATAGCCCTTATTTAAATCATTAGGTCCTAAAAGTTTTAAAATGCACTAATACCTGAATCCAGAGTTATTTCCCTTCCTCCGTTCATGTGAAAGAGACCCAGACCGAGGCCGGAGCGATGGCTGGGAGGTGGGGTTAGAAGAAACACTACTGCGCCTCCTCTATGGGCCCGGTGGATGCGGAAAATCGGCGGATGATTCGCGTACTTTATCACTCGGCAGTCGAGCCATTTTGGCTTCATGCGCCACTGAGCAACTCTCATAGGAATGAACGGGAGCTCTAACGCTGTATCCAGTTCTCTTTATACATCCATGCTTTCAACTCATTGTTTAGCCGTCAGGAAACTTTATTGTTTCGGTTCACTCTCACCGCTCTCATTGTTTTCGGTTGCAACAGGCAGACAAAATTAGTGACTACCTGGTGAACATAGTTGAGCATTCAGCAGCTAAAGAACCACATATTTCCCCTCCAAAATCAGTGCTAACGACAGCATGTTAGCATGCTGATTTAAAGCAGGAATAATGTTTACAATGGTCAGCCCTGTCGTTTAGCGTGTTAGCTTGCTAACATTTTCCAATTAGCATTAAACACAAAGTACAGCTGAGGCAGAAGGGAATGTCAGTAGTTTCGCTAGAGGAAAGGTCATGGATCATCAAAGTTGATCCAGTTCATCCGAGTGAGACATGAATGTCTGAACCAAATATGGCAATCTAATAATAATAATTTCTTAACCGTCTACACTCTGTCCAAAGCTTCGAATATTCGGTGTTGATGACAACCGAAGCTCTGGAGCCCAAAAAATCGGGACAGACCAAACATTACGTATGTCCACCCACGTAGTTGTTGTATGTTGTACTAAAAACCCATTAAAAAAACCCATTGACTTCCAGTTGAGGGAACCGGAAGTCCTAAAATGCTAACTCATTTCCGGGTTTTAGGACTCATTCCTGTATCACTCTCAATATGCTACTTGTAGCCTATAAGAGCACTGTTGAATGTGTCTTTTTTATTGTGCAGTCTTCTTTATTATGAGTATTGGTTATACATTAGAGATTAGCTAGGCTTTGACCTTCTCACAGTGCCACTCAAACTACACGCCTTTTGTAATCCCCTTTTTTACGATCCTTCAAGAATGTCTTACCTTAATGTATCCATATTTAAAGTTTAACTTTTAAGATGAAAGACAAACTTCTAATATAAAGAACCCCATCTCTCTATTTATCCAAACTCCCTCGATCGATCCCTCTATACTGCCCATTCTTTTCTCCTCACTTGAAAGAACCAAACACCTTCCTTCCTTCACTTCCTCCGTCAAGGTCCTGGACTCCTGGGTTTTTGTTAGAGTTTGTTTCCTGTTTTTAGTTTAGAAAGTCCTCTCCTCTTTTGTCTTTGTCTAGCTTTACTTCCTGCCTTTGTTTACTGCCTTTTTGATTGTCTGCCCTGATCAGTTTCACCTGTCCTTAATTAGTTCTGCACTCACTTCACCTCCTGCTCACCTGTTCTCACTTTCTCAGTCAGTTACTATTTATACCACCTCAGTTCCTTTGTCGGTTCGTCTAGATCCTTGTGTGTCGTGTCCAGTCCTGGTTTCCACCGTTTTTTAATCTTCTTCTGTTCCTGTTTTTTTTTTTTATGGACACTCAGTTTTAAGTTTTCTTCTTTATTAAATTACTGAACTTTGCCTGCTGCCTCATCACCTTATCCTTACCTGCGTTTGGGTCCAAGCCTGTTATCCTGGAAACCGTGACATCCTGTACTCATACATCATCCAGTATTTCATTGTGAACGTGACATACTGCTCTATTGTTTAGGCACCATTGGGCTTCTCAGTCAGGTCTTTGGCCTCCTCAGTAATGTAAGTAAATGTACTTGAACCTTTAATAGCATCATTTGAATATAAATGAAATGTATCATACATTTTGTTTAAATGCATCACATTATTGTCCCACTATAATCAACAACTGAAAAAGTGTACATATATTTCAGTAGCACATCCCAGACTCTATATCAGATGTTATTTATAACAGTGAGATAAGATAAACTTTATTGATGCCACGGTGGTAAATTTAAGTGTCACAGTATCAGAAGAAGAACAGTAAAGTTGACGACTATAAAAACTTGAAGAAGGAAGTTAGTGAAAAATAAAAACTACAAATACGTTTTTATGAACAGAAGGATTAAAGCAGCAGTGGATAGAAATGGAGCAAATATGATTAAAAGAAGTTATTTTTATAAAATGTTCACTATATCCTGACAGTAATGCATGTGACAGGTAATCTGAAAAAAAAGCATGTGCCTCTGTGTCTTCCGGTATCCCCCGATGCTCCTAATGACATCTGTAAGATCTCACAGACCGGAGGAAAACAACCAATCAGAGCCGAACTGGAGTCTGCCGTCCAGCTGCCGTCTATGAGAGCCACGAGTCAATCACTCGTGACCAAACGGTCAAACTAGACAGTGTTGATCAAATATGAATCAATATTCTATACCTGTAATGCCTATTTCTCTCCTCAAATGTTTTCAGAAACATCTTGTAGTGTACGGTTTAGCTGTAAAATGAGAAAGTTTGTGTCCCGGCAGCCATGTTGAGATCTCTTGAGGAAATACCAAGCACCGCCCACCAGCCGGAGCACAGCCAATAGGAATGCTCTCTCTCTCTCTCTGAAATGACCTGTGATTGGTCAAAGTCTCCCGTCACGGGCTAGATTTTTTTTAAAGCCTGAAAACAGAGACATGAGGAGGTGCAGAAATCTAGTTTTCTCTCAGGACACTTGAATTACAATATGCTGAAAGGTTATGGAATTTTTGCCCGATTAGATTATATTCAACTTTATTGTCATTGCACATAGTACAAGTACAACAAAATGCAGTTTTGCATCTAACTAGAGTCCAAACTAGTAAAGTGCTGATTAAGATAATATGAGGATAAATGTGGTATATGTACATAAGCATATAAATATATACAGGTTGTAGTTAAGGTGCAAAGGATCGACATGTGTTATATTCTGATGAATAAGAGCTTTTCTATAAGTTGCATACTGATGAGATATTGTATAAAACATTTTATATTTTGTAAAAGTATTATAAAGAATAAATGGTATATACAGGTGGAGTTATATCTATACACAGAGGTTATGTACATAGAGCTATATTCATATGGGACTAAGTGAAAATATATAAGAGAATAGATTTTATATATACAGGTGGAATCACAAGTTTTATATATATATATATATATATATATACAGGAGAGGTTTGTACAGATGACGATATGTCCATATAGACTAAATAAATATTATATAGATGAACAATGATACAAACAATGATACCAAAAATAGACTGCCTCCCCCAGCTTTATGTGGCTATTGTAAAATATTTATATCAAGATAATGCTGTGGTAAATATAAATAATAATAATAAATCTTGCCTACTGAAGCTTTAATTAGGATAGTAAATAAGTAAGATAGAAAAAAGTACCGTTATGTCAGAGATCATGAAGATAAAAATACAAAGTAGTATCAATATAATGAATGACATGTTAAAGCTGTGCTTGCATGTAACTGTATCACAGTAATAAGATGCCATACATGATAAACAAGAGTGCAAACAAAACAAGACAAGTAAAAAAGTTTGTATTGTCTTGATGCCCTGGGAATGAGAATGGGCTGATGTATCTCACTGTTAGTATTATGCCCTAAAGCTATTCAAATTCCCGATTGGCAGATAACTGCATCCTGTGAGAACACTGACATAACTGAGACGGCTCAGCTGATTTGGTTTAGTTGTTAGCAACTGTGCTAATCTCAATGACTCAAGCTGCTTCTGTCACAGTGGAAAAATACTGCAGGGAAGTGGTATACCTTGGACCATTGTCAGAGCCAAACACTTTTTCAAGTGAGACGGCATGGTGTGCAGACCAGTCCGACAGATAATTAGGTCATAGAGGAGCCAAAGGAAACCATAGCCACTTTGTTTCTCACTCTGGCTCTGCTCATGACATGTTTGTGTGGAGATCCTGCGGAGCCCCCAGCTGAGAGGAATACTGATCAGTTTGCTGATGCTGTAAGCAACTCTTTAGGGAGGGGGCTTTTTGATGGAGGGGTAAGTACTTTTTTGTTTTACACTGGGCTGCTAAATGCATCGCTTTAATTCTAAAATTTGCTCCAATAGGTGCAGCTTTCTGCTAAATACTTGCTGGTGAAAACTTTCCATTCCTGATAATCCCACAAGCTTAAATTCAACAAATAAAAAACAAAGCTTATGAGCAGTGCCAAACAATCAGCTGAGTAGTTTTGTCTCTGTGCATAACCCAGAGCTATAAATGTTTGACAGTCCTTTTCATATAAATGTTGAGGAGGCAAAATGGCATTTCAGTTCAGACTTCTTTGTATCTGTTATTAATCTGCTGCTTTTCCTAAACATGTCAAGAGAATTCCTTGAAGGAAACAGCCTTGAGATGCCCGGTCAGGATAACAGTCTGGTGAAGAAGACACAGTTGTTGGATCGAGGCCAGTGGGCAAACAAGTTGGAATTTCTGCTGGCTGTAGCAGGAACCCTGGTTGGGCTGGGAAACCTCTGGAGGTTCCCCTATTTGTGCTACAAAAATGGGGGAGGTAAGCAGGATTCCCAGGCTACTAAAACCATACATGCTTTTACCCCTCTGAAAAAAGTGAAGCCGCTGTACTTAATCAAAGTGTTATGTCAACAAATATGGAAAAAGAACTGTGACGCATAAACAGATAGGAAGTTGCTCAGGCGTTGTACAAAGCTGCTGTTTGTTATTAAAGAAAACTTTTTTTTTTCCTTCTTCGTGTAACCAAATGCAACTCAGGGGACAAAGCAGACCATTGTTTTTGCCGAATTTGGAAGTTATCCATTAACATAAAAATAATTATAAGTTGCGAAAGTCATGCTATGCCTCCTCAAACTCTGTGTTTGATCTTTTTTAAGACCACAGATGTGCAGATGCCACAGACATCTACAGTGTGTCAGATTCTTTAGAATTTATGGGATGAATACTATAAGAAGAACCCATGTGGGCTATTACGCTATCCAGATGTTTCCATGCAAAACACAAAACCAAAAGAAGCCATGAACAACAATCTTCTTGTAAAATCTTCGATTGTGTAATCAGCCTTTTTCACTACATTCTCAGTGGTTAAAAACATTGGTAAAACAAACGGACAGAATGATCACGTGTGATGTGGGGGTAACAGTATTTTGATATGTTTGTCATGTTTCTCTCAGGTGCATTTCTGGTCCCCTACGTCTTGTTTCTCCTCGCTTGTGGTATCCCGATGTTCCTCCTGGAGACGGCCATGGGGCAGTTCACATCTCAAGGATGTATCACCTGCTGGAGGCACTTCTGCCCCTTGTTTGAAGGTCAGTGTAATAAACAAAACTGCATAATGTAACAAGTAGTACCTGGTGTATAAAAATACCCCATAATTCTTACAAATTTCACAATCATGAGTCATGTGTCACCCTTCCAGGGCTGAACTTTTTCTTTCCTTTTCTCCAAAATGATTGCAAATGCTGGATGCACATCATCTGATGTCATTTACAGATGAATATATACTGTATATCTTAACTTTACAGATACATAAAGACAGACTAAATTAAGTCAGCTAATTATAGACATAAACATCAGCAGGTGTATGTTTGTGACACAAATAAAGTATAATAATTTATTCCTCAAATTAATAACGGTATGAAAGTAATAATTTCCAAAAGCTTACTTGGAATTAAGTCTCCAAACTGTATAATTGTAAGGTCATTGAGTTTCTTCAGGAGAGACATGTTGATTCAAGAGAAAAACACTTCTCTATCCCTTAAACCCTGGAACATAATGAACACGCTATCCCCAAGATTTATTGGGTTTAATTAGAGGGTCAAGTCATATTTATAAGCCCAGTAGAGGCATAGCTCAGTATATAGTTTCAAATGACAGGAAATAGTTAATGTCATAAAGTACCAGTTGTGGCTTTTTTTTCCTCCTGCTTTTTTCCCACTTGTTTAAAAATAGACTCAGTACAGAACTGAATGACTTATTAATTCAGATATTTCTTACCGCGTCGAGACCAACATACTGTAAAATTGACTTTACCTGATTTGTCTACAACTGTCTTGATTTTATTGATTGATTATTCTCTTGGTAAAGTACATTTCTATAACAAAACATAACAATAAACTTCAGTCCCATTTTCCATAGTGCAGAACCAAGTGAATCAGCTGTGATAATCAATATCATAAAAGACCCTGTTTCTCAACCCGAATGACACTGTGTGTGCACAGGGGTGCGTCTGTTGCTGCTTGGCCACACACTTTTCTACGTATCAGACCTAATGTGACCCAGAGATTAGTACTGACTCTGAGACGCACCCAAAAATCTCCAATATAAAGATGTATTGGACATATAATGAAGTGTTGAAAACTTCATTCCCACCAAAAAATGTTCCCCCGAGGGTCAGACCGTAACTCATAATGTGAATCCTCACCCGCCTATTCTGAGGAGAGATTCATATCACCACCCCAGGGTGATAGATGGATGCTTAACTCTTTGGTGTTACCATTCTGGCTCATCGCTCAGACATGATGGTTATTTGAGCAGTTGGTGTCAACCAAGGGGGCCGAATGCTGTTTGGCAATGTGTATTATCTGTCAGGGAGCTTTAGGGTGCACCGAGACAAAGGGAGCGCTGCTGGTCACAGTCAATGCATTTATCAGTAGGTAAGTCCTATAATTTCTAATGTCAATAAGTCCCATGAAAAGACAGAAACCACTATGTGTTAGTCTGTCTCTCAATACTTTCTGACTTCCCGACCTTGTCTGGGGCACATTAGTTCCTACGAAAGACTAAAATCATGAAAGGTGCTGAATTCGATATCCAGGGCATTAATAAAGCAGAAAACAACCATTTGCTATGTAAAGATATAGAGGAGTATTGTCTAGCCAGGCCGGCTGCACGTGCCTTTTAGTGCATGTTCACGTATGTGAGCGTGCCCCACTAGCTAGCTCACAGCCGCTGCGCTGCTCTCATACAGCGGTTACAGCTGATAACGACATCCCAACGATGCCCATCCTCTAGATCCCTCTCAGGTAAGTAAAGGATTATGTACAGCTAGCGGTTCATTGTTGTGAAATAAACCCCGTCAGGTCTTGCATCGCCCTGAAGGGGGTTTATTTCACAACAATGACCCACTAGCTGTACATTATCCCGCTTATTACACAGCTTCTTACTTAAGTAATCAATAAATTTGACACAGAAACGGTCCGCCAGAGTCCAACATCAGAACTGCGCCCATAGCAACGGTCTGCTATAAAGAAATAACAGACCGTGGAACGCCATGATTGACCAATCAGAATCAAGTATTGAACAAGGTGTGATAAACACGGTTAGCTCTGTCAGCACTATCACCATTGTTTGCGCTGTTAGCCAGCTTGCCGTCGACATGTTGAGAGCCGTTGAGAGGAAATAGAGGTACTCCCAATCTGGTATTTAGCACCTTTAAAAACGGGTCACAAATTTATCATTTCATTTTTCAAACAGGCTAAATAATTTCCTAAAACATCTTGGCACTGTAGCTTTTAGCAAACGTTACTCAAACAGGTGTGAAAAGTACATTTGTTGGGGACTATTTTCAGATGTGGATGAATACACATTTGGTGCCCTAGTGCAGTTGTTCCCAACCTTTTTGATCTGAGGTACTCTGTCGGATGAACTCATGCACCCCTTCATCAATTCCCCTTTTTCATACAACTGAACTGTCAATATTTAGGTTAGGTCAGCAATCAAACTACTTGGAGTGAAGCTGAATGTTTCAACCCTTTGTCCATTACTTTTAGCTAATCATTTCACCTGTTTAGTCATTACTTTTAGATATTTATTTCTACCATTTATTCATTACTATACAATGACAAAAGAAAACACTCTTACAAAACGGCAAACATAACAACATAACAGCTGATATATTCTTTTAATCAAATCACAATTTCTATTTTTATTTTGTTCTTTTCCCTTGGGTACCTGGTTTGGAATCACTACTCTAGTGAGTTTTTACAGCAGCAGGATTGTGAATGTGGGATTGACTCAAAATAAACTACAGAGCCTGTGTTCATCAAAATAAATTAGCATGTCGCCCAGTGCAACAGTTTGGCTCATTGATGTGTTTTTAATAGTTTTTGGAAAACAATGGAGGTCTATGGCACCGAGGAATAAGATCAAGCAACACTCGGTAGAAGAATCAATTCATTGTTGGTTTTAGTCTTTTCATGGAATTTGTCGACGACAAGAAAAAAAATAGATGATCACTAGGTTTATCATTCAACACGCAGAAAACTGAAAACAAACCGATCTGGATGACTGTACACAGATTGGCAGCATTTGCTTCTGTGACGCAGCTCTTGTTTCTTTTTCTGGAAGTGTCTTTGCCATGCATCAACAAGATCACAAACTTGAACATGTGTTAACCGGTCAATTAACCCTCGTGGCAGCTGGCAGAGAGGGAAGAAACTCTACACCTCTGAGCCGGCATGCCTGTCTTGAGCCAATCCACCTGCCTCAGAACAGCTGCACCGGCTCGCATCGCTTTGTCTACAACTGCACTTAAATCATGCCAAAACCTGCTTTACATGCATGGTCCACTGACATTGTGAATGAATTGGTCACATGACCAACCAACATACCAAGACAGAACTACAATAGCTTTCTTTAGGAATGCAGATGTTGTATATGCTCTATGCTGTATTATTTTGCCCACCATTATCAATAATCTACATTGACCACACCTTGTCTGTGTCCTCAGGGATTGGTTACGCTACCCAGATTGTGATTGCATATGCTGCCGTGTCATACATCGTCATCCAGGCGTGGGCCTTCTTCTACCTCTTTTCGTCCTTCAGTGCTGAGGTCCCATGGGCCAGCTGCAGGAACGCCTGGAATACAGGTAGACATGCAGAAATTAACTACATGCATGACAGACGTCTGTGTCTAGGTGTGATTATTGGTTTCATGACAGTCCTGTAGCTCACAAAAGGTACAGTTAGATAACTAGAACTGCCACAGCGGAGGGTCCTTCCCATCTCTGATTACTATAAAATGGTTGATTATTTTGTATTTGGTGAGTATATAGAACTGTATCTGTCTTTTTGTTTTCAAATATTAATTTACACTTTGGTCGATTAAAACATCTCCTCCTGTTTTTTTCACAGAGTCTTGTGTTGAATTTGATAAAACAAATGCGTCATCCAATTGGACAGCAAACGCAACAACGCCTGCAACAGAATTTTGGGAGTAAGTGTAATTCACACCTGTCTTCCTTTTATAGCTTACACTAAAGGTGCATTGGCACCCTGTTGTTTTTGTGTGTTTGTCTTTTTCATTCCTCATTCTGTAAAGAGAGACTATAGCAGGCCGTAGAACCAATTGGTCAAATATTATGAACATTGGTCACTGGTGAGCTGCATTTCCATGTTGGTTAACCCATAATTTGTCATTATTTCTCAGTAGGCTCCAATGTAGACCACCTATTTGCTGTTGTCATCGATCAAAATGTCAACATACTAATTTAAACTGTAACTCAAACAAATTTTGTACAGACATTCATGGTTAGCAGCCAATAAATCTTAAAATAAAATAAGCTAAGCCTTTATTGACTCCCAGAGAGGAAATCCAGATGTTACAGCAGCACAAAGACAGAAATAAGTACAAATAAGTTAAAAATAACAATAAATAAAATAAAATAAGAGGTATATACAACTAGTATAAGAGTAGAAAGTATACAAAAATGAACAAGAGCAATTAAAGACAAGAAGAAATGTATTCCCAACTATTCGGTGGATTGCCATGAAATTTGGTAATCTGATACAGCCTGTCACCAGAATTTTAATTTTACAAAGAATCTGGCCGTGCCATACAAATAAATTTGGCAGCAAAGACATAAAAACAGGGTGTGCAAGTGTTTTGCTAAGTCATGGCTAACCTTCCTTAATAGATAACATGTAGAACATTCAGTACACTATGAACGTAGTTCAGGCAATAAAAACAACCTTCATTTTGACTTACTTTTACTTACTGTAAAACAAATTTTTTCTGCAAGGTTGAGCAATTTTTCAGTAAATGTTAAAGAATGCATCACAGGAACAACTCGTTGTGTCCCTGCAGGAGGATTTCCCTTCCTCGAACCATTTAGCCATGATTAATGAGTTTGATTTTAGTCAAATGATACTGTTTGAGAAATACACTCTGTTTGATACTCTGCACTTGCTGGCCAGCTACACAGATACAAAAACAAATACTCATCGATCTTTCTTCCATATCACATGCTGAGCTGAAAATGACAGAATGTATGTAATGTAAACATTATTTCACACATGAGCCAGACACAAATATGATTCAAAATTAAACAAATTATTAATTTATTTGGTTGTTCAGGGCTTATATGTGTGCAGGCCATCACTAATGTTAAGTAGCATAATTAGTGCTTATTTTTGAAGCTGCATTACTGTATTCAAGTGTTGCCAGAAATATGCCAATGACTCATTTCCACCTGAAAAATTGACTTCTGCAAAAATACTTCCTTATTTTCAACATGAATGTGGTGCAATGTCTTAATATCACCGCATGATCAGTCACATTGATCATTCTTCACTATCATAATAACCTTCTTTATTTCATGAACCTTATTAGAAGTCTTGAACAAAGTCTTTGTCTCAAACTGTTTTACTGCCCCTGTTTTGGCAATATTATGTGTTTATTTCAGGAGACGAGTGTTGGGTATATCTCAAGGGATTGAGGAGATTGGTAGCCTGAGGTGGGAGTTGGCCTTGTGTCTCCTACTGGCGTGGATCCTGTGCTACTTCTGTGTTTGGAAAGGAGTGAGATCCACTGGAAAGGTACAAGTTTTTCTTTAGAAGATGATATTGGATTTTGTGTGTGTTAGTGTTCCTTTTATTATTGCAACTGAGGAGGGATTCACATTCATGGAATTCAAGTATTCCCTCATTTGTGGTTTGTTGATGGTGGAGAGTCTAACACAGTGGTCCTTTGTCATACTGGAAGGGACTAATTATGAAGCCTTTTTCTGTGGCCGGGTCCAAGTTGTGGAACTGCCTCCCTCTACATGTTCGATCAGCCCCCTTCATCGAATGTTTCAATGTCAGGCTAAAACCCCACTTATTTTCTCTGGCTTTCTATGTGTTTTGGGTATGTCAATATGTGTTTTTGTCACTGTGTTATTTGCCAATTTCTGTACTTTTTCCTTCTTACTGTGTAAGACACTATGGTCAACCGTGGGCTGTTTTTAAACTGTGCTAAATAAATAAACTTTTTCTCTTGCCGTGTTAATCCAAAATGAAAGTGGGCTGACCAGCTCAGCATTTTTATATACATCACAGAGCATGATAGGATGGCAACTGCAGTACACCTGTATGGAAGAATCTGCATTCATATACATATTCATATAAGGCCTTCAAAGTTAACGCAATAATAACATGTTAATAAGTGATGTTAATAATTAACCGTTTAACCGCTAACCAACGTTAAGCATTTTAACCGATTAACGCTATCGGTTAAAACGGTTAAAAGAATAATGTTAATAATTATTTAAAAAGCTGAGAAAAACTTGTCACTTTAAGGGGAAAAGCTTGTCCACCTTAAGAGCCCACCTTAAGGGAGTCTGAGCCGGACTTGCAGATACAGGAAGTTGGCTCGGGTCTTGAGCTCGCTTGATCGGAGCAATTGTAGCCTCGTAGCATTTATTCACCGATAAATAAAGTGTACACACACTGTCTGCTACACCTGCATTCACAATTATAACGCCACACACACGCGGTCTGTCGGAAACTCACTGAAGTTTCGCTGCGCTGACAGACCGTATGTGTGTGACTACGGGGAGCACGAAGCTACCAGCAGAGCTACAGCTGCTAATGTAGCACAAACACACACACTCTTTATCAGACAATCGCTATCGTTAATCTGGGCAGACAGAGTATCGTTACGCCGGACGGGAGCTAACTTCCTGTATCTGTAACGCCGGCTCAGACTCTCTTAAAGTGGACCAGCTTTTCTCCTTTAAGTGACGAGTTTTTCTCAGCTTTTTAATTAATTATTAACTTTTCTTTTAACCGTTTTAACCTATAGCGTTAATCGGTTAAAATGCTTGATGTCGGTTGATGGTTAAACGATTAATTATTAAAATCCCTATGCTAAACTAAATGTGCGGTGGAGACTTTTACTGGGAAAGTGGCTGCATATCCGCGACACTACACACAGCATCTAAGTTATCTATCTGCTAAGTTAACGCTCCCGGACAGTGAACTGGAGACAGTGAACGCAGCATATGCTCCCGTACGGGTGAACTGGGGACTCCGTTGTCTGTTGTGCTCATACACTGCAGTTGGCGCACCGCTGCATGTGAGGCACAAATCTTGTCGGTTAACGGTTAATAATCGGTTAACGAGGGTCGGTTATCGGTTAAGAAAATTTTTAAAAATTAGTATCCCTAGTGTTAATTTTTTTAATGTCACTAACTTTTTTAACGCAATTGATCTTTCAGAGGTTGTAGCAGGCTCAGTTTTAAAGCTAGAATGAAGATACTGGCATAATATGAATCTAGAAAACCTAAGGAATCCATTGGTACCAACCATGTCATACTAGCTTGTCGCGAAGGATAACACTCCAACCTTGCGCTAAATTTTGGGGAAGAAAAACTGGCATGGCCATTTTCAAAGGTGTCCCTTGACCTCTGACCTCAAGATATGTGAATGAAAATGGGTTCTATGGGTACCCATGAGTCTCCCCTTTACATACATGCCCACTTTATGATAGTCACATGCAGTTTGGGGCAAGTCATAGTCAAGTCAGCACACTGACACACTGACAGCTGGTGTTACCTGTTTGCTTTCAGTTTGCCGTGTTATGATTTGAGCATATTTTTTTATGCTAAATACAGTACCTGTGAGGGTTTCTGGACAATATTTGTCATTGTTTTGTGTTGTTAATTGATTTCCAATAATAAATATATACATAGATTTGCATAAAGCGAGCATATTTGCCAACTCCCATGTTGATAAGAATATTAAATACTTGACAAATCTCCCTTTACATATTAAAGTAAAAAACATAACGAATGCAGATGCCTCCATACATGGCAGACTATACAGAATAATTACATAGTTAGTTTATACATCCAGTAATGCTTGTGGTTTGGTGTCCTCCTTTGAACAGAAAGCTAAAGTATAACAAGTAGAGATTTTAGGTGTCAGCTGCACGTTCAGGAAGTAATATTTCACAAATGTCCCCTTGATATTTACTTTGTTTTTCTTTTATGTGACTCATGCTTGTTATGTAGCTGTTCTGTTGCAGCTTCTTGTCAGAGTCTAATAATCCTTTGTCTCATTTTGACAGGTAGTTTACTTTACTGCCACTTTCCCCTATGTGATGCTGGTGGTTCTGTTGGCTCGTGGACTCACTTTACCAGGAGCTATCGATGGCATAACTTTCTATCTGTATCCTGACCCGACAAGGTTGGTGGACCCTCAAGTAAGTAATAAAGTCAAACGTTCAACATAAGACAGCTGCCTGCTCAATCGCCTCCCACCGGAAGCCCAGATATTGTAAAATATGATATATGCTTCCACTCTTACAACAGTTCAAGTGGTGGAAGTTTACTAATATGTATGTTTTGGCATCTGGTTAGGTTTGGATGGATGCAGGTGCACAAGTTCTTTTCTCTTTTGGGATTTGTCAGGGGAGTTTGACAGCTCTGGGCAGTTACAATCAGTATAACAATGACTGCTACAAGTAAGTACAGCACTCGTTCTTCTAATTTTTTTATCTAAATGCATCACTAAAACATATGTAGCCTGAGATTCTAGCAATTATTTGTTGTCTTGTTTTCTCAAACATACTATTATGACTTGATTAGGGCTGTAACTAATGATTATTATCATTATTACTTGATATGCTGATTTTCTTGATAGGTCATTTTTTCTCTTGATAAAAACGGTCAGAAATTGTGAAATGTGATAAATATGAATGAATATACATTCCAAGGCAACATTTTCAAATTGCTTGATTGGTCCAACAGCCCAAAGCCCAAAGATATTAATTTAACTATTGTTTATCACAAAGATAAGCAGCAAGTCCTCACATTTCAGAAGCTGCACCAGAGGCCTGTTTCACCAAACAAAGATAAGGGATTAAGCCGGGGTTTTCCGGTTATCCTGGCTCAGTTTAGCCTTGACTCGGTTTCACGAAAGCATGTGGCACATAAGTTACCATGGAGATTTATTCTGTGCAGCTAGCCTGCTCCACACCACAATGACTTTTATTTTTCTTGGATCAGTGGTCTGCTGGGGAAGAAAGAAATAGCAATGATTAGAAGAAAGAAGAAGAAACCTTTATTTGTCATAGTACATACAGGTACATACATGAAATTTGACCTCTGCATTTAACCCCATCCTAAGTATTTTAGGAGCAGTGAGCTGCTGCAAGCACCTGGGGAGCATCTTGGGGTTTAGCGTCTTGCTCAAGGACACTTTGACATGCAGTCTGTAGGAGCCGGGGATCGAACCGCCAACTTTGTGGTTAAAGGACGACCCGCTCTACCCACTGAGCTACAGCCGCTCCCATTAGTGTTTACTACATTGTGTTACTGTGTATTCTTACAGTGTACATTGAAATGATCACTTACTTCTCTTTCTAATACCCTCAGTTTCTATTGTTAAGTGTGTGCTGTACAGACATCTGACAGTTTGTGAATTCTGTAAAACACATATCAGTTCTTAATTCTGCATGGTGTGTGGATGTCCTACACTCACTACGATGCCAGGCTGCTTCCAGGCTGTACAGTATCTGAGCCCTTTTAAAAACATTTTTTTCATGAGCACCACATCACTGACTTCGTATCCATTATGGACTAAAGAAATATTTCCACTAGATTGATATGTAGGCTGCATCTAGCCTTCTTTCGTTCTATATAAATAATGGTCGTAATAGGGCACACCATGCACAATTCCTGCTGTGCTAATTAATATGTTTTAAAGAATTCACAAACTGTCAGATGTCTGTAGGCATACAGCACACACTTAAATAAGCAAATATAGTTTGCAGAGGTGCAAATATCAATGAAAAAAGTGATTTATTTGAAAAGAGTTGACATTTAAAACCACAAAAAACCCTGCAGGACTTGGACCTGGATATGGAGATAAAAAGACATTGAGGAAATTAGAAAGAGAAGTGATCATTCCAGTGCACACTGTAAGCATGTATGTAACATAATGTGTTAATCATTGTTGTATATATATGGTATCGTCGTATTCTATCATTGTGGTTTAGTGGTTGTAATTAATCTTCATGGTAAATTTCCTTCATTTCAGCATCAGTAAATCTGCGATCGACCTCGTGGTCTATTGAGGAAAGCAGTGAACGCGCATCTATCAGAATTACTTACACCTGGCTCAACCTAGTCACTCCTCCTCAGCCTGGCTTTGCCTTCGTGAAACGGATTAAGCCGGGATGAATTGACTAGACTAGGTCAAGCCTCGCTTTCTCTTTTATCCTAGATATCTTTATTGTGCTTTTGTGAAACAGGCCCTAGAGAATGTTTGGCATGTTGTTGTTTTTGCGTGACCGAAATACACAGTAACACACATCCATGTCAAAGACACGTAAACAGGTGAACAGCCTTAGTTTGGATGTAGTTTGTGATTTAAATGGGCTCTTTGAGACATTCTGATAAAGATACTGACATATAACAATATCTGTGATTTCTGTGTCATATTTTATGGTGCTATGTGGTTCTGATTTGGTCTCATTTTTTTTTTTCTATTTAAGATTTCTTTTTATTAGCGAAAGGCTTATTTTACAATTCAACTCCAACATGTATCAACATATCTTTTTTTGTTTTTGAAACAAATATTGAAACCAGAAAAATAAAATAAAATAACGTAACGTAACGTAACTTAATAAAGAAATAAATAATTATAGAAAAAAGATGTGGTAATGATATATTATTGGTAATGAACCTAACCTTGTCTCAAATATAATTTACATAATAATAATAATAACAATAATAATAGTAATAATAATAATAATGAAAATATAAGATACATTCAAAGTAATGATTGAAATAATAAAGAAAAATGAATAGAAAATAAACATAAAAACTAGATGGCACTCGGAGAGCGCAGACCTCCGCCAAGCTGCCTGAGTATGATTGCCCCCCCTCTCCGTTCAGCTTGCGCCATCATCCACGTGTATTCTTGTTTATGTTGAGATCAGCTGTACGTAGCGGAGCATCGTAAAACACCACAGAAACAAAATAAAACTCATCAAAACCGTCGTCGTTACTCTTTCCAACAATCACCAAGTGTCCTTTGGTCGAACTCAACTGTAATTTCACCGAGTTTAATGTGAAAAAATGCCGAATCTAAAGTGGTCCCCCCTCAACCCCCCGCTCTCTCTCTGTCCCTCTCTCTGCTGGCAGAAGGAAAGAGGCAGGGTAACGTGTCATGAATTTGGTCTAATTTAGTAGCTAAAGTTGTGATACAATATTTTGGGAAAACTTGAACTTGAAGTCAAGTGCTTAATCAATCAGTAAGATGATTGATAAATTATATGAGGAAGGAGATTTCAAAATTAAATTTACTTTTAAAGCCACTATGTGTAGTAATGTTAAGCGACTATAGGAATTTGTTCTGCTGGCATACATTTTTTTTGTAAGAATATAAATCTTAAACTGATGCAGTCTATGTTGCTTTCAGCGTGTTTTGCTCTCTACCACAGTGTTTTTTTCAATACGGCCACTGGGGGGAACCAAAGTTATAAATGTTCAAAGGGGATGAGGTACATTATAGTAAACGCCTTTATTTAGTCAGGCATGATTTTCAACCTACATGCTCTTCATCAAGGCAGAGTTCATGAAAGACCGATAATAACACCTGGTTCCATACAAAGACGATCCACCGCACGTCAACATTTTACATCACTCACCATCCGTGTATATAGATAAATGTCAATATATTTGTTGCCTTGAGCAGCCAAATGTGTTTACTTTTACCGTTATCTCATTCTCTATTGTTTTCTTCTCATTAAAACATTTTTACACAATTCCATTAGTTTTTAAACAAAATTACCAAAAGAGTCATTCATTAGCTAAATACTTTTTTGTTTGTTTCCTCAGGGACACGTTTGTTCTGTGTTTGGTGAATGGTGGGTCAAGCTTTGTGGCAGGGATGGCAATCTTTTCAGTTTTGGGCTTTATGTCCTACGAACAAGGACTGCCAATATCTGAAGTGGCTGCTTCTGGTAAGACCACCACTACAACACTTCTGTTACAGTACATACATTAAATGATCACCTCTCTGTTTACGTAAAGAGCTCCCACTAAGAATAATTATATAGACAGGGTTGAGAGTTTAGCTGTTGTTTGTGCTCAAATACGGAGCCTGTGACCGGCTGAAAAATTAGCGTTAGTGTGGTTTTACCTGGGTTTCTCAACCTTTTATGACTTACGATCCACTTTATTGAAAAGATTTCCGAGGACCACCTTTCCAAATAAATGATAAAAACACATGACAAAAAGGAGAAAAAATAAACTGGAATATAAATATGTGTTAAGCCACTGTCAGCTGTAATGACCAAAATAAATATTGCTGCTTACCCTCATTGGGACACTTGGGAGAGTGGTATTGACTGAATTTTGGTTGCAGCCATAAACTGTATATAAGAAGTGGACGTAGTCACCCATTGGTTGGTGGACTATGGTTTTGAATCCTCGAGTTCAGTGTTTTGGCCGTCGCCATGTTGTTTTTTTGCAATCAGAAGTGACACAAGAAGGTGGAGGTATAACCGATCGCTGAATAAGACATTTTTAGGTGACCAAAATGTTACAATTAACTTTCATGAACTGTGAAAGGGTTAAAGTTGTAAGACGAAAACACTACACAAACTCCTAGACTGGACAACGCAGTGGTAGCGACCTGTCAATCACAAGGTTGCCACGCCCTAAAGCATACCCTGCTTTGGTCTATTTGACTCTAAATGGAACCATATTTTTGAGAAGAAAGAGGACTTGAAAATAGCGATTGAGACCATAAACTCATGTTTACTGAGGTAATAAATCAAGTGAGAAGTAGGGTCATTTTCTCATAGACTTCTATACAATCAGACTTCTCTTTGCAACCAGAGGAGTCGCCTCCTGCTGGCTATTAGAAAGAATGCAAGTTTAAGGCACCACATTGGCTTCACTTTTCAGACCCGAAGGTCAAGTATTTTTTGAAAGTGCCTTCCCTTTCCCAAATAGTTTCCAATGATGGCTTCTTAGATGATTCTGTGATCGTAAAGGGTTTCGTAAAGGGAACGTTAGCTAGCTAACAAACACAAGTTTGTCTCTACCTGATGATGTGTCGTGATTGGTGTGGTGATATTGAAACGTAATTTGTCATTAAAAATATGCATTTTAATTTGACATTTTTTATTTATTTGAATTCCTGAACACATTTCGATATAAAAATTATTAGCATTGCAAATTACCAAATAATCTAATCTAAAATCTAACCATTTGGCAGTACCTCCGTGTTCCACTAGATGGCATTCTGAGGCTGGTTGAAAATAGCTGTTTTTTATGTGTAGCCATTTTGAATTGGAAACTTCCAGCATAATAATTTACTGCAGGACACATTGGTCATCACTCTTCAAGCTACTGAACAAATCAAATCTGATCCTGAAGTGGATCTGTACTGATTTCACTGCAAATGTTTATTTTCATTAATTCAACTTTAATGTCCCAAAAAAAATCTGACATGCTGGGAAAATATGTAAATTTCAAAGATTAATAAACTTTTTTTTTTTTTACAGGGCATGGAAAATGGTTAGAATTTCCACTTTAGAGACAAACCTCTGGGATTATCCTTTTAATCCTACGTTTAAGACAATTAAACGCCCTTCCAGGCCTCAACATCTTCAATAAACCTGCTGTATTTTCACTTTAGTAATACATTTGTGAGATTTCCAACCCATCAGTGAATCTCTTTGATTGAGTTTGCCGCAATTAACGAGCCACCAAAAATTCTGCAGGAAATAAATAATGTCTTCAAGTCAATATGGTCCACAGTCCTTGTCTGCAGCAATCAAATCTGTACTTCAAATAATTGTATTTCCAAGGCAAAAAGAGATGATTTGTGGGAGCTGGAATACAAGTGTATTTTAACTTTTGTTACATGATTACACGATAATATGAATATTGTCCCTTGAAAGTAATCTAAATTATATTGAGTTTCATCTGCATGTTCTCAAATACAGGACCTGGCTTGGCATTTATTGCGTATCCACGTGCAGTAGCTATGATGCCTTTACCGCAGTTATGGGCCATATGTTTCTTCATCATGGTCATCTTGTTGGGTGCAGATACACAGGTGAGATAAAAACACATTTTCATTAAGTAGTTATAAATCCTCATTAATCTTTGTTGATTGCAGACAACAGCTTTTTGTCTTGAAGTATTTCATTTTACTCATCGGTCTGTGTCTCTGGCAGTTTGTGAGTCTGGAGTGCCTGATGACCTCTGTGACCGACATGTTCCCCACCGTGTTTCGAAGAGCTTATCGTCGAGAATTGCTGCTGCTTTGTCTCTGCTCTGTTTTCTTCTTTCTCGGCCTTCTTCTCGTCACAGAGGTGAGAAGAACACAATGAATAAAAATGAGCCTGTGTACAGTCCTAAAACAAGCCAATACAATTTCCCCCGGACCTGTAGCACGCTGAATCACTTTGGTCATCTAATTTTAAGCAAAGCAAAATGTTAACCATCTGAACATTAAGCTAAATTGTTGTGTTGTTAACTTGTTTTTGATGTGGAATAACAAACCCTCTATCTTCCTGCAGGGAGGCTTATATTTCCTTCAACTTTTTGACCACTACGTTTGTAGTGGCAACAATCTTCTCCTTCTTTCAGTGTTTCAGTCGATAGCAATCGGATGGATATATGGTGAGTCACTAAGGTTATCCTGCATTAATCAAACAATGTACTTGTAAGTTTTAAAAGATTTTATAAGGTTTTAAACTTTTGATGAAAACCAACAAAAAACAGTAAACATCATAGCGTGATGTTGCCTTCATTCAGTGGTTAGTCTTGTTTTTGGACTGAAGCGAAGTCAAACAATAGACCTAACCAGTGAAGGACAACATGCTTTGACTCGCATCTTTTGTGAAGGCCAGCAGCTTCAGCTGTTGAGCACCTGTTGTGACTAAAGGGGTTAATTTAGGTAAAGGTATCTCTTGACATTTCTGCCTAACATGGCCTACCACACTCACTCTATGGTTTTCTGAATTTTAGTAGGACACTTCCAGCGGCATAAAATACATAGAAATGTCATTCTACACCTTATTTAACAAAAAAACTCGCCATTTTAGTGCAGCTTTTTCATTGGGCTTTAAAGCTGCAGTGGGTAGAATTGGAGCAAGCATGATTATAAAAAGGTTATTTTTATAAAACGGTCACTATATCCTGACAGTAGTGCATGAGACAGGTAATCTGAAAAAAATCATGTGCCTCTGTGTCCTCCGGTGCTCCTAATGGCATCTGCAAGATTTCACAGACCGGAGGAAAACAACCAATCAGAGCTTAGCTGGAGCCTGCCGTCTCTGAGCAGCTGTCAATCACTCACAAACAAGTATCGATCAAATATGAATCAATATTCTGTTACTGTAATACCTATTTCTTGCATAAAATGTTTTCAGAAACATCTTGTAGTGTACCGTTTGGCTGTAAAATGAGAAAGTTTGTGACTCGGCAGTCATGTTGAGATAAGTTGAGGAAATACCAAGCACCGCCCACCAGCCGGAGCAAACTTTCTCCTTTGATCAGAGTTTGCAAGTGATTGACAGCTGCCTCCGTTGAATGAACAGCCAATAGGAACGCTGTCTCTCTGAAATGACCTGTGATTGGCCAAAGTCCGATTTTTTAAAAACTGAAAACAGAGCCATGAGGAGGTGCACAAGTCTAGTTTTCTCTCAGAACACTTGAATTACAACTCAGTCCAATGATACATGTTTTAAGCCAAGATCAATATCCTTTTCAAAAAGAGCGAGCTCATATCATAGTTAGACTTCTCTATCTGTTTTACTGAGTATGAAAAAGAACGTTGTTTCCCCCCTGTAATATGCCGAGCGTGAACCGAAAACAAACGTCAAAGGTTGGATTTGGACCACATCTCTCCCTCATTTCCTGTCATCTCTCTCTACTATCTCAAAGGTCTCAAGGAAGCTTTCTTTATCTTTTATTATTATTATTTTACTATTTTCAAATATTGATAGAGAGCATTCTTTGTTGAATATTTAAAAAAAATCTAAACTTAAAATAATAAAGTAATTGACAGGTATTTTAATACAATGACTAACACAAGAAAGGAATCTAAGTAATTCTTTGTTTGTTTACATCAGGGATGTTTGTAAACATCAGCAGAAAAACAGGCCCGACCAATATTATTATCTTATTATCTTATCACAAATATATCAGTATCTATGTCAGATAAGTAATAAGAAAAGGCAGTACAAAAATGCTAAAGATTTGATTGAGGTCATTTAGAAAAAGTGTCTCCATTACACATTTTGTCCACCAGAGAGGACTGACAACTGCACAATGTTGCGCTCAGTATCTTAGTCATAACTGTTTTAATAACCACATTTTAGGGATTCTTATTTAAGAGATTTACGTCATGTGTTGGTGTTGGATTTTTTAAAACTCACTGTTACAGTACGTTCCCCGATTAGATTCCAGGGGATGAGTAACAATGAAATTAAACCAGGGAAATCGTAACACTCCCAAATATTGATATCAGTATTATCCTCAAAAATCCTAATTTAGATGGTGAAAATATGGCGTTTGTGGTTTAAAAGTACATTTATCACTGTTTTTGAAGGTCTAAATAATTGCTCCATTGAAAAGGGTTCAAGTTTGTATCAAGCTGCAGCAGAGTGGTCAGTTTCTCTAAACTGAGGCTGCTGTGAACAAAATGATGGCAAACAAACCTCATTTTAGGTCTGGGTTAAAAAACAGTCAAGTTTTCACTTAAATTACACTGTCACCAACATTTTACTGTCTTTGATCTCGGGGTTTTAAGCCTACAAGTTGTTATTTCATTACTAAATGAGGTGAGTGTTGACGCTCCTATAGCTTACTTTACCTTTTTTACATGCAGCTTTCACTCCTGTTTAAGCTTGTCTAAGCTTGATAGGCATTTGATCCTCTCGAGGAGGGGCGTTTGATCTCTTTGACTGTGAATGAATACAAAAGATCTTAGAGAGCTGGATACATTCATACTGCCCCCCTTGTCTACAGGGATTTAAATGCTGCCTCAGAGGGGTTTGGGGTTTTGTGAGAAAATGTTTGTCATGGTAAAGTGGTGTTGTCAACTGTAGTAGATTAAATATTAACTGTACCACTACAGTAGCACCCACAAAAGTTACTCTTTAATCCCACCATTTTCCATGAGTTATACATGAGTGGTTTGGAGTCAGTGCACAGGAGTTATTAGCATAGGCCATAAATTCACATCACATCCTGCATTTGTTTGTGTTCTAACTACTGTTTTGGGTGACTGTGCAGAATGCCTTTTCATATCTACAATAGACTGTATATGTAGATGGACAACGTGTCTCCACTTCCTCACACTGGACAAAAGTGAAGCCAAAATATCCCAGGTACAGAGATTCAGTCATTGATATTTCTGTTTGGACTTTCTTCTTTATTTATTTATCTTTGTATTAATTCCCTTATTTATTTAATCTTCTGTTTAATTTTTCCCATTTATTTATGTATTTTTTAAAATGTATTTATATATTTTTGCATTTATTTTGATTAATTAATTAATTTATGCATTTATTTTTTTATTTATTAGTCATGCACCCTGACCCCATGATGACACACGCGTTACAGCCCCCTCATTTGCATAATGAGGCAGAAATGCATAAAAAAAATGTAAAAAGAAATGTGTAAAGAAAAATATAAAGAAAAGAATACAGAAATAAATAACTTTGGGGAAATAAATAAGGGGTGAAATGCAAAGGGAAGATTGTGCATAAATAAATACACACATTTAAAAATAAAGATAAAATAAATCAAAATAAATAAATACATTTAAAAATTAATAAAAATAATACATAAATAAAAGGGAAAATTAAATGGAAGAGTAGATAAATAAGGGAATTAATACAAAGATAAATAAAGAAGCAAATTAAAACAGAAATATCAATTTATGTCACAATTTATCAATTAATTATTGATAATTATTTTCAATATTATTTTTATAATTTATTTATTTATCATTTACTGATTTTGGCAGGTTCAGTCCTCCATACCACGGTAGCTGTTTGACTAGAAAGACGCAACAACTAACCATAGATATTATGGTTAGTTGTTGTGTCTTTCTATAACTACATTTATGATCAAATTGACACATGTTCTATTACGCAGACTGGTGACGCTTATGGAAAGTTAAAGTTACATCTCCTCTCTCTTACAATTCCCTCAAAAAATGTTCAAAAATCAACACTTGAACATACATCAGCATGATAAGAACTACCTAAAATGACAGAAACCACCTTTAGGAAAAAATTTTTGACGTGTACTTTGACTTTTGACCCATGTCCCATCCACTATCATGGAGGAGGCGGGATTTATGACCTATACTGCAGCCAGCCACCACGGGGCGATCGAAATATTTTGGCTTCACTTTTGGGGAGCTGTCATTTGGTCCATCTTTATGAACAGTCTATGATATCTACAGATTTTTAAGTCAAAACAGGCTGTTTATTTTCCTTTTGATTACCAGGTGCAGACCGTCTCTATGACAACATTGAAGACATGGTGGGTTATCGTCCATGGCCAATAATGAAGTATTGCTGGCTTTACATCACCCCCGCTGTTTGTCTGGTGAGTGAAATAGTTTCTTTAATTCCCATCAATAGTAAAAAGATGTGTAGTTTGATGTATTTGTGCTTAATATAGATGACAAAGTGAATAGTCTTTTCTGTGTGAAAAGCGGTGAACAAAGGAAAATGTATTTATTCTTTTTGGTCATTAACACCAAATTCAATGATGTTTTGAGTTTACCGTCAGTCTCTTTACAGTATGTCCTCAAATGTCATCACTGCCACTTGTGGTTAAAGTGGCAGGAGGTGCGTAGTGAGAGATACAAGTGAATGAAGAGGTGAAGAAGTGAGATTTTTAAAAATGTGAATTGGGGAGAGTTTCTTGAGAATTTCCTTTGGACTGAGAGGTTTTGGTTTGGAGGGATAGAGATGCTCTTTTCTTTGTTATCAAGGGGGCTAAAACAGGCATATTTTACAGAAAAAATATTGCTCACTGTGAGGTGATACAAAGAGGAAGGAAGGAGGGAAAGGAAGAAAATCATATTGCCACCTATGTGTTTAAGGTATATAATTCAGGAAAGTTAATACATGGTATACGTTGACCTCTACCTGAACAAATATGGTCTTTCTTATTTGTTTTACAACTTTCCCAATTACTCACTTTTCACCTCAAACTGCATCTGAGCCAAAAACAAGGAGGAGGGAATGAGATGGGTACCAAACAAGTAATTGAATATACACGATCAAACAAAACTAGTCCTTACAATAATATGAAGATAATAATAAGATGAAGGAGAGAGGGAAAAGAAGGAGAGCTGAAAAAAATTCTACCACATATTTTAACATGTCAAAAGTTCAAATTTTGGGCAGTTCGACAAAGCTTGCTGGTTACACTGAATACCAAGCTCTACCTGACATACACTACATGGTTAAGAGTATGTGAACACCTGAACAATGTATGTGGATAACAAGCTGCATGAGAGTTAACAAGGTCAGGCACTGATGTTGGGCAATAAGACTTGGCTTGTGTCTCAGTTCTTCCCCGAGGTATTTGATGGGGGTGGAGGTAAAGGTCCGGTTTCACAAAAATGTTTTTAGACTGGTATGTAGTGTTAGGCCAGTTTTGCTCTGTCTAATACAAGGTAGAAAGTTTCACTAAAATAAAGACTTTGTATTTATTCCCCTATCTACTCTTCTATTTAATTTTCTCTTTTATTTATTTATTTTTATTAACGTTTAAATTGGTTGATTTATTTTCACATTTTTTCTAAATGTATTTTAAAGTTATTTTTATATATTTATTTATTTACTTACTTACTTACTTACTTACTTACTTACTTACTTACTTACTTACTTACTTACTTACTTACTTACCTACCTACTTACTTACTTACCTACTTACTTACTTACTTACTTACTTAATTACTTACTCACTCAGGACTACTGGAGGTAAAAGTCAATTATCTGACCTGATTTATCGGAAACTGTATGAAAATAATAGTTTGTTTTTTTTCCTGTCAGGGTACCTTCATCTTGTCAGTGGTGAGATACACGCCTCTCAAGTTCAACAAAACCTACGTCTACCCGACCTGGGCTTATGCTTTGGGCTGGTTCCTTGGACTGTTCTGTGTTCTCCTGGTTCCTCTGTGGATCATCTTTAAACTTACGCAGATGAAAGGGACGATAGGGCAGGTATGTACTGTACTCAGTAAAGAAAGATAAATATTACGAAAACACAATTAAATTAGTCGATCGAAAGAAAATTAATCGCCTTCGTTTTTTATGATAATTAACTGAATTTCTTTAGGTTTGGGACTGTTGGTCGGACAAAAACACTTAATTTAAATATGTCAATTCACGCTCTGGGAAATTATGAGGGGCATTTTTCACTATTTTCAGTCATTTCATAGAACCAACAATTAATCGAGAAAGGAATCAGCAGATTATTAGATAATGAAAATAATTGGTAGTTGCAGCCCTAATGTAGATTAATATTACTAATAGATCAGTTTATGAAAGCAAATCTAAATCTAAAAATATAATGCCATGACCAGAGGTATTATGTTTTCAAGTTGTCCGTCCGTCTGACCCATTCTCGTGAAAGCTATATCTCAGGAACGCCTAGAGGGAATTTCTTCAAATTTGACACAAACATCCAGTTTGACAAGGATGAAGTATTTAGAATTTGGTGGTCAAAGGTCACTGTGACCACAAAACATGTTTTTGGCCATAACTCAATAATTTATATGCTAGTTATGAAAAAAATATGATGACATTTTGGACAGACATGGAAACTTACTGAGAGGCGGTAATTCTAGTTTTAGTAATAATTTACAAGTGTACTTTCTGTTTCATTGCTTTAATTCTTGCTTATTATAATAACTTAGACTTTGTCTGAGAGGGAGTACAGTAGAGGATAAGACTGCGTGGTAACCTGTGTACTTTGACCTAAAGTCCCTTACGACTGTAACAATGCAACAGTACCCAGGTTTAACAGTACTTTAAAGTTACTTGTTACTTGTTGTCCTTCTCTACTTTGATGGAACACTAATAAAAATAATAAATGTAATACTTTTTCCAATACCGTGTACCGACCTTCTAGGACTTGAAATTAGATTTATGGTTAATTTGAGTCAGTGAAGAAAACAACTTTGTATTTCTCTTTATAAATCAGAATCATGGTGAGGTAACAGCTCACTCTGACACAGCAGAAAATAAATAGTTACCCAAGTACAAAATATTCTATCCAAAATTGAGAAGTAGTTACTTCAAGAATTACAGTTGTACAACAAGCATCAGATTCCAGTTTCATAAAGGAGTTTTAAGAGCTTTCAAAAGGAACAGCAGTGTATCAACGGGGCCCTCCGGGCCTAGACATGCATGTCAAGGAGATGCAGCTGCACATACCGACAAAGATACTCAACTTGACACTAATGATGTCTATAATTGTGAGAAAATTAGAGTTGAGAGGCCAGAGGGCTTCTCTATATAGGCTTTGTTTGTACGTTTGAGCCTGCTAAATACAGTCTCATATTTTTTCCCACCATTTTATTTGACAGGTAAGTATCTCATCACTGGCTGTCAATTATTGTCATTATTGGTTAAACTGCATAGTATTTTCTCAATCAATAGTTTGCTGTGAAAAATATCCACCACTATTCAACAAAACAAATTCAGATTGCTTGTTTTGTCTGAGTAAGATATTCAATTTACTATCATATGAGACAAAGGAAATCTTTTTGAGAGGGTGGAACGAAAAACGAAAATGATCTCCACTATTAATCAATTCTGACAATAGTTGCCAAATAATTTTTTGCTGTTGGACGAAGTGGTTAGTTAACTAATCGTTTCAACTCTATTAAAACAATTTTGAACTAGTACTAGACAAAAAATATACACTTTGACAGCACTAATTCAGAGAATACTATAGTTTTGTACATTTAAAGGATTTTCACACTGTCAAAAACCTCAGTCTTACTCAACTTTTACCAAAAACTCAATGCATCATCATCCAGCAACACACTGCAACCATCAAATATGTGCAAGGGCAAATTCCTGGTAGACTACTCTAAACCTCAATATGCTGGTGTTGCCCAAACAGGCCAGCACAGCCAAAAACTTACCATTAGATGTGACTGGTTGAAAGAGTAATCATGGCACTGAAATATTCATTTAGTCCAGACAGTATCCTCCTATAAACACGCAATGAGAATGAAAAGTCAGAGGATGACCAAAGTTATTCAAATTCATTCTTAGGAGACGCAAGAATATATTTAACAGATTTCATAACAATCTGTCCAATCGGTGTTGAGACACTAAAAAACACAAAGGTCAACTTCATGGTGGCGCCAGAGGAAAAGTCAGATGATCAAGTACAATATCGATCGATATATGCCATCATGGATGTATAAAGACAACTGGATAAAGCGTTGGAGGCTCCTGTTCATTCCTATGAGAGTTGCTCAGTGGCTCATGAAGCCAAAATGGCTCAACTGCTGAGTGATAAATTACCCGGATCATCCGGCGATCTGCCGCATCCATTGGGCCCATAGATCAGGCGCAATGGAGTTTCCTTTAACTCTGCCTCCCAGCCCTCGCTCCAGCCTCGGTCTGAGGCTCATTCACATGAACGGAGGAAGGGAAATAACTCTGGATACGGCCATTAGTGCATTTTACAACTTCTAGGACCTAATGATTTAAATAAGGTCTATTCAAGTGTTCATACTGGGAAGTTGATTTACCTAAAAACAATTCACACACTGAGTTATAGACTTTTTTTTTCCCATAGACTTTTTTTTCCCAATGTAAGTCCATTGGAAAAAAGTCTTTTCTGGCCCAATGGCATCACATGACGGACGCAGAAGTTGTAGTACCGCCGTTTGGCCACTACGAAAATTTGCTTCAAACCTGGCGCTCTTCTTGGGGGCTTGTTTGCCACCCTCAGTGCTCCTCCCCATTTGTTAAATGATCTTTAACATTTGTACAGTGTGTTACAAAGTAATGTAGTAAAACTTTTAACAAATAGGAAGGAGCACTGAGGGAGACTTATTGCTGTTGGTGTTGTTCCTTCCTTTTCCGGATGTGTTTCTGCTGCCCAGTTTGGGAAACCTGCTGCACTGCACGTCAACATTTTGTGTAATGTGAACTGACTGATTGTTTCTACAGAACCTCAGGCAGCTTTGTCGCCCTGAAAACAAGACACACGGCACAGCAAAGCAACCGGAGCAATGCCCTCTGAACCCAGACAACTCTCTTACTCCTGCTGCAAATAATGAATACAAAGCAAGTGGTGAAGCTGAGATCGAGATGCAGATGTGAGAAACTGAACCTTTTTGCAAATGTTTTAAATGTAATTTTTGATTTTAAGCTACAGGTTTTACAAGCTAAGCATTTTTAAGAAATTAAGATGAGCAATAAATTCTGAAGTTACCATATCAGGTCTGCAACCTGTGCAATAAGCAGTGAGTCTTGTGTCACTGTAAAATGTCTCTGCTGTGGACCTACAGTTTAATAATATACAGTATTGAAAAGACAAAGTTTAAAAAATCTATTTTCAGTTAAAGCAAAAACATTTAATATGTCTGATTAAAGCTGACGTAGGCTAGATTGGAGCAAATATGATTAAAAAAAGTTATTTTTATAAAACGGTCACTATATCGTGACAGTAGTACATGAAACAGGTAACCTGAAAATCATGTTCCTCTGTGTCCTACGGTGTTCTCCGGTGCTCCTAACGGCATCTGTAAGATTTCACTTACCGGAAGAAAACAAGCAGTAAGAACTGATCTGAGGTCCGCTGTCCAGCTGCCGTCTATGAGAGCCGGCTGTCAATCACTTGCGAACTCCGACCAAACGGTCAAACTAGTCCGAGCTGATCAAATATGAATCAATATTATGTTACGTTAATGCTTATTTCTCGCCTCAAATGTTTTCAGAATCATCTTGTAGTGCACGGTTTAGCTGTAAAATTAGAAAGTTTGTGACGCCGCCGCCATTGTAAAATCTGTTGAAGGAACGCCAAGTTCCGGTCACATGACCGGAGCACAGCCAATAGGAACGCTCTCTCAATGAAATGACCTGTGATTGGTCAAAGTCTCCCGTCACAGGCTATATTTTCTAAAGCCTGAAAACAGAGCCATGATGAGGTGCAGAAGTCTAGTTCTCTCTCAGAACACATGAATTACAATATGCTGAAAGGTTATTATGGAATTTTTGCCCAATGATGCCAAAAATATACTGCCTACTGCCACTTTAAGTAATTGTTTTCATGTTTCAGTATGCCATAGAGATTCAAGCGATGCCTATCTTGATTATTACTGCCGACTAAGCTGCACTGTCGCCACAGATTGTTAGACAATCCCATCTCCAGAGTGCTTTATTGATCCCGGCGGGATTTTTTTTTTTGGTTTTGTTTTAGATAGAGTTCTAGCAACAGGCTGCCACTGGAGCAGCGCCATCTTTCCAAAAATAACAAAATAAAACCATTAAAAAAAAATATCCCCAGCTCCAAAGGTAGTGGCAGCTGATATATTCATACAATGCAGAACGCCTTTATAAGGAATTCATATAAGTGGTAAACGTTGCCTTTTTATTCTTTGATATACACATTTGAAATGGTTGCCTTATATATATATGTATATATATACATATATATATTATTATCTGGCTCTATTAGCTATCTATGTTATATATTCTTATGATGTTACATTTATTTACCTGCATATCTGTTGTTATATTACATTCAGCGGGGACCATAAGCCTGAATCTGCTACCAAGACACAAACTGCTTCCGACAGTTCAGTCTGCATTTTGCTTTGCCCTGTAAGCCCACCACACTCATCACATCTCACTGACTGATGTGGTTTGTTTACGGGTCTTCAAACTCACAGCTTATCGTATGGAAAGAGAGTGGAATAATTGTGAAGATTGCGCAGATATTCTCCGTAAAATAATACAACATTAAGAGTAGTAATACTGTTGTTTTGCTACCTAAGTTCCGATATGGCACTGAGGTTGTTGCCCCTTGATGAAAGATTGCTCTGCTTAGTAGGTGGTTACCGCCAAGTTAAATGCATAGAGAAGAAAAGTGAGACTGTCAAGCGCTACCAGGGTTCCAGAAATATAAGACCTATTTATTTTTTACATAAAAAATGTTAGATGACTGACAACATGCCCCCTTGTTCACACTGGGCAGTCACTCTAACAGGCATGAAACTCTCTGCACAAAATTCTGTTGCCAGCAACGCTAATGGCACTCAGACGCTACAGATTACACCTGGTAGCACACGATTAATGCATTTATGCCCAAAGACGATATTTAGTATAAGGAAAAATTGGGTTTATTAAATGTTTTGTTCTTGATTGTGCCCCTTGTAGTTTCTGAGATACAGCCATTTTCCTATCATTATATATCTAGTCTTTGGGCAGATGGGACTACTGTTTTTTTCCTAAAATTAGGACTGTCAAAGTTTACACAATGACAACGCCTTAACGCAAATTTGTTTTAGTGCCACTAATTTATTTAACGCATTAACGCAACTTGCGATTTTTAGGTTGTAGCGGGCTCAATTTTCAAGCTAGAGTGAAGATACTGGCATCATACAAAACTAGAAACCTAAGGAATATATCGATGCCAACCATGTCGCGAAGGAGGCTAAATAATGCTCCAAACTTTAAAAAACACTGGCACGGACATTTTCAAAAGGGTCCCTTGAACTTTGACCTCAAGATATGTGAATGGAAATGGGTTCTACGGGTACCCACGAGTCTCCCCTTTACAGACATGCCCACTTTATGATAATCACATGCAGTTTTGGGCAAGTCATAGTCAAGTCAACACACTGAGACACTGACAGCTGTTGTTGCCTGTTACCATGTTATTATTTGAGCATATTTTTTATGCTAAATGCAGTACCTGTGAGGGTTTCTGGTCAATATTTGTCATTGTTTTGTGTTGTTAATTAATTTCCAATAATATATATATATATACACACATTGCATAAAGCAAGCATATTTGCCCACTCCCATGTTGATAATACTTGACAAATCTCCCTTTAAGGTACATTTTGAACAGATAAAAAATGTGTGATTAATTTGTGATTAGTTGCGATTAACTATGGACAACCATGCGATTAATCATGATTAAATATTTTAATCGATTGACAGCCCTACCTAAAATATAATGTAGTCTATTACAAAAACAGTAGTCCCATGTGACTGATATAGTATGATAAGAAAAACTCAGCCACTTTTCAGCCAAGCGGTTTGACCTATTTTAAATTTTTTTAGGCAAGCCCAGAGAACACTTCCACCAAAGGAAATAAAAAATGTCAGTACTGGCAGAAATGGGCCAATACATTCAGCAATTTAAATCCCTGGACTTTCAGATTTTGGATAAATTCAACAACTACAGTGTAGTGTTTTGATCCTAATTGTAAGAACAAAGCGTTCTGAACTTGTTACAGTTCTGATTCAAGCCTCTGTCTGGCTTCTTCTCCATAGCAACGGCTGCCGAGGCTCATGGGAACAGTAATATTTAGAGCGATTATACCAAACTGAGAGAAAACTTATCTCATAAATTAAGCTGAAATATTTATAACCAATATCCATAACCCTATAATATAAGACAACATTGTGTGTGTTCAAGAACATTCAAGTTATCATAAAAACCTGAAAAATTCTGGAACCTGCAGCACTGCCCACGGGAAATGTATTGTTTGACAGTCTTCAGTTAATGTTGTGCAAACAAGATATTCAGATCTATTTTACTGTCAAACATGCACAAGTTTTGGTAGTCGATTCAGACTTTTGGACCCCACTGTAGTTGTTTTGTTAATGTACGTAGAGATCCATGAAAGCTGTTTCCTTGAAAATTGACTGAATTCTTGACAAAGTCAAAGATGTATTGACATTAGAGTGAAGATGATTTACTAAAGCTGTTGAAGGAACAATATGCTCAGACATAATACAGTATGTATTATGTCATTGTAAGAAATGAGTCTAAAATGCTGCACCGTAAGTACAAATCAATGTAATAACTCACATGATTTCACTGAGTTAATAATAGAGGATCCCCTCTGCTTTTTAATAATCCTATTGGTGCCTTCAAATGGGGTCGTGTTTACCGTGTTCACGAGTTGAGCCCATATGAACGCCCCCCTCTTGTCATATTCACGACCTCGTAAGTGGAAAGTTTCTGAAAGCTCTGAGTTCACGAGTTGTGACGATATCAGAAATGACGGAGGCCATGGAAGTTTTTCGGTGCATAATAAGTTGATATATTGTAATTTTAGTCGTATATTGTAAGTCTTCGTAATTTTAAAATAGGTCTGAGGAAAATGTTGATATTCCCAACGGCCTCATCTTTTTCCTGTGTATTTATGCCTTTGCAATTCCTACATCATGTTACCCGCTTGCTAGCTTGCTAAATTGTTAGCCTCTGTGGCTTCTAGACGCCGACAGTAACGTTAATATTGCCGTTGCTTAGCAGCGGTGTTCTCATGACTTAATGGCTTGAACGCCAAGCATATTGTGTACATGACTTCCCATGTTGTAAACATGAGCTCACAAGTTTCATTTGAAGGCACCATCATTGTCTATCTTTGACAGCCGTTATTTTAGCATGTAACATTGGATTCCCACCACAAGTACATCAATAAGAAAGTGTACACTTTGTCAGGTGACTTCATGTGGACTTTGCATAAGCAATGTAAAACAGTTTTTGTCAAATCACATCCATATTATGAGAAATCAATACATTTTATATTGTACTGATTTTTCACTTAAAAAAAAAATATTTTGCATTGTATTTGTACACTCCATATTTACATTGACGTTGTTTTTTTTTATGTATTGTCCTGGACTGGACATTTCTGTAACCCTCTGAGACCCGCATAGACCTGTTTTTTGTCTTTTTTTTAGGGGGAGATAGCAGGTCAGCAGTATATGTCCTGGAACCTAAAGATTTATCTGAGATGAAGCTCAGCGCTGTGTGTCAAATTGTTCTAGTCATAAATCAGAAATAAACATGAATTAATGAATTGAAACAAATTGTGAAAGTGTATAAGGGCTTAAAACATTATGATAGACGTATGTGATGGTCATTCCCATCCTCACTTATGTCTCATAAGTTGTTGCAGCAATTTTTGGGTTGATACCATTTGTTACACAAATTTGGTGCTGAATTTAACCATTTTTTTTTACCACTTGAGAATTAATAAAAATGATCAATAATCCCTCCAAAATACCATATTAAGACACCAAGACCCTGGGGAACACCATAGAAAAAGCCATTCTGTGATTTGGTATCAAAAACTTTTGATATTTTGAGATTTCTGCAAGAACTGCATTTTTTGGCGATAGATGGCGAGCACTTCTGTTCTGGAAACTGCTCAGAAACCCCCTTATTGTCAATCTACACTGAAAACTTGATTTTAATGTGGACATCGGTCCCACACCATCAGAATGTGGCCATCTGACATAATTTTCCTCTTCTCCTCAATTAATTATTGCTCATCAAACCAACATATTTCATTCACATTAGACTGTTTAAAAGAATCACGTTGATTCAACACATTATTTTTCAGTTACCGTAATACCAATTTATTGTGTAATGTTAAAGTAATTTCATCATGTCCAGGGTACATGATTTACAACTGTAACTCCAACTTGATTTCTTAATGCTGATATTATTCAAAGGTATTGTGTAACTTTAAAACAATTCCATTATGTTCCTTGTACGCGAGTTAGGTCTGTAAATCTAACTTGATTTGTTAAAGTTAACTCTATCCAAACATATTGTAGATCGGTTCCATGCTCCGGTTAAGTGTGTGCAAATACAAAACCATAAATGTAAAAAAGCTGATTTGCATTGACAAAAAAGGCAGAGTCAGAGTTCTGTACCAACATTTTTCTATATTGAGCCCTGCATCAACAGCAGTGGATTCAAACACAAAAACATAATGCAAACCACACAACTGTTTGTGGTTTCATCAAACAGTGGATTCACAACAGAAATAATGTAAATTCTGCATAAAGGGCAATGGATTCACAATACATACAATTTTCACAGTGTATCAATAGGAGCATATACTTTACATACTTCAAACGTATCTTCAGAGTGGATTAAGAACAGCAAATACAGTTATAAAGTGTAAACAGTGTAAACTGTTGTCCCAGTAGATTTAAAAGTGCAAATACAAAATACTGTCAACTGTTACCACAAACAGCACACTTTCAAGAGCAAATAAAAAACTAGAATAACACTATCTCACAAGTAAACTAAATATGGCACAAAGTGAATAAGGCAAATTTGCCTAATTCACTTTGTGCCATTTTCACAGTGCGGACAACAGTATTTTCAAAGTCGATTTACAAGTGAAAAAACCCTGCGTAAACTGTTTTCCCTGAGGAATAAACAGATATACTGTATAAACCTTGTACAAGCTGTTTTCAAAGAGGATTCAAAGTAACATTCACAAAAGAAAATAAAAAAGTAGTCCAAATGGTATAGCAATACCCAAGATGTCTTTGATGACAATTCAAATGTCCTTTGGTTTTTGGTTTATCGCTGGCAGTGCAGTGTCTCTGACCCTTTCACTGAAAGAGTCTGTTTTTTAGAGTGAGTGCTTTGTCAGAAAGTTTACCTCCATCCAGTTCCATGAAAATCTTTTGAACTACCTCAAAGGTGAAGCTGAGGTCAGCAGGGTAGCTGAGGTTCAGGGCATACATGAGTCCGAACAGCATAGCAACAGCTAATGCTACATTATCCAGATCTTGCAACACCTTGATGCCGTCAAGGACAATTCCAATGTCCTCAGCTTCATCACTTGAGGCATGTTCTTTAAGAACATAAATCCCAACAGGGGTGTCTTCAGTGGCCTCGTTGATGGCGTTTTCATCCATGCCCTGTACAAAACAGACAAAGGTAGGTAAATAAAGGAAGGTAAATAAGAATTACTTAACCAAGCCCCTGTCGAGAAAAGAATAAATAAATATAAAATTGGGTAGGCATAGTGACAGTATATAGACAAGGTAAGGTGAAAGTTAGGATTAAAGTACATTTAGAGACAAGGACAAGTAACTACTGTAGAACATTCAAACAAATAGGTTTTTCAGATGACGTTTAAATCACATGAACCCTGTTGTGGCCACCATACTGCCAGTCAAACTTTGACCATCATATTGGCGACTGACTTTTGTTTTATTATTTTTCAATTGCTTTACTCATGTCAGAGAACTGTGTAGCTGTTTAACAAAATGAAAAGGATGAAACATGAAAGAATAAAATAAAAGATGAGCAACAAAGAGTGAAAATGTAGACCTAGATCAAATGAATAGTTACCTTTAGAGTTAAGGAACTCATTTCCAAACAAGGAATCCATAAATTGAAGTCCAAAATTGCCCTGAAGTCCACACTGTTTCTTCACTTCAACGATGAGGTCATCAACGGATGCAGGGAGTCCACAGGAGAGAGTCAGCCTCTGAGAGCTGCCATCAGTCAAGATGATCTTAAGGATCACAGTATTCCCCATCCTCAAAGCTGTTTACTCTGCACAGACACACACACAAAAATGATTAGATGTCAGACATACATACATTTTAGATTCCAAATTCAGTGGTAAAAGCCTACGTTTCAATTACTGAGTGCAACAGGTATGCAAATTTATAATACAAAAATGTTTGATAAAATAGAGTAGGATAGGAAAAAAAGGAGTTAAATTCAATACTTTTAAATACCTTTTTAAAAACAAATTTTAACTACATTTCAGGCTGATTTTTAGCTAAATCACCTTTTCCCAATTCAAACCATCACTGCAGGTCAGTATAAAGGTCAGTACTGTATATCTGGTCCAGATATATCTGTCAAATGTTGACAAAAATAAATGTAAAAAGTTTATGTTTAAATTAAGACCTCATGAATTCATATTTATATTCATATTTTTTAATGACTTAAGTCAAGTTTATACTGAAATGAAGATCTCCTGAATCATATTTAAGACTTTTTAATGAGTTTTAAGCCCAATACTATAATATTTAATTTCCGACATATAAAAAATGTTTAAGGACCTGCAGACACCCTGGAATAGAGTAGGTTGGAACAGGTATTACATAAAAAAATATTTATATATACATGAATTTATCACATCCAAATCAATTGATAGATCTTTAAATACAAGGACTAACACTAAACAACAACTAAATGTGCTTATTATATTATAATTGCTATTTTCCATCTATAACTCCATATCTTCAATCAACTTTGGAAATATACCTCAAAAAGTCAGAATAATGCAGATTTAGGGCTTCTTCAGCAACAAAATAAAATAAATATGACAGCACTTACCACTATAAAGCCTTTGAGTGTGTATGGTGTGCAAATAGGATGATGGACCTGTGAAAGAGAATATTTAGAATCAGTGAGGTGAACTCAGTGGATTTCCTCAATTACTTAAAAGACCACAAATATAACAAAAGCACAAAGCAAAGAAGTATTTTCTGTAATATGGCGCAATGTTGGACACAATGACAAGCTGAAAATAACTTTAAATCCAGTTTGAGTCCGACTTTAAGAACGTTGCTTCATTCATTTGAACACTAAGCTGATGTATTTGAGGAGAGAGAGGATAAACTGACATGATAAATACATTTTATACTAAACTGTGGTGCGCGCGCACACACACACGAGCATATAATCAATAGAGAATCAATCACTTGCCTTTACCGACACACAACCACCGTTCTTAACTGCGTATTAATTCACGCAACCCCCCCCCCCCGCCAAAGTCGCACTGCCCGGAGCCCCTCACGGGGCAGAGGGGGGGAGGCTCGGGGAAATCCTAACCGGGGAGCTAACCGGGGAGCTAACCTAACGCTAGCCATTGTTAGTGTTGGAGTTTAGCTAGCTAGCTAAAAAGCTAAAGTATATAGCCAAACAAGTGGACAGACTGCTGTAATTGATGCGCAGTGTAACGAAACATTAGGAAAACAACAATCTAGTGGAAATTCCGCCTACTTGAACACGAACATAAATAAATATGATGAACTTACTGGTTCAGTAGTTAGGTCTCTGTTGGAGGCAACATGTTGCTGCAGAATCTTCCACAGTTTACGCGGTCAACGCTTCTTCTTCTTCTTCTTCTTCTTCTTCTTCTTCTTCTTCTTCTTCTTCTTCTTCTTCTTCTTGTATTGCCGGTTAGCCTCCAGCTTATTGGTGCGTTACCGCAACCTCCTGCTCCGGAGTGACCAATGACAGTTGGCCTGGCGCCTTTTGAATATTTTCCATTTCCGGTGGTGACAAAACTCAATTACATTGATTTCAGTTTTTCAATTCAATCACTTTCAATCGACGCGATAGAAACTTGTATATTCAACATTTTCCATAAACAACTGAAGTCTACATGATTAAACCATGTTTACACAAGGAATATAATTGAATTGTGTTACATATACTAACTCCATTTTTGTAAATTCAAAGACCTGCTATTTCCCTTTTTTTCAGTGTAGCTAGGAAAGCCATCCTTCCTCTGAATGCCCTAGGTCTCTAGTTTGTGGTTGTAAAGTTTCATGAGGCTGTGATTATCCTAGAGGTCACCACAGGACATTTTATACAGTGAGGTAACATTTTAAACAAGACTCGGTCAAAACCGAGTACATGGCTGGACCGTATTTGGTCAGTATGTGAATTTGTGGCTAAATTGTTACACAAATAGTCATTGGTAATGTCTATAATGTTTTGTGAACAGTTTTTTTCACTTATATCTTAATGTTTGATTGAAAGCCAACTTATAATGAAGCAAATTACATTCAGTAATAGTAAATGGTAACATTTACTACTCAGTATATTATACATTTTATACAAGGTGAAAAGGTATTAGTATGACATACAGTATTTTATTAAAGCATTTGTATCAAAAGCATTCATCATATAAGTAGTGTGTAACAATATATACATACTTCACTAAAGATTATCAGCGTTGAGATATTCCAGCTGTCATCACTGACGTTGCTGCTGCCGTATTTATTCCTAGATGGAGTGTTAATGGAGCAGCTGCAATGTTAACGTAGCCTGCCACTGATCGATCCGAACTCCATTCAGAAAACAAGCATTTTAAAAGTTGTTTGCTGGTCGTCATGGTAACAGACCCGACAAAGTATGAATTCAGACTTTTTACTAATCAGCATCATTATGTAGTTATTTCGGCACACTTTGATCCGTTTACAACAGCGTCGCTGCCGTATTTATGCCTAGATGACGTTATGTTGAGTGTTGATTGAGTAGCTGGTGTTATCACAGCCTGGCATCGATCGATCCGAACTCCGTTCAGAAAACAAGCATTTTAAAAGTTGTTTGCTGGTCGTCATGGCAACAGACCCGACAAAGTATGAATTCAGACTTTTTACTAATCAGCATCATTATGTAGTTATTTCGGCACACTTTGATCCGTTTACAACAGCGTCGCTGCCGTATTTATGCCTAGATGACGTTATGTTATAGCCTGGCACTGATCGATCCGAACTCCGTTCAGAAAACAAGCATTTTAAAAGTTGTTTGCTTGTTGTGTTGCGGACAGACTTGACAAAGAATGGATTATGTCTTTTTACAAATCGATATATTTATGTTGTTATTTCGGCATTATTTTGATCCGTTTATTGCATTTAAATCACAGCACAGTCTGTTTATTTTGGGTTCATACCGCAGTAGTGACGTGTGGCTGCTAGATAGTCAGTTCATGGCGGAAATGGAGGAAAGCGAGGCGAAAATTTGTACGGTAACACAATACGAAGCACAACATAACGTAACTTAAACGAACATAAACAATAGCACATGCACAACAACAGCGCTATGTAATGATACATTAAACCGCTGACACGCTCCCCAGAAAATGTAAACACAGAACTGTTCTCCGCCTTTTCATTTTGAAAGAGCAACGACCAATGAGGAAGCTCCAGCAACCCCAGCCGACCAATCCTGTAACTCTATCACTCAGTCACTCACTCACTCACTCAGTCACTCACTCACTCACTCACTCATCGACAGACTTTTGCGTCTGTAGGGCTGGCCCTCTGCGGTCCAGCCAAAAATGGCCTTAGTAAAATGAAATGGCTACTTTGGGGACTAACATAATTACACATGAATACATGTGGGCTCGTTGGATTCACAAGTGTCTCACCTTTACAGAGATACCCAATTTATGCAATTCCAAAACTGTTTAGGGACCCCAGTATGCAGTAATGTTGAAATACACCATTTTAGAATAGACGAAAATAAGACATTTATACTGCATGTAAAAAACTGCATGTTTTTTTGGTAGTATTGATACTTTTACTTAGTAAATTATCTGAATGCTTCTGCCACCACTGGTGATTGAGTAAATGTAAGAGATTTGGCTGAAAAGAGCGGAAGCTGTAAAGCCCACATTGGCAACCGACAAGCTGTGTCCAGTGGCTGCTGGATGTGTCACTCTGCATTGAAAGGAAAGACCAAAGATCTGAAGTGCTCCCTGCTGTGACTTTAAAATACTGAGCTGCACAGAAATAACCCTGGAGGAGCAGAGAAGGTGAAAAGGCAGAACTGTGTTTTTGCATGAGGGAAACTGCATTAGATAAAGCGTTAATATACTATGGGGCAAGTATACTTATTGGCAACTTTATATGAGAGGAGATGTACATGAAGGGGTAATTCACACTGAAAACAGCATAGAAATGTCTGAAAAACAGCTACTCATTATCCATCCATCCATCCATTTTCTTCCGCTTATCCGGGGCTAGGTCGCGGGGGCAGCAGGCTAAGCAGGGAATCCCAGACGTCCCTCTCCCCAGCAACGTTTTCCGGCTCTTCCTGGGGGACCCCGAGGCATTCCCAGGCCAGACAAGATATATAATCTCTAGCGTGTTCTGGGTCTGCCCCGGGGCCTCTTACCAGTTGGACGTGTCCGGAAAACCTCCAAAGGGAGGCGTCCAGGAGGCATCCTGATCAGATGGCCGAACCACCTCAGCTGGCCCCTTTCAACGTGAAGGTGCAGCGACTCTACTCCGAGCTCCCTCCGGATGACTGAGTTCCTCACCCTATCTCTAAGGCTGAGCCCGCCTGTATCCGCGATCTCATTCTTTCGGTCACCACCCAAAGCTCATGACCATAGGTGAGGGTTGGAACATAGATGGACTGGTAAATCGAGAGCTTTGCCTCCCGGATCAGCTCCCTTTTCACCACAATGGTCCAGTACCGAACCACCTGTCCATCTCCCACTTCATTTTTCCCTCACTCGTGAACAAGACCCAGAGATACTTAAACTCCCTCGCTTGGGGCAAAGACTCACTCCCCACCCGGAGGGTGCAATCCACCGGTTTCCGGCAGAGAACCATGGCCTCAGACTTGGAGGCACTGACTCTCATCCCAACCGCTTCACACTTGGCTGCAAACTGCCCCAGTGCGTGCTGCAGGTCACGGTTCGATGGAGCCAACAGAACCACATCATCTGCAAAGAGCAGAGATGCAATTCTGAGGTCCCGCAATTCTCTCCTCCCCCGAATGCACCTTGAGATCCTGTCCATGAAAGTCACAAACAGGAGCGGCGAAAAGGGACAACCCTGGCGGAGGCCAACACCCACTGGAAACGTGTTTGACTTTGTGCTGAGTATACGGACGCAGCTCTCCCTTTGGTTATACAAGGACCGGATCGCTCATAACAGCGACCCCGGTACCCCATATTCCTGCAGTACCCCCCACAGGACTCCCCATGGGACATGGTCTTAAGCCTTCTCCAAGTCCACAAAACCCATGTAGACTGGATGGGCAAACTCCAATGACCCCCTCCAAGAGACCAAGAGCTGGTCCACTGTTCCACGGTCAGGGCGGAATCCGCATTGCTCCTCCTGAATCCGAGGTGCGACAATCGGTCGGAGCCTCCTTTCCAGCACCCTAGAATAAACTTTCCCGGGGAGGCTGAGCAGTGTGATACCCTGTAGATTTTCATGGCAGCATTTGAACACTTATAGCAAGGATTTATGTGTCTGTCAGTTTGGATCCTAACATGTTACTAGGTAGTAGGTTATTGGATACGTTTCTATCACATGCAAACACTCATACAAAAGCAATCTTGATGCACACTGTCTCCCTCCTCACAAGCTCGGCTATGCCTATGATTTCAAGTTTTTGAGCTTGAAATCATATGGCAATGCATATCAAATTCCAGTTAAGAATAAACATTATATTATTATTACTATTATTATTATGATTATTATTATTATTATTTAATTAAATGTATTTATTATTATTATTATTATTATTATTATTATTATTATTATTATTATTATTATTATTAATAATAATAATAATAATTATTACTACTAATAATAATAATAATATTAATAAATTATATTTATTTTTATTTTTAGTTATTATTTATGTTATTTTTTTTTATTATATTAATTTTTTTATTTTAAGGTATTTATCTATTAATTTTATTTCATTTAGATTTATACAATTTCATTTATCTATTTACCTATTTATTCATTTTTAAATCCCTGTCTTTCATTGTTATTGACAGGCACCGGTGGGGGGTTGTTCTATTCTGTCATACTTTTTTTTTTTTCTTTCTTTGTCATCCTTAAATTCCCTGGGTGTTGTGTACATTTTTTTTCAATAGCGATTTTTGTTTTTTACATTATACACACATCAATAAAAATGTTGAAACTAAGAATAAACATAATATAAATATGAGTTCACTATAAAAAGGTACTGTACTTTTACACAACTTGGTGCTTGGACTCAAGTGCACAAGCTCAGAGAGGAGAAGCAGGTGGAAAGCCACATACACAGGCTCACTTTAAAGGTAATTATCTAAAATTCCTGGCATGATTTATTATACAAAACTATAGCTTTAAATGTCTACTAAAATTGAAATTGAGTTGACAGGTTGACAGGTTAATCTGTATTTGTGTAAAATGAGTTTTGCTTCGGGTAAAACAATTCATCTTCTAGTTTTCGGTTTTCAAGTCTTGAGTCAGGCAGAGAGTCCTGCTTTCAAAGCCTTCAATGCCATGTCCAAATAGAAATTAGTCACACAAACTATATCACATTCCTGTCTCCGCTTGAGTACTTGGAGCATGGTGCTTTTGTAAGTGGCAAACTTTTTGGCGCACATCTAGAGGTCCCCCTTGTGGCTAAATACCTCTGCAGTATGTTATACAAATCTGTATCAGACAATCCCCAGCAAGTCAATCCAGAAACTCAAGGCTTTTGGCCACTCCTGCCATTAGAGCATTTCTCCCTCAGCGGTATGGCAGACTCTCTGTGCAGGCTGTGCCATCTCCATCCTGAGGCTACTTCCCAAACAGTCGAGGAGCGTGGCAAATGGGGCAGCAAAAAGGAGTTCATCCTGTCTGTGGCTGGTGCTATCATTGGACTTGGATGTATATGGAGATTTCCATATCTGTGCTACAAGAATGGTGGTGGTGAGTATTTCTGTTTATTATTCTCTTAGTTTAACATTGCTACTCTAGCAGGTTCAGTTTTAGGGCTAGAGTGAAGCTACATATCATATGAAACTAGAAAACCTAAGGAATCCAATGGTACCAACCATGTCATGCTTACATCTTTCTGAGGTCAGTTTTAAAGCTAGAGTGAAGATACTGACATCATATGGAACTAAAACCTAAGAGATCCATTGCTACCATGTCATACTAGCTTATCGTGAAGGAGGTTAAATAACGATCCAAAGTTGGGCTAAATGTTAGCGAGGAAAAACTGGCGTGGCCATTTTCAAAGGGGTCCCTTGACCTCTGACCTCAAGATATGTGGATGGAAATGGGTTCTATGGGTACCCACGAGTCTTCCCTTTACAGACATGCCCACTATGATAATCACATGCAGTTTGGGGCAAAAACCATGCAGTTTTTTTCATGTTATATAAATGTGTTATTTTCGCCTATTCTAAATATGATGTGTTGAATATTTCTGCATACTGGGGTCTCTAAACAGTCCTGGAATTACAAATTGGGTATCACTGTAAAGCTGAGACTCTTGTGGATCCAATGAGCCCAAATGTATTCATGTGTGATGATGTAAGTCCCAATAGTAGTCATTTCATTGTAGTGAGACCATTTTTTAAAACTTGACCTCACTGTATAAAATGACCTGTGGTGACCTCTAGGATAATCACAGCCTCGTGAAACTTTACAGCCATAAACTACAGACCTAGAGCATTCAGAGGATGGATGGCTTTCCTAGCTAGATTGACAATAAGGGGGTTTCTGAGCAGTTTACACAACAGAAGTGCTCGCTATCCAATCACTGAAAAATGCAATTCCTGCAGAAATCTAAAAATGTCAAAAGTTTTTGATACCAAATCACAGCATGGCTTTTTCTATGGTGTTTCTCAAGGTCTTGGTGTCTTAATATGGTATTTTGGAGGGATTATTGATAATTTTTATCAATTCTCGAGTGGTAAAAAAATTGTTAAATTTAGCACCAAATCTGTGTAACAAATGGTATCAACCCAAAAATTGATAAACAATTGAAAACCACTTATGAGACATAAGTAGAGTATAGAGCATGGGAATGATCGTCATATACTTCCATCAAAATGTTCTTAACCCTTATACACTTTTACAATTCATTTAAAATAATTAATTAATTTGTGTTTATTTCTGATTTATGACTAGAACAAGTTGACACACAGTGCTGAGCTGCATCTCAAATTAATCTTCAAGTTTTCCGCTTTCAGATGATGTTCACCACTTCTATGTGACATCTACTGTTGACCTAATATCTCCCCCTAAAGAACCCTTGTACCCCCCCTAAAAAAGACAAAAACAGGTATTACTACTATTGTGGGTTTCAGAGGGTTAAAAAAAAAAAGTGCAGTATAGTGTAACTAGAGAAATAAAAAAAAATGATGGCAAAGATGTTAGAGTATTGTTTTATTATCACGAAGGCACACTTATAAGATCGTTTTACTTTACTTGTTGCCTCTTGAAATTGTTGCTGTAAAATATTAAAACACTAGAAAAAAAAATCACAGTGGACTGAGAGAAACTACACTGTTGTACTTGGAAAATATCCAATAAACGTGATAAATTGCTGAATGCATTACCATACAAACTCTATGCAAGTTTTTATCCCTGTATTTACAGTCCCAAACCCTGAAGGCTAAATCTCTCCTACTTTTCCGTCTCTCTCCCTCTGCTTCACATCTGATGATTATGGATCTGACAGGTTATGAAAGGCTAAGAAAGTAATGTGCTGCCTGTGTTTGTGCAAAGAGCAGAGTCACATTCTTCGCCTAATCCCTCCGATTTTTATTTTCTTACAAAACACCATGCTCCGCAGGCTCATTTCACATCCCTCAGATTGAGGGATGTGAAATAGACCCCTAGACCCCTAGACCCCCAGGAGAAAATGTTAGTAACTCGTTCCCTCAAGTTAGTAAGTCGTTCCCTCAAGTTAGTAAATCGTTCCGTCGTTCCCTCAAGTTAATAACTCGTTCCCTCAAGTTAGTAACTCGTTCCCTCAAGATAGTAAGTCGTTCCCTCAAGTTAGTGAGTCGTTCCCTCAAGTTAGTAAGTCGTTCCCTCAAGTTAGTCACTCCTTCCCTCGAGTTACTCGGATCCTGGATCCTGGATCGATAACTCATAACCGAAACGTTGTTAAAACACAAACAACGGCTCTTTCTAACCATAGTAAGGTAGACAACGAGCTACAACCTCATTTTAATCAAAACGAGCCGTAGTTTGGAAAAATATGCTTTTGCATAATTTTGGTGAATTTTTAATGGGAAAATTATTCAATAACTTCACTTTTATAAAGTGTAGTGACACCAAAATGTCTTCACACATTAAAGGTCACATTCTGTTTATACTACAACGCATATTTTTGGAAAAATGTGATTTTGTGATTTCTTCACTTTTATAAAGTGTAGTGCCACCAAAATGTCTTCAGACATTAATGGTCACATTAACTCCGCTCAGCCTGTGCATTAACACCACGGGCTATAAAAGATGCGCAGTGTAACTGATAACTCGTTCATGACGCGTCACCCAGCCTCTTTCCTTCTGCCAGCAGAGAGAGGGACAGAGAGAGGAACAGAGAGAGGGACAGAGAGAGAGCGGGAGGTGGAGGGAGGGGGGGGACACCTGTAGATTCAGCGTTTTTTTCACATTAAACTCGATGAAATTAGAGTTGAGTTCGACCAAAGCACACTTGGTGATTGTTGGAGAGAGTAACGACACCGGTTTAGGTGAGTTTTATTTTGTTTCTGTCCAGTTTGAATGAAGTGTTTTGCGATGCTCCGCTGCATACAGCTGATCTCAACATAAACAAGAATACACGTGAATGATGGCGCAAGCTGCACGGAGAGGGGGGGCAATCGTACTCGGGCAGCTTGGCGGAGGTCTGCGCTCTCCGAGTGCCATTTTAGTTAATTTATTTGACAGGCACAATACATGTAGGTATTGTCACACTTGATTAAAGTCCAACCGATGCAATGTAAAGGACTTCTAGCCGTAGCTAATTTGCAGACCTTGTCCCTGGTTAGGCTTTTAAGAAAACATAAAAATACATAATACCACATCATACATAAAATCATATAATTCAACATCGTACATTACATTTAATTTACATATATATGTTCCCAATCAGAAATCAGTGTTCACAGGTTTGGTTTAGTTTCAGCCAGTGTTTCACCTTTTCATTAAAGGTACTGTTTGTAACTTCTTACACTTACACTCTTATAAACCATTGCGGGTCGGTGTCCCACGCGCACTCGCGTGTGGCTACGCTGTTCCAACACAAACTACACGGAAGCACCAAAACCGCAAAGTTATATTTAGTGAAGCCCGTCTTGCAAAACAGTATCAACTCTTCCTGCTCCAGCCCCTCGACCACGGCCAGAAGACACAGGGGAGACCGTAGCCCTGGTCTACCGGAGTCGATGCTGTGTCTGCTCCGCTGCCTGCCTGCTTGCCTTCACTCACACACTGCGCTCGTTCTCACTCGCTATCTCGCTCCACCTCTCACGTGCATGCGTGCACACTACACACTGCAGAAGAGTTAGTTTAGCTCTGAGAATATCTAGTGAACGTTTGGCCGTAGTGGACGTTTGTGCAGAAATAAATGCTGCAGCTCCTCCAGACAAACAGAGGTTTCCCGTGTCGTTTCCTGCTGCGGAGTGAATAGACTGTGCTCCGGAGGGAGTAACGTTATCGTCTCCGACCTGGGCTGCGGGGCTCCCCTGTTCCTTCTGACCACGGTCGGGAGGCTGAAGCAGGAAACACAGTATAAGCATCGATTCATGGTGAGAACTTCGTCTTAGGCTGAAGCAGGAAACACAGCAGTGGAGGCTGGTCCATAGAGGCAGAGGAGGTTGCTCCTCCTCTATTTTTTTGAGAGGCAAGAGGGAGAACAAAATATTAAAAAGAGTAATTGGTTGAAATAAGTCATTACCAAATCTCAGTATCATTTATAAAATAAGTTTTCTTTCTTCTTTGGAAAAAATCCATTCTTCAAATCCTGATTAAAATGCCTCAACAGCGACCCTGCAGGGCAGAGAGGAAAGGGCAGCCTCTATGTGTGAAGTGGTTGTGGCATCGTGGGGGGTAGAAGAGGTCGAGCACCCTCTGTCCTCCGTTGGGGCGGGACATCTTCTATCAACTCAATGCATTTCATTTTTTTTATGCTTGTCTGTGATTGGCCAAGACACGTCAAATGACGCTCCAAGGGAGGTTAACCTCCCTTAGCTTCTTGCGAATCAACAACCAGCAGAATACATGATTGAGAGCGGGTTGTTCCAATGAGGATGTCCAGATGTCATCTTCAGTCTCTATCGCTGTATGTATGTGATGAACTGGCAGTAAAGTATCAGACAGGCCTGTTTATTGAGCTGTAGCTAGCTACTAGTGTTAGCTAACGCAACAGTTAGCTTGTTGTAGCAGCCCTGAAGAACGCGTCACTAGAAGTCTGTCTGTAAACTGCCCGTACAGCAGTCCGTTGCACCGGGATCCAGAGCAGCGCGTCGGACCGCTGAACACCACCGTATCCCGCCGTGGGTCAGCCCAGACAGCTGAGCGAGGGCCGGGGCTGCCTGGGGCAAGTGACAGCGGCATGAGTAGCACCCCGCCAAGGAGTGGATGGAGAGAGCTCCGCTCAAGGCTTGCTGCCAGCTGCCGCCGACCGGGGCCCGCTGACCGCTGGCTTCTAGTTACACATTGCACACACAAGGTTTATTCCCGCCCAGAGGCTGCAGTGATTGTTTTTTTGTTTTTAGGAAATCTAATAAACCATTGTTTTACTGCTTAGTTTTTTTGTTTTACATAAGAAAGTAGAGATAAGTAACCTAGGCAACGAGTGTAGTAATAATAATAATAATTATTTATTTAACACTTGTCAAACTTAAGTACAAAGTTCTTTCCAGAATTTGATTTGATTTCTTTAAAAGATTTACAGAATAAAAATGAAAAACTCAAAATCCCATGTAAATCCCCCATATGATAAAAATAGCAATATGAGAGCACATATATCAAGCAGCATTGAGCTCATACATAAAATGGTGCAAGTGCAAGATACGAGAAATAACTTGACATGACACTGCCGTGTGTTGGTTTTCCTCCTGTCCTCCCCAATTTTTTGAGTCACCACCCGCCACTGAAACACAGTATCAGCATCGATTCATGGAGAGACCTTCGTCTGGTCAGCTAACATTACTGCCAAGCAGGTGAAATATAGAGTAATATTGTGGTTTTAGCTGAAGTGTGTCGCCTCACTGTTTTGATCAATGCTTGTTCATGTCTGTAGAGCGAGTACATGCATGAGCGACAGGACACTGACTTTCGTTGACTTAACGGCCACAGGTGTCGCTGTTAACAAGCAATTTCTGATTCTTACATAGAGTCCCTTTAAACATTTTCAGGTCAGGTTGTATTTTTATTTCTGTTTATAGGGCATTCCAAAAATGTATTCCTTTTACTAAAAAAGATGACTGACCGAAGGTTGTTTTGCGCTGTGCCACTCTGCAGTTACCATTTGTTGATCCCCTAGTGGCTATTCTATTTGTATTCATTTTTGTGACATATGGACAAAGTACAGCTGGGGCGAGATTGTTTTCACATTTAAAAATCTGTTTGATAAAAGAAAACTTGATAAAACTGAGCAGCTTATACTTTTTCAGAATTATACAGTGGTGCCATTTCAACATCACTTTTAGATGTTTTATTACAGACAGGGTATGAAACCCATGACCAAAATAGTCATACATTCTGTCATTGTGTTACTTATGGATGGAATTATAGTGAAAATAAATTATTGGGACCCCACATTGGGAACCACTGGGCTAGTCCACACAGAGGCCTTAGCAAGTCTTTACTAAAAACATTGTCCACTGCAGAGGCAAATTCAGCAAGAAATCGTATAAGAGAACACCAACGCTCACTCCACCACCTGAACTCCCGTTGCAAAACAGGTATGATCCACTGATGAGAACGAAATGTGTGATAATACAAACTAAATTGAACCCAGGGAAGCTTATCACACCCTAACCAAAACCTAAGAAATGGCCCCAAAACCACTGCTAGGCTGAGGGCCAGAAGAAACATTGCTAACTCCACACCTGATAAGCCAGACACTATTCTGATTGGGACTTGAGCATGTAAGAATGGCAAAAACTGAAACTCTAACTATGGCTGCCAAATCTGTTAGGGAGCTAAAAGGCTGTTTCCAGTTACCCCAAGTTCACAATCACATAGGTCGCGAAAGCACCGCGATTTTCGGAGAAGCGCTGCCCGCGTCCTTTTGGCACCCATGTAATGGTACATGTCCACAGGGGCGATTTTTATCGCGAGGGATCGCCTCGCTTCCCAGCATTGGACGCTTGATGGGCTGCAACTAGACACAAGGCACTCGGCACCTGATTGGACGAAAGCTTTCCCTCGTGTGCTGTTGCCCCCAGCTTTCAAACCGGAAACAACATGACGGCTCGTTTTGGAAACTTTCTTCTTTTTTATCACGAAAATAGTTCACCGAAATGTGTTTCTGAAAACATTTTATGCCAGAAATAAGCCATGCAGTTGGTAAATCTGTCTTTATTTTGGATCGACAACGGAAAGTTTAAAAGTTTCTAGGGAGTTTCCAGAGGCAGCAAGTCGCACCGGACGCCCCTGATTTGCATAACGTAGCCTAGACCTCAACTTTATGCAAATGAGGAGCGGCCACCATGACGCCCCGTCTCTCTAGGCACAAACATCCGAATCCATCCAAAATGTCTTCCTACCAAAATGAAGTTTATTAATATAAGAGTGCTATTAGTATACTTCTTTTGAACTTAAAATAAGAGAGTATACTTTCAGTTTACTTTTTATGTACTTATCAGAGATATACTTAACAAAAGTATCCAAAAGTATACATAAGTATAGCTGGTATACTGACAAGTGTACACTGTTAAGAATTTCCCAGTAAAATAACAGTAAAGAACTGGCAGCTGTGGTTGCCATTATCTTACTGTTAAATAACTGTAAATAAAATTTACAGCTTTGTACTGTTAATGACAAATACAGTATGAACTGGTTTTTTGATTAATTTCACTGTATTTAACAGTTAATTTACTGTTTAAAGATACATTATATAGCTGTTTTCCCCTTTCTTTTACATTATCTTACTGATTTGTTTTAATGCACTATTTAGGTTGTATTTTTTACATGCATTTAATAAACATTATTTTTTGCCTAAATGAAAAGAATTAGCAGGTTACACTCATAGGACTAGTCACACTTAATACAATTAAAGGCACTTCTTAAGAAAAAGAATATAATAGACTTGTTGACACCTTTCCCAAAATGTCTGTCTATAGCTGGCTACAAGCACAGAATGTAAACCATAACAAAATGTGAGTGAAGAACAGAGCTAATTCACTGATTTTCCAATCATGTACAATGTGTGAGAAAAGAAAATCTACAGCTTATCTTATCTTATTGCACTTTACTTTTTATTTTCATATAAAGTTGAAAACTGCACATGCAGAATAATTGCATGCTAGCGCCAACAAAAACCTGACAGAGATAACAAACCAAATTTCAGAAGAAATAACATTTCTGAAGTACTAACCTTACTTTATGGAACAGTTACAGACAGTTGAGCGACATCATATAATTACAACAAAACTCTCAAATAATATATTGCCGTATATAATGTAACATGTGAATATACTGAATATATTGCTGAGCCTTACGGCATATCAGTGGTTCAAATTTTTAAAAAAATTAACATTAAATAAAAAATAATGTATCTATATAATAATGAGCACCAACACTACCAGACATGTGACATCATGTCCAAGTATGAATATTCAGGCTCTAACAAGGCGCATGGATAAGCGGAAGTCCAAGTAGTGGGCGATGGTGGGGGAGTGAGTTAGTGAATGACTTATGGCCCACTCAAAGACACCAGTCCTCTCAATCCAGCCTTGGTAGCCCGCTGACTGTGTGAGAGAGAGATATATGAGTTCCAAAATAACTTTCATTGTAATGTCTCACATACAAAATCAGAGTGTGTACCCCTCATTTCCCCTTGTCATAATGTAAACTCACCATTTTAAATGAAGTCTCACTCAAAGTCCATGAGTCTCCTCAGCAGAGTGGATACATGTGGATAAACGGTTGTTGTCTTGTCTTGTTGTTAGTGAATTGGCCAGATTTCTTTGATAAGACTTTGCCCTGTCCATCCTTGGTGCCTCTCTCATAGTTTATTCCTACGGTGCACCTGAAAAATGATAGTGTTTCTTCAGACACTGTGTTAAAATCAAGTTGTGTAAATCACTTAATTAATGTCACATTAAAAATACAGGTTTTACTGAAAGTATCTTACCTTGAGATTAATTTGAGCGTGCAGGTGTAGAAGGTGGAAAATAATGTAGCAAGCCCCATCAAGAAGGTGGGCTGGATCTCCTCATATGAAGCCTCAAGGCTGACGATCCAGCGCCAAATATAGCTTCCTGCTGTTTCACCTGAAACATAGAAAGAATTTTCCTCAGTCAACTTAATGGATTTCTAGTCAGTGTTTGAAATTAATTGTGTTGAGTGGTGTGCATTACTGGTTGAGAAACCATTTTTTGATCAATTATGAATATTCTGACCGTCTGTTTCTATAGAACCCTGAATCCACATGTTTCTTACAGTTGCTGCCTCTCATTTCATCTGCCCCAAGTGACAATATTAGCACAGTGACATGCAGATAGGTGAAGTTGTTATTGTCACAGAAAAGTAGTGGCAGAAAAAAGAACTGTTGATTTTGATGCTCATACAACTAAGTCACCATGGTACAATCAGAGGTGGTTTTGAAGCCACATGTGAAGAGTCCACATGCAAAAACAGATACTCTATGTCCAATGGTGCTCATTTTTCTAAACCATGTGGTTTTCAGATACCATTCAAAAACACTAGTTAGCTAGCTTAACCTTGCCTTTAATTTTGAATCTGCTCTGCTGAATTAACACCCAATAACCAACGTGCACTGAAGTCTTAATGTTACTTCAAATGTTGAAGTGACTTCCATAGACTGTAAAATGTATACACCGTCAAGTCTATCGTTATGCATGAATTCACTGGCAAAATACATGTGTCCACACATTAACTTAGATATTAACTTGGATACATAGAAATTAAAATGAGCAACTTGTGTTGTCTGATTAATATGCAATCATCTGTGAAAGTCTAGCTAGCTGCTGAATCCCTCTATCATGATATGCACATATTCAGTAATGCAAACTAACTGGAAACATCACTGATAGACTTTGCACAGATTTATTAATTAAATAAAATTACTACTCACCAAATAATCAGTAAGATGGGGATGGATGAAGAAAAGAACGGATCCAGCCTCACATGTGCAGATCAGGTGAAATTGCTCTTCCCAGAAAGTGTACTTAAAAGTCTAAGTATACTTGGCTAAATAGTTTTATTACACAGCGTTGTTGAATACTCGATTCTGATTGGTCAATCACGGCATTCTGTGGTATGTTATTTCTTTATAGCAGACTGTTGCTATGTATAGCAGACCGTTGCTCTGATGTCAAAATATTGATTTCTTCAGTAAGTAGCCGTGTAATAAGTGGTATAATGTACAGCTAGCGGGTTATTGTTGTGAAAGAATCCCCTTCAGGGCGATGAGAGACCCGCCCTGTCGGGGATTCTTTCACAACAATGACCGGCTCGCTGTACATTATCCCTTACATAATATTATGCATATTTATAATAATTTTTATTGTTCAACACTATAACACCGAAATGAGTCTCTACTCATTTCGGTAGAGACATTAAAATTACGATGACAATAGAATAGAAATTAATTTGTTTGACTTTTTTTATAGGCACTTTGTAGGCAGACGTTTTACTGGAGTCCGGTAGTGGCTTTCAGTCCAAAATGACAGAGGCGCAGCTCTGCTGCTGGGCACTGACGTTGCAGTGGAACGAACGATTGACTTTCACTTCTTATCAGTATACGTCCTTTGTCGCAACCATGCAAGATGCAGACACAAAACTTTACAAGTGTGTAGTTGATATCAAAATGACGGTCAAATTCAAAGATGGGTGTATTTCGAGCAGGGGTACCGGAAGTAGGGGGGTAAGAAGTGGGGAAAGGTCCATTGGCCACCCCACTTTACGCCCCCCGTCTCTAGTTACGATTATTTTTTATCAGAGGTTATTTAAAAGGGTAAAATGCTATTTCCACGGTGTTTCACTCTGTCAACAGTTACATTGTCAATTTATGGTGAAAGTCAAATATCCGAGGATAACAGAAATCAGAAAAAATTATGTGATTATGATGTACTATGTGTGTGTGATATACCATGCACGTTTACAATGCTATACACACTTGCAGGTGCATTCTTCATCCCTTACATCCTGTTCCTTGCGGCTGGAGATATCACTGGGCCAGTACACCAGTCAGGGAGGAATCATGTGCTGGAGGAAGGTCTGCCCCTTGTTTGAAGGTGAAGTATACCTGTCAGTTTAGCAGGTTAAGAGGGAAATACTAGGGCAATGCAATGTTAACATTTTTTGCTGTTTCCAGGCATGGGATACGCCAGCCAAATTATCATTTTCTATGGATGTATCAGCTACATTGTGATCTTAGCCTGGGCGTTTCTCTACCTTTTCGCTTCCTTCTCTGGTGAGCTGTCATGGGCCACCTGTAATAACACATGGAATACAGGTAAATTCATTATTTTTCATAGAGCATTATCTCTCTCCCACACATACACCACTAACTATTAGAGTATTCCTTGTATTTGTTTTAAGTATATATACATTTATGTAAAATATCAGTGAAAGTTTTATCATTTACACAATTAATTTGAATAGCATACTAATAACAACAATGTTGTATTATTTCATTTTATTTATAATTAAGTATGATGTCTGGTTTAGGCAATTGGAATTTACCTAAACGGGTAACTGTATCAGTATGCAATAATCAATGTATCATGTAGTACTGATATAATAATGCATGCATTAACTGTGTTTAACAATACTTTGATATATTTTAGATTCTTGTGTGGTATTGAACAACTATAATGCCACTGCAAACTGGACCTCGCCTGTGAATGCATCATCGTCTGTAATAGAGTTTTGGCAGTAAGTTTTTATCCAAATGAGATTGAACTGACTAGAAATTTGTCACAGATTATCAAAGGATAACAAGATAAATAAACTTGAGGAGTAAAGATGTGCTATTTGCATTTTAGTTTGGACGGGAAAACTTTTCCATGGTGAAATTATATCATATTCCTATTCAGACATATTTAGTTATTGTCTGGCACTGGCAGTAATGACAGAGGCCCTACTTATTTTGGCAGATTGACCCTCTGCTCAACACTGGTCGGATGAGTGCAAACTTTGAGTGATTGGCTGACATGTTCATTTTTACATATTAGGGCAGGACAGCTTCCACATACACCAATTTTGTTATGTAGTTTCTTGGTCTCGTGTACTTCCTGGCATAGCTCCATCTAATTTGATTGAGGTCCAATCAGCCAGAATAATGTGGGTGTGCAGGGAACGACTCTTTTAAAATTACAGTTTTAACCATAGAAATAGAATGAGAGTAGAACAGATATTCAAATCAACATAGCAGGATGGTCAGAGCGGCGGCCATTTTTATGTGTACCGTTGCCATTGGAAAGAACTGTGACCATTGTAGCAGGCTAACCATAGAAATAAAATAGGAGTAGAAGGGTCATAGAACTGTTTGCTGTGGTAATTTAACTAGTACAAAAGAAAATGGCAATTGTTGTTAGTTGTTATGGTGACAACAGAACCCACGTCAGTGGGGCCGTAAAGTGTGTGGTCGCAGGCTTGCAGCTCACGGAGACAGCTGGCTGGCTAGTTAGCAAGGTAGCTTGTCCCCATGCGGAGAGACCATTTAGACCCGGCGCTGCCGCTGGCCACCAGCCTGCTGTTTGGCTCATTTTCTGTAATCAGTGCAGCAAAGCCTGGCGGAACAAGCCCAAGAGCTAACCAGCCAGCTGAAGGGTGGCCCCTCCCCTGGTAATTATATCTCAAAACCATTTGTTGTTACAGTAGAATTAGAGCTACCAGGTACCCCAGGTCACAGGCTGGTTACTAGTTCATTAACATCAGCAGGTAATGAGCTTCCCTGGCTCAGAGCCATAGCTCACAACCTTCTGCTCCAAGCCTGACGTACCCAATGCTGCTGATAGCAGCACATCTGTGTGTCTGTCTCCCCTCTATCCTTCAAGGTTGACACAACTTTTATGTACATATGATCTGGCATGTGTTGTTTAGCAGAGAAAAGATCACGTTTGGGTTATCCTATTTCTGTGCATCTGCACAGGTTAAATACCCCTCTGACCAGCTGTGTCCTTCAGAATTGAGGTGGCAGCACACTTGTGACTACTTGCTTATCACTTGTACTGCTGTTGCTCAGTTCTCCTTGAATTCAAGCGACAATGAACCTTCTGCTCCAGACATTCCTGGGTTTCCTGTTGCTTCTTCAGTTTCCAGTTAATTGCTCACAAGATTTCCACCACAGTCCACTATAGCTGTCTACCTATCTTGCTAATTCCACCATGCTTCAATGCCACACTGCTTACAGAAAACAAGCTGAACAAAGTTGTCACTCATCAGGCGATAGCAATGTGATTTCCGCCGCTGTGACAAGAGTGTGTGGATGCAGCAGTTCCTCGTAATGTTACTACTCTACTACTTGTTTACTCGTCGTTTAGTCGTCGTCTAACTACTACATTAAAAACATATAATAAGAACTAAATATGTGAGTAATGCTATATTTCCCTAAATAATTGGTTAACGATACCATGGTCCTTACAGACGACGGGTGCTAAATATATCCACTGGCATAGAGGCCATGGGAAACATACAGAGGGACCTCTCTTTGTACCTTCTTCTGGCCTGGGTCATCTGCTACTTCTGTGTCTGGAAGGGAGTGAGATCCACGGGAAAGGTAAGACTGAAAAATGACAACTCCTGACACAGAAATGTCATGTAATGTTTATTTCTCTTCATTTCCCACACTCATTTTTAATTTCTTTATTTTTACTTTGGGACTCGGTGAGAGTAAAAGCATTTTCAAGAGCTTGCCACTCACCTACATTACAGTATGAAATATCATCATCATAAACCAGTCGTGAAGTTTTCTTTTCAAACAAATTATGTGTTAATATTAGGGCTGTCAATCGATTAAAATATTTGATCGCGATTAATTGCATTATTGTCCATAATTAATCATGATTAATCACAAATTATTCACACATTATTTATCTGTTAAAAATGTACCTTAAAGGGAGATTTGTCAAGTATTTAATACTCTTATCAACATGGGAGTGGACAAATATGCCTTGCTTTATGCAAATGTATGTATATTGGAAATCAATTAACAACACAAAACAATGACAATATTGTCCAGCAACCCTCACAGGTACTGCATTTAGCATAAAAAAATATGCTGAAATCATAACATGGCAAACTCAAGCCCAACAGGCAACAACAGCTGTCAGTGTGTCAGTGTGCTGACTTGACTATGACTTGCCCCAAACTGCATGTGATTATCATAAAGTGGGCATGTCTGTAAAGGGGAGACTCATGGATACCCATAGAACCCATTTTCATTCACATATCTTGAGGTCAGAGATCAAGGGACCCCTTTGAAAATGGCCATGCCAGTTTTTCCTCACCAAAATTTAGCTTCAGTTTGGAGTATTATTTTTGCCTTCTTCGCGACAAGCTAGTATGACATGGTAGCAATAGATCTCTTAGATTTTCTAGTTCCATATGTTGTCAGTATCTTCATTCTAGCTTTAAAACTGAGCCCGCTACAACCTCCGAAAGATCAATTGCGTTAATGCGTTAAAGAAATTAGTGGCGTTAAAACAAATTTGCGTCAACACATTTTTATCACATTAGCTTTGACAGCCCTAGTTAATACAATAGACCAGAGTCATCCATTTGGTAACGGCACATCACCGACTGAGATAACATGAAATACATTAAGGCATAAAACTATTTTTTTTTCTCTACCAACCTTTTCGTAATCAGTGGCTTAAATGCCAAAAGCACCAGTTGGCTCTCATATGTGCACATGCTTACAGCAGTTATCAAATACTGTGAGACTCCCAAAGGGTAAAGACTGATGTTTTTCACTATGGTGTGACAATTGCCAATGCTCTCATATGTCACATTCTGTACAGAGTGTGAAACCCCCCTGAGGCAAATTTGTGATATAAGATATCAGGCTTATATAAATGAAATTGACTTGTCAGGGGTGGAGTGGATGAGCAGGCCTAGGGTGAGGTCTGTGATTGTGAGAAAGTGAACCAGAAACGCTGACTGGCACATTGTTCTGTGAGAGAGATGTGTGCAATAGATCCATAGTTACATAGTACGATTTACTCCCTACACTTGTATTTTCCCCCCATTGTCTCAAATTCAGATGATATGAGTTGATCCTCTGGTAGGATAAGAGCTTAATTGGCACCGTCTTGGCTTCCCTCACCTTTAAGGTTAACTAAGTCATTATTTGTCCACTTGAAAACTAAACAGTTTTTCTGTGACACATTTTCAGCTTCACACAAGCCCTGAATTTCTGCAGTCGAGTGCACAGTGGGTCAGCTAGATATTTCCCAGGTTAAAGGTACAGTGTGTAACATCTGGCGGCATCTAGTGGCCGACGTGAAAACGTGAATGGCCCCATCTAGAGCTGTTGTAAGAATAGCATAGGTTATTTGGAGTATGTGGCAAGAGAGTGGTGAAGCAAGAGAGAGAGAGCGGCGGCAAATGTGAGTGAGCAAACAAGTGAGCCAGTGGAGCAGAAGAGAGAGTTGGTTTAGCTCTGAGAGTATCAAGTAAATGTACAGTGGATGTTACAGTTTGTGGAGAAATAAATGCTGCATCCAACCTGCGACCAACAGAGGTTTCTCATGTCTTGTTTCCCGGCAGCTGAGTGGAGTGACGGGGGTTAACTCCAGAGCGAGTAACGTAATCAACTCCGGCCCAAGCAGGAAAAATTAACACAGTGGTTTGTCCGTTCTGGGTTACTGTAGAAACATGGCGGGCAGCTCCGCGAAGAGAGAACCCGCTCCCTATGTAGATATAAACGGCTGATTCTAAGGTAACGAAAACACGATTCTTGTTTTCAGGTGATTATACACTAAAGAAAACATATTTATTAGTATCATATTACATTTCTGCCAATAGACCCCCCCAAATGTTACACACTCTTCCTTTAAGTCCTCAGTGACACCAGAAGCTATATGTTTTATGATTTATGCGACTGCGGTGTATTGCAAGACTACCGAAACAATGATCAACTGACATCCCAGCATTAATCCTATTGTCTCTAGCAAACTTTTACAAAATCATAGGTTACAGAGTGGTATTCTTTAATTTGTAACAAAATAATTTTCTGCTTAAATGTAGGCGACCTACTTCACAGCCACATTGCCCTTCGCCATGTTGGTGGTGCTGTTTCTCAGAGGAATGACCCTTCCTGGAGCCTTCCACGGTATCAAGTACTACCTGTATCCCAATCCTGCACGGCTCGCTGACCCACAGGTATCATTCAGACCATATTCTAATTTGCATTGGATTATTCTACACAGTAACAAACGCAGGAGTATACTAATTTGTCACTGGTTTATAGGTTTGGATGGATGCTGGAACCCAAATATTTTATTCCTATGCCATATGTTTGGGATGCCTGACAACACTTGGGAGCTACAACAAGTACAACAACAACTGTTACAGGTGAGTACTTCAAGATGTGACTGAGAATAAAGACACTATTTTAGTGGCTGCAGTTGTATTAAGCTAACAGCATCCAAATATTTTATTGTCAGACTATTTTCTACTAATAAAACACAATCAACGTCTAACGCCTAAATCTGATGGATGTAGTCTTGCATAAAAAAAACAAAAAGCTCCATGTAAAATGATTTTTATGTTAGCTTTCATTTATTTGTATCCATCACCCATCTATTATATCTGTCTAATTTTTGCTTACTGTAATTTGATCACAAGTTATTTTAATGTAGTTTGAATTTCAAGGTGTCTGTAAGCATGTTCTATATATTATTTTACTTTATTACACGGCGTTGTTGAATACTCAATTCTGATTGGTCAATCACGGCGTTCTACGGTCTGTTATTTCTTACATAGCAGACCGTTGCTATGTATAACAGACCGTTGCTATGGGCGCAGTTCTGATGTTGGACTCTAGCGGACCGTTTTTGTGTAAAATTATTGATTTCTTCAGTAAGTAGCTGTGTAATAAGCGGGATAATGTACAGCATGGGAGACCCCTCCACATCGCCCTGTCGGGGTTTCTTTCACAACAATGACCGGCTCGCTGTACATTATCCCTTACGTAATACTTTAACAGGCCTCTGTTACCAAGACAGAAATAAAGACACAGTGCATTGTTTCTGATTTGCAGGGACTCCTTCTATCTTTGCTTGTTGAACAGCGGGACCAGCTTCATGTCTGGCTTTGCCATTTTCTCAGTTCTAGGCTACATGTCACAAAAACAGGGTGTCGACATTTCTTTAGTTGCTGAGTCAGGTATGAATGTGAATCTACTCTCTGCCAATGTCAGTAGGTCATTAAAACTGCCAGATTATATGAAGTTGTTTCTTCATTTTAATTTTCAGTTTTATCTTTTGTGATTTTTCTACATAAAATAGACAAAGTTGTATCAAAAAAGACATTGTGGCAGACCACAATGGCTCACTCTGTTGGTTTCACTCTGCAGGCCCTGGCCTTGTGTTCATCGTCTACCCACAAGCTGTGACCCTTCTGCCGTGGCCTCAAGTCTGGTCCGTGTGCTTCTTCACCATGATCATCTTGTTAGGAATAGACGGACAGGTCAGCTGCAGCCTTCCTTATGTCTCCCAAAAAAATATCTTCCGATGTTTCTTCTTTTGTTAACTTGTCTTTACGCTGACTCGTCTTTCTGTCATTCTCCAGTTTGTTGGGCTTGAAAGCATCATGACCTCTCTGTCAGATATCTACTGTGAGAGAAAAATACCATGTCCCTCTGTTGTAGCATTTGTGTCACACTGACCTGTCTTATTATCCTCGCACCTGCACTCTGCTGATAATCACAAGTAACTCCTTTTGATGAATAGAAAATGCTTTCACACAAGCAGGGTAGAAGGTGTGGACCACAAGGAGGGAGGGCAAGTCAAAACCAAGGCTAAACCAAGATTATAAAGATATGCTGTAGTGAGGAAGCTCTTTGTCTTTGTACACAGACTTTGTCTGCTGTATGGACCCGAATGCATTCGCTAAATAAACTGTAATTGCTTCTTAACTGAATGACCAGAGACTGATTATTGAATAATTTCTCCAACATTTTGGGGGCTCGGTCCGGGATCCTAAATAACCCTGTTTCTCCTCACCAACAATGACTCATCTGACACTGTGCACAGGGGAGTCCGGGACTCCTGACTGAAAGACCTCCGCCCCGGCGAAGCACATTCGACGGTTTGGAATATTGAGAGGCCAGTGAGAGTTGGTGGAGACACACAGGGTGACAGGATCTCGACTCACCACGGGCATAGGAGAAGAATCCAAAATAATTCCTCCTAGACAACTGAATCAGGTTGGTCAATTTCAGTTCTGAAACAATACGGTCAAGTCCTGGGGGCTTGTGATAACTGTTCTGGGAACAGTTTAACTTAACCAGGGGTTAAGTAAAACAGATCTGTGTGAAGTCCAGGGGGCTTGTGATAACTGTTCTGGGGACAGTAATTTTAACCAGGGGTTAAAAGTAAAACAGATCTGTGTGAAGTCCTGGGGGCTTATAATAACTGTTCAGGGAACAGTTTAATTTTAACCAGGGGTTAAAATGGGAAAGATTGGAAGTAAGATCCCCGCAAAGGGACCTGCTTCTCAGATGGAAAATGTTTACGGGCCCGGGGTCCTAAAACATTTAAAGCAATGGAATCAATGGGGATTCCCTGTTAATGGAAGTCTTAAAAAACAAGACTTAAGTGATCTTAAAGAAAAAATTGAAGAGAAGGCGGGTGGTAAAGAAAGTAAATTAAGGAAATATGGGATTGAGGAATGGAAAGTGTGGAATAGGGAGATGTTTAAAAGAGAGGATGTGATGAGGGATAGAGAAAGCAGAGGTAAAAAGAAAAAGAATGAAGGTACTGGACCAATTTACTCCCCTGAGTCTATTTGTTTTTCAGATAAACACTGCGATGATGACTTAGTGACCTCCCAAGGACGAAGGCCACCCCCTCATGCACCTCCTGCTGGCTCTGGTGACAACTATCGACCGAAGGCACCTCCACCACTCTACGGAGACCCTGCTGAGACCACTGGAGATGGAGATGAGACCCAGGGAGCTGCGGCACCGTCCCTCTTAAGCCCCAGTCATACCCGGTCGGGGCAAGCTTACGGACCGGCAGCTGAAGCCTTGGACGTCCACACCCAGGTCCACTACCCTCAGGTTTCCCCTCCCAGGAAAACAACTAACCCTTTTGCCACTGAACTGATCAACAGTCCTACTGTATCGAACCTGAAGGAAGCTGTCCTCACCCCCGAAGTGGTGCACAAGTCAGTGTGCCTCCCTCATGTGTACATCAAAGGACTGATATCAGATGTACACAGATTGCTGAAAACCATCTGCATCACATGGGACAACTGCAGGTTTGCTGTAGTAAAAGAGCATGCGGTGCACGCTGAAAGGACATTGAAAGACAGAGAAGAGGAGAGGGCCAGGAGGGAGGACAAGGACAAAAGGAAGAAAAACATCGGAGAACCCTTGATGTATCGGGGGGATGGTGGCAGAGGCCGGGGAAGTGGAAGAGGCCGAGGTGGCTATTACAACGACAGAGACATTTGCTACGTCTGTGGAAAAACAGGACATTGGGCAAGAAATTGCCCAGACCGAAAAGGCCGGAAAAACGGAGACCAGCAGGACCAAGCATGACTAGGGGAAGCCGGACATCCAAGGGAGGGTAATTGCACCACAGGCACACACATAACATATAATGATACTGAAAAAGAGCCTGAAGTAAACTATGCGTTGTTAATGGCAGTAATGCATCCCAGCCAATTACCCACTGTTGAACTAACTATAGGACCCTTTAAAGTAAACATGGTTGTAGACTCTGGTGCCTCTAGGTCAGTTATCAACATATGCGGTCCGCTAGAGGGTGCTTTTACTGCAACAAGTGACTACATTCTCACACAAGCTGCAAATGGAGTTAAAACTCCGGAACCTTTGAGCAAGGCTGTAACTGTAACTGATGAAGTGACTGGGAGAGAAATAAAACAGCGTTTTTTGCTCTCCACATGCTGTCCAGTGCATTTAATGGGCCGAGATCTGATGTGTGCTCTAGGCATTTCTGTGAAAGCCTCCCCTGATGGCATTGAGATAGTTAGAGAAGGAGACTGTAACTTTGTAGTCCAGGCGCCAGGCGCTCCTAACTATTATTACACACTTGACCTAGTCACAAAGGGGCCCGCTTCTATCACTAAAGATCTCTCAGCATTAGCTGATGCTAACACACACCCCACTTCTGACAAACAGAAGGAGGAAAATATGCATTGCACCATGTATTACAGGCACACACCAGGTCCAGCTGCATCCTACGCTGAAAGATTTTTTAAGACTTCACATGCTCAGGTCAGGATTTCAAACATTTTTTGGGGAAAAGGTTTTTGCACTGGATTAGTTGTATTGAGACCAGAAGAACAAATTCTCTTTAAACAAAATGTTTGTCCACATGTTTTTCTAGCCAAACCTAAAGACGCCTCTTGGCAACAATGTGGTCCATTCACAACCATCTGTGCAGAACTCTATGATTGGGAACCAGTACCCGGTACGCCAGGTGTCAGTTATTCAAAGAAAGGGCAAGTTTATGGTAAAAAGGTTAACTGGTGCACTGCAACCAGTAAATCTGTGCATATGACAGGGAGAATGATAAGTGAAACATGACTGTTTTCAACAGAGGAGGATGATGTGTTAAAAAGCATCCCCTCCCACTTATGGGCCTGTGACAAAACTGATGTTGGTTTAATGAAAGGTGCAGCACCTTTAAATAATAACACCTAAATCAACGTATAGGCCTTATCAGAGACAATATCCTTTAAAGCCAGAAGCTATAGAAGGTATAACACCGGTGTTTAGAGCTCTAAAAGAGAAAGGAATAATTGTACCATGTCCTGACTCACCATGTAACACTCCTATTTACCCAGTGAAAAAGGCACCGCCATCCAGCGGCTGGCGGATGGTCCAGGACTTACAGGCTGTTAATGCTGCAATTCAGCCACGCACACCTGTAGTACCGGACCCGTCTACAATATTGACTCAGGTTCCACCAACGGCCACTCATTTTTCAGTAATTGATCTGTCTAACGCATTTTTCTCTATCCCTGTACACAAGGATAGTCAATTTTGGTTTGCTTTCACTTTTGAAGGTAAAAAATGGACATTTACCAGATGTGCACAGGGTTACGCTGAAAGCCCAGCTGTGTTTTCAGCAGCAATGAAAGAAAACCTAGAGAAATTTACACCTCCGGGGGGAAGCACTCTGGTCCTTTATGTGGATGACATTTTAGTCTGCTCTCCTGATGAAAACACTTGCAAAACTGATACTGTTGCTTTGTTACACTTTCTCTCTACACAGGGACATAAAGTGTCTAAACCTAAGCTGCAACTATGGAAACCACAAGTGAAGTTTCTAGGGTTTCACATCTCTCAGGAAGATGATGGGGAACCACACCATGACTGCCTAGAAGTGACGCATGCTGTAACCAGCGCCCGTCCAGATCTGAAAGACACACCCCTTGACATGAGTGATTTCATTTACTTTGTAGATGGCTCCAGTTACAAAGATCCAAAAACTCAAGTAAATCATGTAGGCTGTGCAGTGACTGACACACATAAAATCATTCTCATGAAAAGACTGGCTGATCATCTCTCTGCTCAAGCTGCAGAGCTGATTGCTCTAACTGAAGCATGTAAATTGGCAAAAGATAAGAATTTAACTGTATATACAAACAGTCAATATGCATTCTCAACATGCCATTGTTTTGCGAGAAACTGGGCCAACAGAGGGATGGTAACCTCAACGGGAAAACCCATCCACCACAAAGATCTCATCCTGAGTCTCTTAGCAGCAATCCAACTTCCATCTAAACTTGTCATTTGCAAATGCGCTGCTCACACAAAAGGGACTGACACTGTATCAAAAGGAAATGCCCTAGCAGACTCAGCTTCCAAGACAGCTGTGGCGCTCCCACACACACACACACCTACTGATCTGAATGTCATACTGGAATCTGTCTCCTTTGATGATCTCACTCACATGCAAAATTCCTTTCCAGATGCAGAGAAACGACAGTGGAAACAGAAAGGGGCCTACTGCAAAGATAAAGTGTGGTACGGCCCCTCGGGTAAACCATTTTTGCCAAAAGCTTTGTTCCCATATGTAGCAAAGTTGACACACGGTGTTGACCATGTGTCAAAAGGAGGGATGGTACATATGGCTGAACAATACTGGCATCTATATGGATTTAAATTATACTCAAAAAAATTTTGTGACCAGTGTATGATCTGTGCAAAATACAATGCTGGGGGCGCCATTAAACAAACTTCTCTTTCTACTCCAGAGCCTGATGGCCCATTCCAGCAACTGATGATGGATTTCATCGAACTAACTCCCTCTGAGGGAAAGAAATACTGTCTGGTGGTCGTGGATGCATGGTCCAGATGGGTGGAGGCATATCCAACCAACAAAGCAGACGCCATGGCAGTGGTAAAGGTACTGGTAAACCACATCATACCAAGATGGGGTATACCTGAAAAACTATTCAGTGACAATGGCACTCATTTCAGAAACGAGGTCATGGACAACCTAGGAAAGTGGCTAGGTATTAATGTCCGCAGACACTGCTCCTACCACCCACAATCGGTGGGGATGGTGGAACGCGCAAATTTTACCCTTAAGTTGAAGTTGTGTAAAATCATGGCTGAAACTGGCCTCAAACACTGGACCAGAGCGTTGCCCATTGCTTTAACGCAGATGAGGGCAAGAAAAGGCCCTAAAGGCCTGTCACCTTTTGAGATCATCCATGCACGACCATTTCCAACAGGACACATGGCTCAGGCTCCCCCGAGCCTGGGGGCCCCAGTGTATGATGAAATGTATGAATATTGTGTAAAACTAACAAAACAACTTTCTCAAATCTACCACTCAGTTAAAAGTGCCCTTCAAAGAACCGAAGGAGGAAAGCTACATTCCATTAAACCAGGAGACTGGGTACTGGTGAAAGACTTCCGGAGGAAATCCTGGAAAAACCCTCGTTTCCTGGGCCCATTCCAGGTTCTTCTGACGACACCTACAGCAGTTCGAGTGACTGAGAGAGAGACGTGGATACATGCCACACACTGCAAAAAGGCTCCATCCAACTGGCCTGGGGAAGAGGACATCACACAGTAATCTGAGAGAATCACCGAGAGTGTCGTGACTAGTTGTGAATTATTAGCTCACAGCTAGCTCATGAGCGCCCACAATTTTTAGCTTAGGGGCGTATGCAGGTACACTGCTCTCAATACTACACTACAATAGCAAGAAGACAGCAAGTGGCGTGCAGACGAGTCTCTGCGTCACCAACAACGGAAATACACTCGCATCACACTTGCACCTTCCAACACATACACATAACATGGAGAGGGGACGACCATGGCACCCTTTCAGACACACTGGTTTCTGTGGTCTGAGGGGCACCATGTTCTCCATCCTCTTGCTCACTAATGATCCTTAACCACTGTATCTCAATGATGTGTTAATTTAAACCCTTACAAGGTGTATTATCACTGATGACCATGATACACGTGCTGTACAAACTATCTTAATGTTATATCTCATATATTTTTATGTTTTCATTTATTATTACTATCTTGCAATTTTATTACTAATGCAATTTTATTCTCATGTATTTTTGTGTTTTCAGTTATCATTTTAATTATTCATGATAAAAGGAGGGAATGTGAGAGAAAAATACCATGTCCCTCTGTTGTAGCTGTAGCGTTTAACCACTCCACATGTAATTAAATATTTGCACTCGTAAGATAACAGTACTTAAATCGGGGCACCACCACTTTTTATAGCAAAAGAGGAAACTATTTTAATACAAGTATTGATTATATCAATCTCAAATCTGAAAACCGCAGTTCTGGATACAGTGATTTAAGGTCTGTACTGAGATAAAAACACACACAACGACTTTATAAGAATAATGAAGATTTATTTAACTAAAGTATGATAAATGCATAAATGAGATGATTAATACACATGAATGATAACACAAGTGAATGAATGAATGAATGAATGAATTAAATGATATGGCAAATGATTAGGGAAAATAGTGAGGAGAGATGATGCTAAATTATCTACCGAATACTATAGACGGAATGATCTAACGATTTGGATATTAATAAATTCAGAAAATCGTCTGACAACAACTCTTAGTCACAAAGAACTCAGCGGATGGAACGCCCTTACTTGATCAGGTGTCAGTTCTATTTAGGTCCAAAAGACGCTTTCACCTCAGACGCTTGCCACGGGAAGGGATCACGTCTCTGCTTCAGGTTGGATGGCAGGAAGGTAGCGTAACAGCTGGCCTCAGATACCGGCAAGGTGATGCCCAGCTCTTCACGAAGGTTCTGATCAGAACAAAGCTGCGGGGCCTTGGAGCTCCGGATGACTGAGAGTTCGTTTGGTAAAGGTTGGAGTCAGATTCAGTTCTGAACGTCAAAGACTTGGTTGACTCGTGGAGATAAATCAAAAACTTCGTCGGCCGAACGATGTAGTTAAATTACCACGAGATCAATCAAAAATCAAAAGAAACTTAAGAAACTGTCTTATACTTGACTAAGAAAATGCTAAATCAAAAGAAAGCGATATAGACGAATAAAGGAACGAATCGTCTACTTGAAGCAAAAAATGCAAAGAGCATAAAAGAAAAACGAACAAAGAACAGGAAAACTTCTGTGGCTGCCTCCTCTCCTCCAACTTTCTCACACCAACTTTTCGAAAAAGGCAAGCAAGCACGGAACAGTGTGGACACGGCCTTTTTAATCCACGCTGGATGAAGGAGGAGTTTTAGCCTCTGTTCATGCAAATCTCTGATTTTAACTTTACGTTAATATTGACTTAAAAATCCACTATACGCGCAGCATCAAAATCATCTCATCACTATAATCAAAGAGCTTGCACATCAACAGGCCATACGCACATAGACATTTTAAGTGGAATATTATAATTAAAACATTGCAATTTAACTTTGTTAATGCTTAGTTTTAAAAGAAAAATCAGTGTCTTACATCTATTCACTATTACCTACTAAAAGAAACTCAGAAATGCATTACACTACAATTAATGATACTACTACCAAGAACTTAGTACTAATTCTAAAACATACTGATTTTTAAACACATTGATTAGTAATGATATTCAAAGCATAGACTAGAACCACGGATCACCACTACATGGCAGTGTAGCTCCATCACGATTTCATAGTTCAGGGGTCATCCATAGTTTGAGGATGGCTGTATGTTGGTGTGTGTGTTAATTTGAACAAATGGCTTTTTAACGACCAAAAGGAAGACAATGGTCTTGCTTGTTTGAGTTGTAAAAGGGGCTTTTCAGACTCGTCGTTAAAAGTTTTAACACTTCATGGAGGATCATCTCGTGACCACTCGAGTGTCAAAACCGGCAATTTCCATATGATTGATCAAGCCCCCCCGGCTCAACATGATATCAGTCATCCCGGGGTTGAAGAAGTCCTAAGGCCGTAAAACAAATGGCCATTGACTTACGAATGCTATTTTCTCCTCATCCTAGCATGTTGAGGGAACAGCAAGACAAATCCTGTTTGTCAGGGATATTCACCATCCTTCGGCTACATAGCATTTGTGTCACACTGACCTGTCTTATTATCCTCGCACCTGCACTCTGCTGATAATCACAAGTAACTCCTTTTGATGAATAGACAATGCTTTCACACAAGCAGGGTAGAAGGTGTGGACCACAAGGAGGGAGGGCAAGTCAAAACCAATGCTAAACAAGATTATAAAGATATGCTGTAGTGAGGAAGCTCTTTGTCTTTGTACACTGACTTTGTCTGCTGTATGGACCCGAATGCATTCGCTAAATAAACTGTAATTGCTTCTTAACTGAATGACCAGAGACTGATTATTGAATAATTTCTCCAACACTACCCTTCCCAGATCCGAAAAGGATACCGCAGAGAGCTTCTTCTGGTACTAATCTGTGCTCTTTCCTATGTGTTTGGCCTCCTATTGGTGTCACAAGTAAGCTGTAAACATTCATTGGTGGTCACTGGTGATGTAAGCAATTCATCATGTGAGAGTTACAGCATTTGTGGTCTGATCAATTCACTGTATCTTTTACCATTTTTTTTTTCATTATACCATCCACGACAGCAACACTGGTATTGTTTTCACGTTGTGATTCTGTGTGTGTGTGTGTGTGTGTGTGTGCGTGCGTGTGCGTGTAGTTGGGTACTTTGCCATATATATATATATATATATATATATATATATATTAGGGCTGTCAATGGATTAAAATATTTAATCGCGATTAATCGCATGATTGTCCATGATTAATCACGATTACACACATTTTTTATCTGTTCAAAAATGTACCTTAAAGGGAGATTTGTCAAGTATTTGATACTCTTATCAACATGGGAGTGGGCAAATATGCTGCTTTATGCAAATGTATGTATATTGGAAATCAATTAACAACACAAAACAATGACACTATTGTCCAGAAACCCTCACATGTACTGCATTTAGCATAACAAATATGCTGAAATCATAATATGGCAAACTCAAGCCCAACAGGCAACAACAGCTGTCAGTGTGTCAATGTGCTGACTTGACTATGGCTGTATTTGAAACCGCATACTACATACTACTGACGAATGCAGTATGCAGTATGTACTGTGTACTGTGTACTGCGTTCCTGAGTAGTATGTAGTATGAAACGGTTAAAGCGATGTATTTGCAGTATGCTAGATGAGGCTCCTAGCCTTTCAACCAGCACTGGACAACGAGCACGAACTTGTACCACTATTACAATATTATCGAAAAATACAACTTTGATTTAGTTGTTTATGTTATGTTTGTTTACTTTATAAGATACTTCAAGTTTAAACTATTTATTCTAACAGTTCATAGTGAGTGAGACAAACAGGGTCATCAACGAGGGGAGACGGGAAATATAAAACATTGCTCGACAAAATTTACGTTACTCAAACTGCTTTTTCAGTTACAGAAACAAAAGAGTGGACTGATCTCCCTCCAGATATTAGAGTAACGTTAAAAAGGGTCGTGTTGTCTCAGCAGGTATCTCTCTGCCCCCTCAGAGGCTGCTCTTTCCCTCGCCACTCTGCTGCTCTGTGACCGGCTCTCCAGCGAGCTACCCCCGCGGGCGATTGTGGAGCTTTTCAACTCCAAAAAGGCAGATAAACACCTGTTAATTTATAATGGACATTTGTGTTGTGATATTTAAACAAACTATCCGTCAACAAGGAAATAAAAGCCCCTCGTCTACGAGACCGGTCTCTTGAGAGAGCTCCAGCCAGCTCATAGCGGTCTTTGAGAGTGACTACCCGGCTGGAGAGGTGGCGATCTCGGCAGGCGCTAGCTAGCTGTGCCGGCAGTTTGTGGAGCTTCTAAACTCCGACAAAGGTGGAGCAAATGTTCAATTCGCCATCTAACATCGTAAAACTGTCAATATTCTAAATCCACACAGTTGATTTCTCGCCTCAAAATTTTTCAGAAGTGAATTTAGTGATGAAATAGCTCCGAAAAAAGTAAAAAACGAGTCGTTTTTGCCTGCTGTTGTTGTAACGTCGTCTGTAGCGGTCCAGCGCTTTGCATTGTGGGATACAGTAGGCGAGATAGACTGGTCCGATGCATACTGGAGATTTTTTCCGAATCAGTACGACATCCGGGTACTTTTGGCATACTGGAGATTTTGCTTTTGTTTGCATACTGCATACTACACACTACATTTTGGCCAAATCAGTACGTACTACTAGTATAGTATGCGGTTTTGAATACAGCCTATGACTTGCCCCAAACTGAGGGCAGAGTCAGAGGTCAAGGGACCCCTTTGAAAATAGCCATGACAGTTTTTCCTCGCCAAAATTTAGCGTAAGTTTGGAGCGTTATTTAGCCTCCTTCGCTAGTATGACATGGTCGGTACCGTTGGATTCTTTAGGTTTTCTAGTTTCATATGATACTGGTATCTTCACTCTAGCTTTAAAACTGAGCCCGCTACAACCTAAAAATTAATATGTTAAAGAAACTAGCGGCGTTGAAACAAATTTATATACCGTCAAATCAAAACAGAAGTTATCTCAGGATCCTTTTCATATAGAGCAGGTCTAGACCGTACTCTATATTTTAGAGACCCAACAAGAGATCCCACATGAGCATGCATTGTTTTGCGACAGTGGCAAGAAAAAACTCCCCTTTAACGGGTAGAAACCTCAGGCAGAACCCGACTCTGGCTGGGTGGAGGTCTGCCTCGACCGGTTGGGTTGATGGTCTCTAGTTAGGACTGATATCAGTGCAGAGCTGTTTACTCAGCACAAAGTGAAGTGTGTGAAGGAGCGCTATCGCAGGTCCTTCCTTCCTGTAGCTGTCAGACTCCACAACCAGCACGGCTCCCAGTGGACCACACACACACCAAAAACTGACAACAACTGCATTATGTACACTGGCTGTGTAATATCAATACTACTCAGGTGTAATTCATACTGTGCAATATTTTCAGGTGGAATTTCATTCTCACTGTGCAATATCGTTTTTCCACTTGTACAATTGTGTTAATAGTCTGGTAATAGTCAATACTGTATATATTGTTCCTATTTTTAATATTTCCCCTTGTTTATATTGTTCTTATTTTTATATTTCCTTCTATTTAAATTGTTCATATTTTGTTTCACTTTTGTTTTGCTTTTTGCACCGTGTTGTATCTTGCTTCTTGTTTTTTACACTATCCCCTTTGCTGCTGTACACTGCAAATTTTCCCACTGTGGGACTAATAAAGGAATATCTTATCTTATCTTATCTAAAACAAAAGACAGTTGGTATCTAGACCAATTTATTACCTGTTTTCATTTTAGGCTGGCGCATACATCCTGCAGATCTTTGATCACTACGTTTGCAGTGGTCCCACTCTTCTTCTGATGGCAATCTTACAGTCAGTGGTTATTGGATGGATTTATGGTAAGATACAGTTGTCAATGGTACAACTGTCTTTGGTTTTTATATGTTTCATGACACTAATTGTACAACATTATAACCAATGTCCCAATTCCACAATATGTATTGATTATAAAGGCTTTGAATATATAATGATATTGCCCCAAAAAAGTGGCTAAACTAAGTATATAGTGAAATTTAATATACTACATAATGTATATTATGTGTGACGTGTTTGTCTCTGTCCAAGGTGCTGAACGCTTCTATGACAACATTGAGGACATGATTGGGTACAAACCTCTGTCACTGATCAAGTACTGCTGGATGTATGCCACCCCTCTTACATGCAGTGTAGGTGTTTTAAGGAGGCCAGAATAAATTATATTAAGGCCATGGTTGCGTCCGAAATTACATACAAACATGCTATTTAGTACGCTAAACAGTATGTGAGATATTTTATTATGTCCGAAACCTTAGTGTGAAACCAATAGTACACAAATTGCATATTATTTCTGGTGAAATATTATAGTATGCAAGTTGGACACTACGGCGGCCTAAATATCGCACAATGCAATGTGGTAGTCACGACAACGTTCATAACAGACATGACGGACAGCTCTGTAACATCAATAACGCTTTAATTTGACTGTAAGATTTCACTTTGTTTGGCGTAATACATATTTTAAATTAATTCAGACTTTGATTCTCCCAAACCGTTGTTTTAGTCACATGAGGTTGGCACGGGTTACCATGGTTACATGGCTCTCAGGAAGTGACGACGTAAATTACTGCTCAGTGCGTCCAAAAATATACATACTACTGTTTATTCACACAAAACTATGTTGCATAGTATGTGATTTCGGACGAAGCCCATTTCACAGTTGTAAACGTAAACATTGTAAATGGTCCCCGTTTATTTCCTGTTGCAGTGAATATGAATGGCACAAGCTGACAGGAAGTAAACATGGACTCAAGCTGTTGCCTTGCAAAGCAGTTCCTTTTGATCCAACAATGTTCATAAAATTGTGATTTGCTTCCCTTTTCAAGGGCACACTTCTGTTTTTGCTCCTGAGATACACCCCTCTGAGGTTCAACAACTCCTATGTGTATCCTTGGTGGGCGTACTGGATCGGCTGGTTTCTGGCCATGTCATCTCTTACAATGATTCCAATCACCATGGTCTGCAAATTGGCCAAAGGACAAGGGACTCTCTGGCAGGTCAGTGGTGGTTGTTAGTGTTATTTTATAGTTGGTATTTTTCAGTTTTAAGAAGCATTTAAAGTTTCTAAACTTCATTGGAACCTACTTTGTGTTGCCGGTGCATAGTGCATGTTTTGCTGCAAATGATATTCGTTGACAATATTAATACCTTCCTCTAGCGTATCAAGACGAGCTCCCAACCTGCAGGTAACCTTCCAGTGGTGACAAAGGAAATTGCAAGCATCAGCGTCTCATTGCAAGTCCCTGATGGCGGGCAAAACGGCGATGTATAATGAAATGTCAATCCTTTAAAGATAACTTCTTTTTTCAAGATGTAGAGCAGGTTGTTTACTCTCACTCTCTCTCTCTCTCTCTCTCTCTCTCTCTCTCTCTCCCTGTCTCTCTCTCTCTCTCTCTCTCTCTATATATATATATATATATATATAACAGTATACTGTATACATATATGGTGGTTAGTAATTAGTATTTTATTCTATCTGAATACAGTATATTAAATGTCTAATATTGGAGTTTTTTTAATCATTAAATTATATTTGGAATTGTTACAGATACTGAATGTACAAAGTACTACATTGAGTTGCAATCTATTTTCTACAATCCACATCTCAAGTACCTCAAAATCTAACTAACCTAAATTTTATTAACGTTATTGTCGTCTATAGGTGGGACATTACTGTAAATTCAGATTGTTAAGGTAGCCACTTTTCATATCACATGTTCTCAAAACAAACTTTGAATTAGTTTGAAATATACAACCCATCACAGTGAACATGATGATGGATTAACATAGTAAAACAATTAAGTTCCAAGTGTTGCCTGAAAACTTGAAGTACGTAAGCCATCACTCAAATGTGGAATAATAAACCTTATATGCTTATATAGGGCCTTTCTCTCTACCAGTATACAGTACCTGCTCCCAGTTTATACTTGAGGACATTGTGTTGAGTTATTCTAGTTAATTCCTTTACTATATTTTATCTGTTGAATGTACTGGAAAGTTATTTGTTGTTGTTTTTAAAGCGTCTGGTTTCAACTTTGAAATATTTCTTTATAACAAATTTGTGACAAAAAAAAGCAACAATCAAATTGATATTCATCCTTACTTATTAGTTGATAAATGTATTAGTTAATCTAATTTGATAGTGTCATCACCATGGCAACATAAGCAAACAACCCAACATCTGTCATCAAATTCGGTTTCTTATGTTGTTAACTTCTGATTGGTTAACATAAATGCCGGAAAACAGAGCCCCGCCCACTTCACACCACTGAGAAGAGCAAAGACAAAACCATACAGAAATCACTCCTGAAATAATTGAAATCGGACCCATCACTCACAGTAAGATGCTCATTGAGAAAACAGTTGTTTTTTTTATGGCATTTAAAGGAATAGTTTTGGGAAATACGCTTATTCTCCTTCTCGATCAATGGTACTGTCATGTCTGCACAGTTAATGTGAAACTACAGCCAGCAGCCAACTAGCCTAGCTTAGCATAAAGACTGTAAACAGGGGGAAACAGCTAGCATGGCTCTGTCTGAAGGTAAAAAAAAACTACCTATCAGCTTCTCTATAGCTCACTGATTAACACATTACATCCTTTTTGTTAAATCCATACGAAAACTGAAGTGGTTTACGCGGTTTATGTGCTGGACTATTTATTGGTCAGGTGCAGTGACTTCCTGGTAGTGATGGAAGAAGTAGTAGAAGTTCAGATCCTTTACGTCAGTAAAAGTACTAATACCACACGGTGACAACACTTTCAAAACCTCACTTAAGTAAAAGTATGTAAGTATTATCCTCAACATGTACTTAAAGCACTTAAAGTAAAAGTTCTCTTTGTGCAGCAAAATGTTCCCTGTCCCTGTTTTGTGTTTTGATTAAAGCTGCAGTGGGTAGAAATGGAGCAAATATGATTAAAAAAAGTTATTTTTATAAAACGATCACTATATCACTGTGATGCTGGAAACTTGAATTTCCCTCGGGATCAATAAAGTTACTATCTATCTATCTATCTATCTATCTATCTATCTATCTATCTATCTATCTATCTATCTATCTATATCCTGACAGTAGTGCATGAGACAGGTAATCTGAAAAAAATTATGTGTCTCTGTGTACTGTTTAGCTGTAAAATGAGAAAGTTTGTGACCTGATAGCCATGTTGAGATCAGTTGAGGAAATTACCAAGCACCGCCTACCAGCCGAAGCAAACTTTCTCATTTTACAGCTAAACAGTACACTACAAGATGTTTCTGAAAACATTTGAGGAGAGAAATAGGCATTACAGTAACAGAATATTAATTCATATTTGATCAGTGCTGCCTAGTTTGACCGTTTGATCGAAGTTTGCGAGTGTTTGACAGCTGCCTCCGCTGAAAGAACAGCCAATAGGAACGCTCTCTCTCTGAAATGACCTGTGATTAGTCAAAGTCTCTGGGCTAGATTTTTTAAAGCCTGAAAACAGAGCCATGAGGAGGTGCAGAAGTCTAGTTTTCTCTCAGAACACTTGAATTACAATATGCTGAAGGTTATTATGGAATTTTTGCCCAATGATGCCAAAAACTTCCTGCCTACTGCAGGTTTAATATTACTGCGGCATTATGTGCTATACTGCTGTAGATGTTTAAGGTTGTGCTAATTTGAACTCCTTTATATACTGTTATAGTTTAATCTTCAGGAATGCATCATATTCTATAAGATCATCAAATGGTTGTATGGATGGCTGTCCTATGAGAATCATGTATCTCTAAAAAATCACCTTTTCATGAGGTCAGAAAAACAGCCCTGTTTATAGCTTTGTGACGATGCATTTTCTAGCTGATCCAAGAGGCTTTTTAAAGCTGCAGTATGCGAGATTGGCGCAAATATGATTTAAAAAAGTTATTTATAGAAAACGGACGCTATATCCTGACAGTAGTACATGAAACAGGTAACCTGAAAAAAAGCATGTTCCTCTGTGTCCTACTGTGTCCTCCGGTGCTCCTAACGGCATCTGAAGGATTTCACTTACCGGAGGAAAACAAGGTCCGCTGCCCAGCTGCAGTCTATAAGAGCCGGCTGTCAATTACTCGCGAACTCTGACCAAACGGTCAAACTAGGCAGCGCTGATCAAATATGAATCAATATTCTGTTACTGTAATGCCTATTTCTCTCCTCAAATATTTTCAGAATCATCTTGTAGTGTACTGTTTAGCTGTAAAATGAGAAAGTTTGTGACGTGGCCGCCATTGTAAAATCTGTTGAAGGAAGCCAAGTTCTGGTCACATGACCGGAGCACAGCCAATAGGAACGCTCTCTCTCTCTGAAATGACATGTGATTGGTCAAAGTCTGCCGTCACGGGTTAGATTTTTTTAAAGCCTGAAAACAGAGACATGACGAGGAGCAGAAATCTAGTTTTCTCTCAGACCACTTGAATTACAATATGCTGAAAGGTTATTATGGAATTTTTGCCAAATTATGCCAAGAAATTGTTGCCTACTGCCACTTTAAAGAGTTTATTTAGCTGAAAAAGTAGGAGAATTGTCTCAACACATAAAGGAACATTTAATCTTTCAGTTTATCACAAACATTCAAATCAACACATCTGGAGATACCTGGTTTTCACTGGACAGGAAGGGGATGAAAATATGTCATCTCTAAAGTAACTAAAGCTGTCAGACAACTGTAGTGGAGTAAAAGGTACAAAATTTAGCTCTGAGATGTAGTGGAGTAGAAGTAAACGTAGCTTAAGATGGAAATACTCAAGTAAAGTACACATACCTTGAATTTGTACTCAGTACAGTGAGGAAGAATACCTTGAGGTTGCCAGGCAACCAACAAAGACTCCAGGTTTTTTTGTATGGATTAAAGGGACTATTTGTAACTTTTCACGCGCATAAATCCTAACGGGTCGGTATCCCATGCGCGCTCGCGTGTGGGTACGCGAGCGCGCAGCAGCGCTGCTCCTCCTGCCTGCTTGCACACCGCGCTCGGCTCGCTCCAACTCCACGTGCACGCGCGCACACTGCAGAAGAGTTAGTTTAGCTCTGAGAATATCTCGTGAATGTACAGTGGACGTTTTTGCAGAAATAACTGCTGCAGCTCCTCCAGAGGTTTCCCGTGTCTTGTGAAGTGACGGGGCTCCGCAGCGAGTTACGTTATCGTCCCGACCGGGTGTCGCTGTCCCCCCCCCCCCCCACCGGGTCTCGGTCTCTCCCCCCCGTTCCCTCCGCGGTCGGCAGGCGGAAAAACAGAAAAGTCAACACTAGAATCAGCATTGATTCATGGAGAGACCTTCCTCTGGTCAGCTAACATTACTGCCAAGCAGGTGAAATATAGAGTGATATTGTGTCACAGCGGGGCGGGGGGGGGAGACCGACACCCGGTCGGGACGATAACGTAACTCGCTGCGGAGCCCCGTCACTTTACAAGACACGGGAAACCTCTGTTGGTCTGGAGGAGCTGCAGCAGTTATTTCTGCAAAAACGTCCACTGTACATTCACGAGATATTCTCAGAGCTAAACTAACTCTTCTGCAGTGTGCGCGCGTGCACGTGGAGTTGGAGCGAGCCGAGCGCGGTGTGCAAGCAGGCAGGAGGAGCAGCGCTGCTGCGCGCTCGCGTACCCACAGGCGAGCGCGCATGGGATACCGACCCGTTAGGATTTATGCGCGTGAAAAGTTACAAATAGTCCCTTTAAACAAACATGAAATTACGTGTTTAGTGATATTTAGAGGATTTGCTTCTCGTCTCAATGCTAAACTAAGCTAACCACGTCCTGGCTGAAGTGACATGAGAGTGGTATCAATCTTCTCATCTCACTCTCAGCCACAAAGCGAATAAGCGTATATCTGTAAATGTCAAACTATTTTACATTCAACAGAAAAGTATGCTTCATGGTTATTATTATTTTTTTCATTTGGAGACAGTTGTAAAAAGTTGAACATGGACGTTAATGGTTGACTTTGGGATCAGTATGTGTGGCACAATAATCCCAACTCAAAGATGAACTTGCTATCTTTTTCAAGCTAAAACAAGTCAGTGGACTTGGTTTAGTTCCACAGATTTGTTGATCTTAGCTTATACAACCACCTCCTCTGTGCCCGTTGTCAATGCTTTGTTCAGGTCAGACACGTAACTGTGCTGTGACCTCTGCAGCTCTTCTCCCCTTTGTTCTCCTCAGTGTCCTGTTTTTCTAACTGAACAGGCCTGAGCAGCAGTCATTCTTTTATCATTACAAACCGAGGCATTCATGTGATTCCATCTGTGAAACTCACCAAAGTTCCTGACACTATAACATCAACATTATCAGTGGTGCTGACATTTCTCAGAAACAAATCTCTCAAAATGTACTTTCTTACTATTCTGATTGTGACCTTAAACTAAAACCAACTATAACAAGCAGATACACTGGCTTTTAAATAACTTACTCAAACTCATCTCATTTGATCACCTACATTTTCTTTGTGACTTATGTTGACTTAAGAGAAATTGATGCTTTTACTTGTCTAATATTTCATACATTCAGTGTATACTTTACAACATATATTAAGCCAAATGAATATACCTCCTCAGGCTGTCAAAATAAGTGTTAAACTACTTGCTGCTTGATTTATAATGCAAATCCTTTAGTGCATTAAACATGACTTTTACTTTTTTAGGTATAGCATTTCCTTGGATTACCATATTGATGTGGGTTTTTTATATCTATATATAACTTGTGATGTTATACATGACTTTACATTTATATAATAAAATATCTTCCGGGGCTATATGGCTTGTTCATTTTTTTAATTCTTTTTTTTTATGGCTTGCTCATTTTCATTTTGTATACATGTGACTGAGGTGAGCAGACTAAAAAAAGTGGTATTTTTTGACTCCTTTCTCTACAGACATAGTGATAAATATTTATTATGTTAATTTTGACAATAATCTGGCAATACCATATGTATCATGATACAGGGGTTACGATTCAATATATTGTTATATATTGCGACACCGTAAGCAAGGCGATACATTGTGATTTTTTAAATCAAATTTTTTAAAAATCAAATAGGAAAACTGTAAAGAACACACCACCATATACATAAAATCTGAGTTAAAGAAACGTTAGCTGTGCGCCTTTACACCACTTTGCATGTAAACTATTAATTAAAAATCGATAAAGTGCTTTTGAGAATCGATGCAGTATCACAAAACATAATATCGCGATACTCAAGTGTATCGATATTTTCGTACACCCCTAATTTTTACTCAGCAAAAGTCATCGTGGCACAGCACAAACCATTGGAAATAATGAGTTTCAGAGCGCTATTGAAAATGAAATAAACAATTATCAAAGTAGTTGCTGATTAATTTTCTGTAATTCAACTAATCAATTAATCGTTGTAGCTCTACTTTATAGTGGTATGTAGCTGGGTTTGAATTGTTATCTCTACCTTTCAGTCAGTATGAGTGCAACACTGTCATGGATTGATAATTTCCATATTAGGATAGCCTCATACAATTAAAAACATGACATTGAAACATTTAACAAAAATTGATTTAATAAAAAAAATCAGTGAAAAAAAAATCAGTTTTTGTTTAATTGGGTACATTAGTTCTGATGATTTTGATATCATCGACTGGCCGATCTTGACCGGTCGTCTCTACCATCCCAATCCGGTTCAGCACTCCCATCCCCTGGCATACTCTTCCAAAAATACTGTGCTTTCCATCCAACCACTGTGTGGGTCCCAGAGTGAAGAAGAACTGGCTGCCGTTTGTGTCCGGTCCTGCATTGGCCATCGCCACAATACCGGCACCTGTCAGACACACAAATGAAATGAGAGAATAACAATTTTGTGACTTTTCGCTGTTAAAAGTCCCTTGAGTATCAGATAAATATTAAATGTTAGGAATCTGTAACATTAAATTAGTCCATTTCAATCAGGAAATTCTCGAGGCAAAAACACAACAACTTTTGCATAACATCTGGTACATCGACTTTAATGAATGTATTTGAATATCCACTGAGTTGCCAGTTTATTAGGTACACCTCGCTAAAACTAATCTAGTTTAATAATCATCAAAAAAAAACCACTAAGGACTAAGTAGTGACACAGATACTAATACATTTATTGTAAAGGGTGCAGGAGCCTTTTCTTTATTTACCAACTCTTCCTACCACCTTGTATTCAATTGGGATTTTTCCACTGTGATTACCTGTGAATTTCAGTTCTGGGTTCAGTTCATCTTCAAACTGTTTACCAAATATGGAGGCACCACCGCGACCTGTTAGAAGAACAAAGATCAGTAAACTACAGATTAACTATAATATACAATAATGGACACTGAACTGTGAGTTTCAATATGACAGGTTTACAAAGTGAATGTGATTGATAAGTTGACCAACAAATGCATGAGCATGATCTACTACATGTGGTGTAAGACTTGATGAAATATATTTCAATTTGAAGAACAGATATGTTGAAAGGCCACAAATTAAAATTAATTAAAAACGTGTGGTGGTGGCATGATCCTCACTAAACAGGGTCCAAAATGGGCATATTTCGCCTTAAAGTTTCACTTCGAAAGAAGAAAGGATCGTCCCCAAACTGTTGCTATAAAACTAGCACCACGCTATTTTCTAAAAATATGATTTTGTGCTGTAGCATAACATTTCCCATTAAGCTCCATTATATGGAGCTCATTATTTTCTTATAATTTCTTTGTAAGAACTATGTAATTTGGTAAAAATTATAAGGAAAATAGAGACAAAGTTCTCACACATGTTTTTGAGCTTAGTTTATAAACAGTTGCTGATTTCCAGAGAAACCTCCTTGAAAGAACTGCTCCATTTAAACCCAAATAAACATTCAATCTTCATTTATTGTTTTAATAGAATTATCCATATACTGTATATTCAATTTAATGATTGCCTGTAAATTTCACAATACTAATGAAACACTTTGACCTATAACCCTTGTGCCAAATTGCCAAATAGTCCTTTCAAGGAAACTTTCATTAGCCCAAACCATGAAAAACAGATCAAAAGTATGTGGACACTCCCCTGTCTGGATAATAGTGTATGTGATGAACCCACCTGTTCCTGTGGGGTCTCCTCCCTGCACCATGAAGTCTTTGATTATTCGGTGAAACTTTGTGTTGATGTAGTAGCCTCTTCTGGCCAGCTCTGCAAAGTTCTTGCAGGTTTTTGGTGCATGTCTCCAGTACAGCTCCACCACAACCGTCCCCATCCTGCAATGCATGGTCAGTATTATTATGTATTTGGCGTCTTTCAACAGCACAGGCAATACTCTGACGGTGGGTTAAAGGGTATCCTAAGCCCTGGAAGAAATTTTAATATCGCCAAAGTTAACCTAGCAGCCCCAACGCGTAGCTAACACCACAAACCGCTAGCTACGTCACGTTACTGAGCTAGCTAGCTTTGCCGAGTTAGCATTCAGCGGTTTTAATACAAACTTACGTCGTGTCCACAGCCACTGTTGGCGGCTGCCATGTGTCTGCAGGTATCCCTGACATTATCACTCCAAACAGTACCCTTCAGTAGTCTTTAAACAAACTTGTTTGAATAGAAAGTAAGTGATTTAGCAGCCTAGCAAATCCATTCAATTCATTTCAGAGGGGAGTTTCTTCTTCTGTGGTTGCCGCTCGTTTCCTGCATGTGGGTGGGAGGAAGTCGGCAACAGTTGACCGCCCTCTACTGAACAAAAAACAGCAGCATCCTTAACGTTTATAGGCCTACAGTACTATTTCCTTCTGGATATTATAATGTCAATGTATATTCCTCAATGTCCTTTAAAAAAAAAGTTGTGTAATTAGTCCAGTAGCTGTCATAAAACCAAGTAGCCTAGTCACTTCCTGATATTTTTACTTTAAAAAAATAAATTAAAATAAATAAATTACAGTATATATATATGTATATTTGTGTATATGTATATATATATATACACACATATATATATATATATATATATATATATATATATATATATAAATATATATATATATATATATTATTATTTTTTTATTTTTTTTTATTTTAAAAGTAAAAATGTATGTAATTAATAAATAAATAAAATAATTATTTTTAAATAAATATTTATTTTTACTTTTACACTGGCCACTATATATATATATATATATATATATATATATATATATATATATAGTGGCCAGTATAAATGATTTTATTTATTTATTAATTACATACATTTTTACTTTTAAAATAAAAAAAAATAAAAAAATGGATATATATATATTTATTTTAAAAGTAAAAATGTATGTAATTAATAAATAAATAAAATTATTATTTTTAAATAAATATTTATTTTTACTTTATATATATATATTTGTATATGTATATATATATGTATATATATATATATATAAATATATATATGTTTATATGTAATATATATGTATGTATATATATATGTATATATATATATATATACATATATAAATATATATATATAAAGTAAAAATAAATATTTATTTAAAAATAATAATTTTATTTATTTATTAATTACATACATTTTTACTTTTAAAATAAATATATATATATCCATTTTTTTATTTTTTTTTATTTTAAAAGTAAAAATGTATGTAATTAATAAATAAATAAAATCATTTATACTAAATATTTATTTTTACCTTTTACACTGGCCACTATATATATATATATATATATATATATAGTGGCCAGTGTAAAAGGTAAAAATAAATATTTATTTAAAAATAATAATTTTATTTATTTATTAATTACATACATTTTTACTTTTAAAATAAATAAATAAATATCCATTTATTTATATGATTATTTAGAGTCCCTACATTTAATCGCTTCAGGCTGAAGAACGCTTTTGTTCATCAGTCCATCTTGTTGCTAAATAATAATTAATGAGCTGCTAAGGAGATGTAAATCCAGAGGACAGATGGTAATTTTTGAATGGGTTATGTATGGTTAGTTGTGATGTGTTGTGGTTTTTTTCTGATGGGTCTTACTTGTCTGTTTGTTTATGGTAACAGTATGTCTATTGTATGTGCACTTTTTCTCAAATTGAGCTTCCTATGGATGCAAAATGAATTTCAGTGCAAACTGACAATAAAGTTGTATCGTAGGCCTACTGTCTGTTAAGGTCGCTGTGTCCCTTCCTGCTAGTTCCCCTACTTCTTAACATACTACACTTCAGAGTCATATGAGTATTTTGGTTGATCTCACCTGCCCAGCCCATTCTAATGCCAGATGCATTGCAGACAGTATATACATTCAATCAAATAATATGATGTTCTTTTGCTCAATTCCACCTGGTAACTGGGAATGACAACTGCTGTTGTGTCTGTTTGTGGATCCTTTGATCCATCAGTGAAATCTGTAAAATAATCTATAGTATTCACTATTTAAATAAGTGGTTTTGTTACTGTAGTTCCACATCTACACATAAAACACAGACAGATCTAATAGGCCATCACAGCTGGGCAAAATCCTTTATCATGATCCCCTGTCCAACCAAAACATATTTATTGTGTCCTTTCCATGTGAAAAGGTAATTAATGAGAGCTCCTGGGTGGTGACAGAGTTACTGCAGATTAAGATGAAGAGGACAGTAGCCAAAACAGATATAGTAAAAGCCTACAGGTAAAAGCATCAAGGGTGTGATGTGAAACTTTGTCGTTATTACAAATGAAGTAAAAAGAAAACCCTGACCAATAATATAATAGAATATATACAGACTTGTGGGGCATCAGTGTAAACAGCCCTAGTAAGTCTGGGAGGACTTGAAGGGAAATTGTATGACAATGGGAATTCTAAATACATAAGTAGGTAAGTAAAGAAATATTTATTTGCCGCTTATTAAAACAAAAGTTACAAAATGCTACACAATAATAAAAAATAAAAAAAATAGGACAAAACATGATAATCTCAGCAATCTATCATTTCACTGTGGAGTGTTATGTTCATCTGGAGTAGTTCACATTGAAAACTACAGGGGGCAGCACATGCATACGAAGCGTCAAGCGTGCCCGAAAAGTATACAGAGAAGAAGAAACTCTTCTTCTTTGATTTTGCTTGGACGCCGGTAGCTTTGTCTTGCCTGCGCCATGGAAGTATTAAGGTCTGCGGTTGACAACCGACAAGGTAGAGACACCTATCTTTGTTTTCTGCACCTTTGTTATCAGTAGTGATGGCGAGATGAAGCTTCACGAAGCACTGAAGCTCTCCAGCAAATTGGTTCGCAAAAGGGTTCATTTCACGAGGCTTCATCTGGGCTTCATGTGCACACGAAACCACCTATCGGTGAAATAGTGTAAAACAGGTACATATATTCCAGGTATGTGGCAGTGGTTAAACCGGGTACAGGGCAGTGAATGTGCTTGTGTAACTATAGGAAAATGATAGATGGGGGACATTATTCGTTTTTATTCAGGAATAATAAGTTCTCAACTGTATTTCGGCTTCGGGCATCTTCAATTACGTCATTTGTCTAAAACTATACAAGCCTCGATACCATGGATGTATTAAAAGAACGCTCGATACGCGCTTCACAGAAAACTTCCTGGATACTCGACACACCCTCCGAAGCCTCGGCACATCACGTAACATCACTAGTTATCAGGGATATTTCATTTCTTTGTTTCTCTTTTGGACGTAGTCTGTCAGCAGGCTCTTGTTCTTGTTTACGTGTAACGTTTAAGTCAGTTAGCTAATGTTGGCCGCAACCAACCAAATCAGTTAATCGGAAACGTTGTGTTTGGGGTTTGCATAAAAGTTGGAGAAATTCATACTCTGCTTAAAGTTCTAATAACTTGTTGTTTTATATAGTTAGGCAGTGGTCTGACAGTTTGCGATGTGTTAATGTTATGCAAGCTAAACTTCTTCACATTCTTATGAGATGCAGTGATAACAAACAAAACAAATACATTTTCACTTCATGTCCACTTGCTAGTTTTTTTTACACTAGTATGTTGACCGTGAGTTCATTTTTGTGTGTGTCAATCTACTATTTCCAAGGTCAAGAAGTACTCAGGATAAAGTGATATTTTCCATATTGACAGTGATCCATATTCACAGCTAAAGTGAATTAATAATGCATGTGTTCCAGCAATTTGTACATATAATGCTGAAACTTAAATATATATATTTTTATTTTACTTTCATTTTACTTTCCCCTATAAAAGTTACAAAATGGTTGAAGTTTAGCCAAACATATCCATGTTTTCATACACCGACAACAATTGATTTTGGCAGGAAATAGCCCTATTTCCTAACGCATAAGATTATATAATAATATAATCAATAATATTATCACAACAATTCCTACAGCAGACATTGTAGCTTTGACAGACATGGTAATTTTGAGTGAATGAATCGTACGTTATCTTGTGGTTTTTAACTTTTCTTAGGTCTCCATCTACATTTTCTTCCTACTCTCTTATTTCTATCAAAATTAAAATTGTCCGCACTGACCAACTGAAGGTTCCCATCTTGAGTCCCATGACAGGCAGTATATGTCTATGTCCAAATGGGACTTGTTAGTGTTTACTTAGGACTTTATAGCCAAGACTTTAGACTTACTATTGACTTGAAAAACAATCGCAATGTTCGGTGCTGATTGTCCTTCGGCTTCAACATAATAATAGACAATTAATAGATTATCATCATAGCTACTTAGTTCATTTGTCCTTCAACTAAATTAATCATCTAATAATTTCAGCTCTCAGTATATTGTTTTAAAGAAGGGAAATGCAGTGTGTTCCTTCCTATCTAAATTCATGGTCGTCACTGAGTATCTGAACAGTTATTGGTTGGATCAATTTGTGTTTGACCTGTTGGATTTTATGGAGTGAATCTGCTTTGCCACTGAGTTAGATTAGGCGTGTGTTGTCTGCATCATTTTGGATGTAGAGACAGGAATTGCAGTTTCCTTCATGTTCCTTCATGTCTCTGGCATGCAACCCAGTCTGCAGGAAGAGTCTTTGTTGGTTAGTTAGTCTGCTTGTTTATCTGGCATGCAAAGGCGAGGGATTATTGTGGAGATCCTGTCCTGTAGTTAATGGCCGAGGGACTCTGCTATGGCATAAATTCTGTTGTAATCAAGGTAGCATCACGACTCCACGCTAAAACTTAAATTTGTATACATTTCACTGCAGCAACACATTAGTTGTAGCTGCAAGCTTAACCTAGACAATTTCTACACCCTTACTGCCATGTGATTAATCAGATGAGGAGGTCTAATCCAATTAGGATGGTAGCATGCCTGTTAGCACTCCTAAGCTTGCAGCTAGGTCAGGATATTTTTGTGAGTAAGCCCCAAGGAGGAAAGAGAGTGAAAGAGGTGCGGCAAGAGTAACAGAAATATAGACAGCATTGAGTTTTTATTTGCATTATTCTTCTATCTCAAACTAGAGTTGTAACAAGTTGCAGCAGCGCATGTTTGTCGTCAGATAGTAATTTTTCTGTCTCATCTCAAGGTCCTACACCATGTCCATTCTCAAGATCCACGCCCGAGAGATCTTTGATTCTCGTGGAAACCCCACCGTAGAGGTCGACCTTTACACTGACAAAGGTAGGCAACAATATGACTTATTAAAAAATGTATTAACATATTGCCCATGTGCCTCAATGATAGGGCTGCAAAATTAATCAAAATGTTATCAAAATTGCAATATAGCCTACTGCAATTTTGAATCGCAGGATGCACAATGTTTGTTAAAGGTGAAATGTGTGTCAAAATACCATTTTAAATTAAATATTGTGGTGCTGCAGAGATGTACTGGCCTACACGTCATAACCTACAGACTTAAGAAAACATCTTTGTGTGGTACAGATCCGCACAAAAAATCACACAATAATCATTTTATATGTTTTTCAATGGAAATGAGAATTACGATGTTAAATTTATCATTCCCTCCCCAAATATTGATCCCTCATGCGAGCATTGTGGGCAAGTGCCAACATCACTGACACACATGTTCTGGAACTGTCGTAGTTTGTCGAACTATTGGAGAAGTATTGTTCAAACTTTGTCTAAAGTATCAAATAGAAATGTTGATTTGGACCCTCTAACGGCTGCTTTTGGTGTTATAGATCCTAAGGTGAGGAAAACTAGTCCATAGTGCAATATGATAACATTTGTTACTCTGCTGGCAAGCAGATTAATACTACTTAACTGGAAGCAAGCAGCAGCCCCTACTCATGTAAATTGGATGAGAGAAGTGATGACGCATTTAGATTTAGAGAAAATAAGGTTCTCATTAAAAAGACAGGAGGGTAAGTTCTACAAAATATGGTCGCCTTTTATAAATTACTTTAACCAGACCAGAAACTGAAACATTAACAAATATGAATACCACCATCTTCATTACAAGTTTCCCACTTACTCTTTAGTCACACATGATTGTAGAAACAGCATTCGGACAGACCATCTGCAGATACACCAATTAGTTTGCTGACAAGGGTAATAGGTATCCACCCCTTTTTTATTTTATTTTATTTATTAATATTTTAATATATTTAATATTATTATTTATTTATTACTTTTTTTCTGTTGGTAAGATTGTGGGTAAGGCTCTCTAAACTGTAAATTTGTACTATATGACAGATTGTTTATTACAAATGTGCAATTATTATTCTCATACTTGTATGATCTCTAATGTGGAGAGTTGTTTTGCAAGTTCCAATTGTTAAAAGCACAATAAAAACAGTGCTAAAAATGTGAAAAAGTAAAATTGTCATACATATCACTATTGCAATATCAGTCAAAATAATCGCAATAGATATTTTTTCAAAATCATACAGCCTTACTCAGTAACAATATTAATGTCATTATATTTAGTTATTGTCATTTCACCACTCTTACGTACTCTCTCTCTGCTCCCATTTCCATTTCACAGGCTTGTTCAGGGCCGCTGTACCAAGCGGTGCATCCACTGGAATCTACGAAGCCTTGGAGCTCAGGGACAATGACAAGTCTCGCTACCTTGGAAAAGGTCTGTACGCCATTTTAGTGTTTCTTGTTTAATAGGATAGAATGAGTTTAATGTCAGATGTGGTTTTGATATATACCACCTAATATACATTTATTACCTTCACAGTTTGAAGCAGAATTCAATTTCAAGGAAAAATACTGTATTTTATACTTGTCATTTTCTATATCTTTCTGTGTGTTGTCTCTCTTCCTCTTTGCCAGATGTGAAAGGGTTAGTGAGTTTCCATTGCCTGTCTCTCTAAAGTAATTACTGAGATTTGTCCATTTGACAGAAGAATATTTAATTAAACAACAACATCATTGAATGCTTTTGGCAATCAACTAGATATGATTTGCAGGGTGAATTGTGAGTAAAGCATGCTCTCCCTGCGGTATTGATGTTTAGCTTGTGGATTGACTGTGAAATAAAACTGTGTTGATATGTTGAATAAGAGTCATTACGTTTGTTCATCTAAAACAAATTATAAAACAAATACTATTGCATGTCTCTCTGTATATGAATTTCAGAAATAAAAGTTGCATGTGTTTATAAATCTTTGTCTTTATTATTGGCTTTACAAGATTGGCCTAGGATGTTGTGAAAGAATAATCACACTAATCGTTCTGTTGCAGGAGTCTCACAGGCTGTAGGGCACATAAATTCAACTATTGCACCTGCACTTGTTGGCCAAGTAAGAAGATAATTCTCACTCTGTCTGTGTTTTGTGTTTCCTAATTTTTGTACAAACTAAGTTTTGGACTGTTCATTGTTGCTGATATGAATCTTTCCCTACTTGTTGTTCCCGTCTCCTCAGGATGTATCTGTGGTTGAGCAAGAGAAAATCGATCAGATGATGATTGAGTTGGATGGCACAGAGAACAAATGTAAGTGACAATAATCATACTATTGTGTTTAATCGAAAACAACCATATACATTGCAGTACAGTCTTCATAACTATCTGGACTATGGCACTTTCGGTCAGGGTCCGAAATTAACTTTTTTTCACTACCTTTTTTTGTCTGCCACTCAGAATATTATCTGCCATTTTTGAAATCCATACGCTAAATGAAGGAATGACTTTTAAGTCATTTTTAAACAACATTTAATGTTAAGAATGTTGTCATTCAATGTTTGATATATTTACACAAAAAACAATTCATGCACAGTAAATTCCAGTGTTCAAATTACACTGCGGCTTTTTTTTTTTCAGGGGTGGGAGGGTCCTGTACACACGCACGCGCATACATGAATGCCTCCGTCAAAATTATACCATCAATTCATACAGAGAATATTTAGCCTGGGACAACAAAGAAACAGAAAACATATTCACCGTTGTAATGTTGTTTTAAGCAAGACACAGGAACTTTACTTGGGTCTTGAGGAGCTGCAGTGTTTATTCATGGACAAACTGATGTAGGGCTGCATCGATTAATCAATTATTTGTCAATTATTAAATTAATCGCCAACTATTTTGATAATTCCAGAGTGAATGTGAATATTTTCTGGTGTCTTTACTCCGCTATTACAGTTAACTGAATATCTTTGAGTTGTGGACAAAACAAGACATTTGAAGATGTCATCTTGAGCTTTGGGAAACCCTGTCAACGTTTTTCACCATTTTCTGACATTTTATAGACCAAACAACTAATCGATTAATTGAGAAAGTAATCGACAGATAACTCGATAATGAAAATAATCATTTACTTACAACTTTACCGGTCGCCAACACCGGACTGCTCTGAGCGCATCCCACGTCACTCTCTCACTGCGCACTGAGCTATTTCTTCAGACGAAATTGAAACGTGGGGTAGTGAAGTTGATACAGTAACGAGTAGGCTTGTATGTATTTGTGTGTTTTTTTATTGATGGTTATTGACTAGAATTCGCTGAAATTCGACTGTCAATCAAAACAAATAAGGTTCTACAGCCATTCTACCGCATTGTTGCTGTCATATAGCAGTTGTGAGTGACTTTCAGATGTGTATCTCTATCCAGTCATATGCTAACTTTACTAAACGTGTCTTTCTGTTGTGCATTTTCCCTGTCCGTCTAAGTTGCGGATGACCTGCCAAATTTACCCACCACTGCCAACAATTTACCTGCATTTGGCGGGTGGCAGTGTGTTTAACAAATGAAACACCTGCTCTGTTGAATTGGAGTCAGACGACCAACTTGACCAGTAAAAAACGTTTTACTGTTTAGCTCATTAATTAAGACGGTTGTCTTGCTGCACTATGAAGCGTCTCTCCAGTGAAATTTGATGCATGTGCTTGGATCTGAGATGTTCCATTAATAATGTCATATATTTTCCTGTACTCCAAACAGCCAAATTTGGAGCCAATGCCATCCTGGGTGTTTCGCTGGCTGTTTGCAAAGCTGGTGCAGCAGAGAAAGGCGTCCCCCTGTATCGTCATATTGCTGACCTTGCAGGAAACCCAGAGGTCATCTTGCCTGTGCCGGTGAGGATCCGTGTGCCACATTACAAACATCAATTTCCTGGTATTTTTTTCCTCATTATTCAGTTCATCTTCCAGTTCATTGTGAAGTCACAGCTCTCGTTTCTCTCCACCTCCACCAGGCCTTCAATGTGATCAACGGTGGGTCTCATGCAGGCAACAAGCTCGCCATGCAGGAGTTCATGATCCTGCCCATTGGCGCGAGCACCTTCAAAGAAGCCATGCGCATTGGAGCCGAGGTCTATCACAATCTCAAAAACGTCATCAAGAAGAAATACGGTCAGGATGCCACCAATGTGGGTGATGAAGGTGGCTTTGCTCCAAACATCCTGGAGAACCAGGAAGGTATGTAAGAGGAGTTACTGATAAATTAAACTCTCTTACAACTGCAAGATTAGCATAGCTCTCGTTCCAAAAACAACTTGCCCGGTGTGAAGTCAAACTGCTTTTACCGTAAACCAAATGTGCAGCCAGTCAGAAACACTGTAAACAGTTAGACCGAGAAAATATGCACAATGTTCTACTTACTGATCAGCTGTAAAAGAAATCCTATCATTTTGACAAAAAGACTCTTGTGAAGGTTCACGTGGCATGATCATACACTAATGCCTAGTTCACCCTACATGACTTTTGCCCTGATTTTCCACTCACGACAGTTTTTGGAGCTCCCCAACAAAAGCCCCAGATGAGAGGCAAATCACCGCTCGAGCGCTATGTGTGAACTGTTCAAAGAGGCGAGCCTACATCGCAGATGCATCCCAGATGTCTAGCAGGCTAAAGATCTGGATTTGTCGGGGAGCTACAGCCAATGAGAGCGCAAGACACGGGTTTAGGGGAAACCTTGAGGAGGGGTCGCCTGTTACTGTAGGAACTTTACTGTATGTGTTGCATTTGCAACACAGATCAAAGTTGTTGTTGCACCGAGAGTAAACAGGCTATGGGTGCATCCCAAGTCTCTTAATTGCATTAAGAAACACAAGTGTTTCCCTCACTTGTGTCTTTTTCATGGAGAGACGCAAGGAAACGAAGCAAGAGAGGGAAACGTAGATGCAATTTAAGAGACTTGGGATGCACCCAATAAATAGTAAAGATGTGTGGAAACAGGCTATTTTGTGAACACCTGTGCCAACAACAACATCAACAAGCATGACTACAAGGAAAGTTCCGCCGATTGCTTGAACAAAAAATCCTGTCTCGCGCATGGTATTACGTCATTTCTGGTGTCACTTCTTGCGTTTGTTTTCGTGACAACATAGTTTGGAGACCAGACCTACTCATCTGTGATTCCTCCTGGTGAAAGATCTTGCAATAAGATAAGATAAGATAGAACTTTATTAATCCCGAAGGAAACTCTTGTGCCAGAGATTGCTCAAAATTACAACAAATTACAACAAGTTTGAGTGTATAAAATACAAATGTATAAAATAAAAAGTAAAAGTACTCTTTCTAGCACCAGTGCCTAATAGAATAACAATTAAGTAAGATACATTTAGTAAAATGAGTAAATAAGATAAGCGAAATAAAAAAGGTAAAGTAAGCTAACAAACAGAAAAGAAGTAATATTGCACATGATGGACATGAATATTGCACACAATGAACAGGGACAATGCACATGAGAATGGAAGAAGTAGTATTGCACATGATATTGATATTATCCTCTCCGACACCTCCACCAAAGACTCCAGTTCCACCTCCAGGACAGAACCTGCTTTCCTGATGAGCTTATTGAGTCTATTAGCGTCGGCTGCCTTCACCCTGCTGCCCCAGCACACTACAGCGTAGAAGATGACACTGGCCACCACCGAGTGATAGAACATCTGCAGCATGGTTCTGCAGACGTTGAAGGATCTGAGTATCCTGAGAAAAAACAGGCGGCTCTGACCCTTCTTGTACAGAGCCTGTGTGTTCTTAGACCAGTCCATTTTATGAGAGGTGGAGCAAGCTGAGCGAGATAGAACAAGCACAGTGTGAGTTTGTGAGTGAAGGCAAGCAGGCAGTGGAGCAGAGACTCCGGCCCTGAAGACCAGGGCTATGGTCTTCCCTGTGTCTTTTGGCAGCGGTCGGGGGACTGGAGCAGGATTGGTTGACACTGTTTTGCAGGACGGGCTTCACTAGATATAACTTTGCGGTTTTGATGCTTCCGTGTAGTTTGTGTTGGAACAGCGTAGCCACACACGAGCGCGCATGGGACAGATAGGGGTTTCTATCTTTCTGGTCAGTGTGGAAATCATCATTATCATTCGTTGTCGCCTGTCATTCAAGTTTTTATAGCATAAATCTTGATAAATATGTAATACTCTGCAACTCCGATTTTTCCCATTGGTTGTTTAACTCTGCAGCTCTGGAGTTGGTGAAGGAGGCCATCGCCAAAGCCGGATACACAGATGAGGTTGTGATCGGCATGGATGTGGCAGCGTCTGAATTCTACAGGGAGGGAAAATACGACCTGGACTTCAAGTCTCCTGACGACCCGAGCCGTTACATCACTCCTGACGAGCTTGCTGATCTCTACAAGAGCTTTGTGAAGGATTATCCAGGTACACTTTCTCTTTTTACACATTATTTTGCACAATATAATAGTAATGTCAGCACCAACGTAATCTCATGAATGGCTGTAACTATATGGGCTACCTTTCTTAGCTTTAATCTACTCATCCACTGAGAGGGCCAGACAAATTGATTGTGTTCTATTGTCAACACTGGTTTACTACATCAAAAATCTGTTTCATCCTTGAAAAGCTTTCAAGAACAACAATATTCATAGTTCATCTCTATTTTTTTTATCTTCAAATAGATAATTGAAAGCACTTGGCATCTTGAGCTGCAGCTCAAGTCTTAAATGGATATGAAACCGAAAAGATAAAGTAAAAATAAGTTGAAGGAAATAAAAGGTTGGAAGTCATCTCATTTTTTAATTAAGTAAAACCAAATCAAGGCACTTTCTTAAATGTAGATTACACAGATTTGTGATTTGACTCTCAGTGACAGCAGCTTAAATTCAATATTTGTCACAACAATCTTCTTTGTTTGTACTAAAAAAAAATTAACCCTGTACAACAATAGAGCTGGCATGTCAAATGTTAGTTCAAACCTGTATTTATATATACAGTAGTGTTCACAAGCTATAACACGACAATGACAAAACTTGTGGCATAGTTACACACAGGTATTTTTATACTGGTGAATATTGATATTATTGCAAATTTACAGAGGTACATATCCCTTTTACAGCATGTATGTACTTTGAAAACAGATTACAGTCAAATGTAAGTACACCTACACTGTGATGTTTCAATGTCTCCGAGACCCTTTTAGAATGAAAGGATATTTTGGTTTTGCTTAGGTCTTATTTTCATATTTTTGTCATTCCTGTGTGTAATACCAATCTCCAAGCCCATCGGCTGTCGGTCAGACGACGGATAAGCCTAAAGCCAAGACTTCCTTTTCCGTGCGCTGCTCATTGTTTACAGTCCGATTAGCAACTTCAGATGCGATGTTGGAGTTGAGAGATGTGTACGACCGGATTGTCTCACAAGTAGCCAGTTAACAAGCTAATTTTAACCAATGAAAAGCTAAGTCATCGTCAGACGATAGCAGGTGGGTTCTGAGATTACATTTGGCCAATGCGTGCCGCCTCTTTTTCTCTCTCCACACGGACCGTTTACCTGCATTCAACGAAAGCCTGACCGAACGCGATTAATCAATACTACTTTGACTAGAAAGGGAAACCAGAATGCTTCCGGTACTAAAATCTTGTGCCTACAGATTCTACATGTGAATGCAGAATCTGTTATAGAGATTAACATTTTACTAACCAGGTTATCTGTAGAGAGTCTGATGGGGAAGCAACATGAGCATTCAGACGATCATACAAGTTTTAAACAAACCCCGATGTTTGGCAAATTTATTTGGAAAGCTAAATTTGTAAACATCCATCACATTTTATAGAGAAATTTCTTGGTTCAACTTTGACATTCAGTACTTGGCATAGTTGTACAGTTTTCCTGTGCAACGGGGGACTTGACAGACATTTTGGGTGCACTCACTTTCAGTTTTACCTTGAAAATAAAATGGAAATAAAATGTAATTTTTCTAAATTTCTTTAGAAAATCTGGCTTAACTGTTGACTTCTTTATGACCCTGTTGAATCATCTTGATTGTGTCCTTGTTCATGTTTCTTGCCCTTTGGGACCAAAAATATTTTTAATATTAGATTATAAGCTATGATTGGTTCATTTAGGAGCTGTCTGTTTGAGTTTTGAAGGATCTTTTGATGGAACAACAGCTGAACGTGATCACAAATATTTCAGTTTAAGATGATGATCTGTGTCACTATCCAATGAGGGATGTCTGCATATTTTCACTCTCACAGTGGTTTCCATCGAGGATCCCTTTGACCAGGACGACTGGGCGGCCTGGACCAACTTCACTGGAAGCACAGACCTCCAGATTGTTGGAGACGACCTCACGGTGACCAACCCTAACCGCATCAGCAAGGCTGTGGAGGAGAAGGCCTGCAACTGCCTGCTGCTCAAAGTCAATCAAATTGGCACAGTTACCGAGTCCATGCAAGCGTAAGTCAACACTTTGAAATTAAAATGAGTCTGGGATGTGGCGATAAATAAGTTGAATATTAGACTATAGACCAGGGGTCTCCAACTTTTTTTCCTCTGAGAGCTAATTTGTGGCCGAGAGCTACTCATACTGTAGCACCAAGTTGTCCATCGCCAGTAGCAGAGATAATTTCTGTCTTACTTTTATGGTCCTTTAATAACGTTTCAGCCACCGCAATCATCGCCTCTATTACAATCCCACCATAGGGGAAGGGCTTTTCGTTAGGATGTGTGCCACTAAACAAAGCCTCTGTTGCTGCGTTAGCCTTCTTCAACCTTTTGGTAAACAGAGACTGTTGTCTTTAAAGCATTTTCAGCACCTTTACCTTCTCTGTTCGTAGACGGCTACCAGCCGGGAAGTCCCATGAAACGTTGCTGTGGACTTTGGTGAAGTGGCGCTCAATGTTACATCTTTTACCGACTGACAAGCTCGGATCACAAATGAGACACACACATTTGTCATACACATTCGTGAAAAAATTCCTCACGAGAATAGTATATTTTTTGTCTTTTTTATTGGCATGGCTATTGTCTGTGGTCATTGTCAAATATGGTGTGTGCTTGCTAGTCTGCTAACATCGCCTAAAGTTACGGCGTCACTGATGTAACCAGACTTGAAAGCAGCATAACTCGTTAAATTGACAGCTGATTGGCAAACAATCATTTTGTGTCAGAAGGGGGGGTCATGTCTTTGAATTTGATTGGATATAAACCTAAACATGTTTACAGGTGACTTTGTGTTATCAAATTTATGTACATATTCTTTGAACCGTTAGCGAGCCACTCAGAAACGGGTAGCGAGCTACTTTTTGGAGACCCCGGTATTATCATGCAATGACCTGTAATGTCTAGAAGTTGATGGTCTCCCATTTGTCGTCCTCACAGGTGTAAGATGGCTCAGGAGAGCAGCTGGGGTGTGATGGTCAGCCATCGCTCCGGTGAAACGGAGGACACCTTCATAGCAGACTTGGTGGTCGGCTTGTGCACTGGACAGGTAAATTCAGATAATAGAAATGTGTGTTGTGTGATTTTTGAGAACCTAATAAATTGGAAATTTATGACAAAAAAATAGGGATATATTTCCTCTGTCTATTTTCACATTGGGAAATTATTTCCACGTTATAAACAACTTTGAGAAAAATCTAAACAAACAGCACCATTAGTCAAAATCTGTGAGACAGGAATCACAATGACATGACTTGGACAAAGATTAATGGAGTCTCCGTCCACTTTGGTTGAAATCATTGTACCCATTTTGTCACACACTTTCAGATCAAGACTGGGGCACCCTGTCGCTCTGAGCGATTGGCCAAATACAATCAGATTCTCAGGTAAGTCTCGTTCTCATGCAAAATGAGGAAATTTAGCCCAACTTTGCTATTTTTAAATATAAAGTGCGACCATGCATGTGGTGTTCTTTATTCTGTGAAATAAAATACCACCAGTGCCTTTCTGCTAAACTACAACTACTTACTTGAGCTGTATTGATTAGAAATCACGTAAATTATGTTGTTTTGATTGTTTTGGTTAGTGCATTAATCTCAGTTTATATCATTTCTGATTCTTTAAACAACATTGTGTCTGTACTTATTGCTCATATCTTTGATGGGTTTTTAAATTTTTACACTGAACCAGTAATGTAATTAAATACAAGGGGGATATGTACTTGTAAAAATTAATGCATACATTAAAAAGAGGAAATTAACTTTTAACTTTTCTTTACTGTAGAATCGAAGAGGAGCTGGGAGATAAGGCTCTTTTTGCTGGAAAAAACTTCAGAAAGCCACAGTAACTTCACATACAAATGGATTCATACACACAAATCCATGACAACAAATCGGATAATTATGGAAAACACATCAAAGCGATAATGGTTAATGTAGAGCTACTTGTATGCTGATAATGGTAATTAATTTATAGAAAGAACTTACTGTAGTTACTGAAATTGTAGCACTTGACTATAAAGTTTTCTACTGTATTCTGTCCTGTTTGTTAACATGGAGTAAAATAATAGACCTGATTATATCTTGAGTAATATTTATTTACAACACTGACGAGCTGCAATTGGAGACAGTTAATAAAAAAGTTTTCTTAGTGATAGAATGTATTGTGATTATTTGTCCCACGTTTTATTTTATTTTGCTGTGGTGGTGGTAGATGTTTTTGTTGATTGATTTTCATATCTTTTGATTATTTCAGCGATTTAAATGGATATATAATACAGTGAAACAAAGGAGAAATTCAGTCTGATTATTATCTAGAGAGGGACCTGCAGAGCCCTAAATCAACCCAAAATATGGAAGAAGATGTAAAGTATCCCAATCTTGGAAAGTTAAATTCAATGCAGCGTTATTCTGATTTAGTTTGTTCCCGTGTCAACAACATACTAAACTATAATATTGCATAATTCTTAAAGGTCTCATATTAAATACACCTAAAAAATAAAGTGAATCCACTGGGTCTTCACGTCCTCAGATGATGGGAGTACATGAAGACTTTTCTGCTGGTTCTTGCAGACTAACAAAACTAGTAGCATGCTGTGCTTGTCCTGTTAGCAGGTCTGTGATCGGTCGGCGATTATAGCGAGGAAAACAATGGCGGACAGCGAGAAATTCAACAGGAACTCTGTGGGCGGGTTCACCTAGCTGGAGGTTGTTCTACCTAGTTCTACTGTTTCACCAGGAAACCCTTATATGGCCTGAAAAAAAATCACTGACGTCACCAGTTTAAGGAAGTACTGATCAGCGTTTTTTCAGACACATTTTCAGAGAGATGGAGCAGGAGAAAAAGAGAGAGGATGGTCTTTTATAACACTATGGTGGTCTGTAGACACATTGGGGATAGATATTGATGTTTAAAAGACATGGAAAAGTGCATTTTGCATAATAGGGGACCTTAAAGTCTTAAAGCTGCAGTATGCGAGAGTGGCGCAAATATGATTTAAAAAAGTTATTTTTAGAAAACGGCCGCTATATCGTGCCAGTAGTACATGAAACGGGTAACCTGAAAAAAATCATGTTCCTCTGTGTCCTACTGTGTCCTCCGGTGCTCCTAACGGCATCTGAAGGATTTCACTTACCGGAGGAAAACAAGGTCTGCTGTCCAGCTGCCGTCTATGAGAGCCGGCTGTCAATCACTCGCGAACTCCGACCAAACGGTCAAACTAGGCAGCGCTGATTAAATATGAATCAATATTATGTTACTGTAATGCCTATTTCTCGCCTCAAATGTTTTCAGAATCATCTTGTAGTGTACTGTTTAGCTGTAAAATGAGAACGTTTGTGACACGGCCGCCATTGTAAAATCTGTTGAAGGAAGCCAAGTTCTGGTCACATGATCGGAGCACAGCCAATAGGAACGCTCTCTCTATCTGAAATGACCTGTGATTGGTCAAAGTCTGCCGTCAAGGGCTAGATTTTTCTAAAGCCTGAAAACAGAGCCATGATGAGGAGCAGAAGTCTAGTTATCTCTCAGACCACTTGAATTACAATATGCTGAAAGGTTAGTATGGAATTTTTGACAAATTATGCCAAAAAATTGTTGCCTACTGCCACTTTAAAACCTTGTAGTATATCAATCATAAACCTAATTTATTTTCTATTTTAAAGCCACATGTTTCTCTCAACTCTAGCTCCTGATTCTCTTTTCCGTCACTTACCTGTCTCATTCACACACACTTACATCATGTAAAAGTCCTCTGCACCTTTGCAGGGAGATTCAGAAGACTGGAGCTTGTTACATCTCTGTGTTGTGTGTATATATAGTGTTAACATCTTTACCTCTGTTTAAAAATTGGAGTGAAACACCACAGGTCCTCTGCAGGTTGATACAAATGGATGCTTTCAATTTTGATGGAAAAGTTTAATATCATAATACAATGTGTTTCCAGCTAGATCTAATTTCCAGTGGTTAGCAGCATTTTGTATTTGATAACCAATCAATAAAAATCATATAATAATTTCTTTAACGCATTAATGCAATCGATCTTTCAGAGGTTGTAGAGGGCTCAGCAAGAGAGAAGATATGGGTATCATATGAAACTAGAAAACCTAAGGAATCCATTGGTACCAACCATGTCATACTGGCTTGTAGCGAAGGAGGTTAAATAACGCTCCAAAGTTGTGCTAAATTTTGGCGAAGAAAAACTGGCATGGCCATTTTCATAGGGATCCCTTGACCTCTGACCTCAAGATATGTGAATGAAAATGGGTTCTATGGGTACCCACAAGTCTCACCTTTACAAACATGCCCACTTTATGATAATCACATGCAGTTTGGGGCAAGTCATAGTCAAGTCAGCACACTGCCACACTGACAGCTGGTGTTGCTTGTTGGGCTTGAGTTCGCCATGTTATGATTTGAGCATATTATTTTATGCTAAATTGCGATTAATCACGATTAATCATGGACAATCATGCAATTAATTGCTATTAAATATTTTAATTGATTGACATATATATTGATTGAATATATATATATATATATATATATATATATATTATTGCTGTTGTTATTATTATTATTATTATTATTATTATTATTATTATAAACTGCTCTTTTTACATGCTATTTCACAGCACCAGACTGCATCCACATTGGCAATGCGGTGGATATTAACAATTTTTATTAATTTATAATAATTAATTTTGTTTATGCTAAATGCAGTATCTTTGAGGGTTTCTGGACAATATTTTCCATTGTTTTGTGTTGTTAATTGATTTCCAATAATAAATATATATATACGTTTGCATAAAGCAAGCATGTTTGCCCACTCCCATGTTGATAAAAAAAATACTTGAAAATCCCCCTGTATTTTGAACAGATAAAAAAATGTGTGATTAATTTTCGCTTAATCGTGATTAATCATGGACAATCATTAATCGCGATTAAATAGTTTAATTTATTGGCAGCCCTAATATATATATAAATAGTTATTGCTGTTGTTATTATTATAAATAGCTGTGTTTACCTTCTATTTCACAGCACCTGACTGCATCCACATAGTTAATATGGTGGATTTTAACGATTTTTATTAATGATTATATATTTTTATATATTTATATATAATCATAGAGCCTAATAATAATAATCTCAAAACCCGTCGGGCTGTAAATACGACAAAACTGACAGTATATTATTAGTGTTTTTCTTGCACAGTTCTCCATTAAGAGGGCTGTTTGTGTCGGTGGGAGGTTAATGTCATGGCTTACATAATAATGTTTAATAACTGCAGCAGTAACACAGTATGATGTGTAGTTTGATTCATGGAGGCCTGTGTGTGTTCAGCATCAGCAGCTGATGATGATGATGATGAGCAGCCTCAGTGGTTCCTGCTCCTGCTGCTGAGCCGCGGCACATGCTCAGTTATGCACACCCAGACAACTTTGAAGGCTTAGCTGTGGCTGCTGAGGTCATTGCACTGGGAAAAAAATAGACTGACTCCCTCCACTACACCGCCTCCATTTTGAATAGCCATGTAATAGGGGATTCGCATAGTTTTTGTGTGTATCGCCCACTGCGCTGCGTAGTGTCAACAAGCCACATCCAAACATCCTTCGACATGGACGACCTGTTCAGTCCGCGGAGGTAACTTGATTAACTTACCGTTTGCATTTATATTTGACTTGTTATGCATTAAATATGTCTTTAAGTGTTTTGTGGCGTGACTTTGAGAGGCGTTTGTGTGAAATAGTCGGAGTGTCAGTGGTCACGAAGTTCGTGTCTGGCTAACAAGCTAGCCAAATAACAGCGTAATGTTACTGTCTCGTTAGCAGCTAGCAGCTCCTGTTGGAAAATATGGTCGCTTTAATGTAGCTAACTGTAGTTATTTCGCAGCTCTCATTATCAATAATGTCAGTAAAGCAGATTATGCATCGTTTATTAAATCGGCGGTTATTCCCTCTCGGCTTGACGTGTATTGTTGACACGGGTTGTTGTCGCTATTTGTATGTATGTCAACGACATGTTGTGCATGCTAACGTTGATATTAATTATTGATAGCATACTTTAGCTAACAGTTAGCCGTGAGACGGAGTCAGCCAGCTGCTGTCAACCTGTTAGGATCTCCAAAGTAGCACACACTGTTCTCGTAATGGTTGACCGTAAAAATTAGCAGCTCATGTATGATTGATTGACAGTCTTTTGCGGTAGGTAGCATCGCATTTCATTCATGTAATATAAGGAAACGTCTCAGGTCACAGCTGAGATTGGTTCACCATGATGGAGGGGCGGGATGTTATTCTGCTGCTGAAATCACTGTTCACAGGAAGGGAAGCTGCTCTGACAGCCAACTTATACACACATATTGATCATACGTCTATGTGCATACTGTGCAGCGTTAATCACCCGATAATTAACAGTTAGTGTATAGCAGACTGACTCTTAAATGTGTGAACACAATTGAATTTTTGCTAATGTTATTACTGTAGGTGGCAAATTATTATTAATGCATATTATAAACATGGGATGCTTTATGTTTTATTTCAGGAGCCTGAACAGCACACAGGGCGAGATAAGAGTGGGACCAAGTCATCAGGTACACCCTGCTTCAACTGATTATGTCACATTTTGAAGTATAGCAATAATTAATACACTGACATATGCAAAAGTCAAATTTATTTATTATTTTGTGGGGTGGTGAACACTTAGGAGGAAGGAAGACTATGTTAAAGAAGTATGTTTACCTGCTTAGTGTATGCACTAGTGGCCTATTAGGCTCATTATGAAACTGGTCAGACCTGTCTGTTCAGTGTGCTTTGTTATTTGCATTTCATACAGTATGTAATGCTTCTCTGTCATGTGTTGAATTTGAGGATCTATTTGAATATCTTATTATTACTGTCAATCGATTAAAATATTTAATCGCGATTAATCACATGATTGTCCATGATTAATCCTGATTAATCAGTAATTAATCGCACATTTTTTATCTGTTCAAAATGTACGTTAAAGAGAGATTTGTCAAGTATTCAATATTCTTATCAACATGGGAGTGGGCAAATATGCTTGCTTTATGCAAATGTATGTATATTGGAAATCAATTAACAACACAAAACTATGACACTATTGTCCAGAAACCCTCACAGGTACTGCATTTAGCATAAAAAATATGCTCAAATCAAAACATGGCAAACTCAAGCCCAACAGGCAACACCAGCTGTCAGTGTGTCAGTGTGCTGACTTGACCATGACTTGCCCCAAACTGCATGTGATTATCATAAAGTGGGCATGTGTGTAAAGGGGAGACTCCTGGGTACCCATAAAACCCATTTTCATTCACATATCATGAGGTCAGAGGTCAAGGGACCCCTTTGAAAATGGACATGCCAGTTTTTCCTCGCCAAAATTTAGCACAAGTTTGGAGCATTATTTAGCCTCCTTCACGACAAGGGAACATGACATGGTTGGTACCGATGGATTCCTTAGGTTTTCTAGTTTCATATGATGTCAGCTTTAAAACTGAGCCTGCTACAACCTCCGAAACATCAATTGCGTTAATATGTTATTATGGCGTTAACTTTGACAGCCTTACTTATTATGTGAAACAGATTCTAGCAGGTACTATTACCAAACACCAGCAACATCTATTTCATTATAATGAAATCCTTTATCCATTATTTACTTTAATTACACATCGTAATAACACGTATTTTTGACAGTTTACTCATTCTTAAAATGTAAATGACTGTTTTCCAGTTTCTTATACAGGAGTCTTGAACATTTTGTGAATATTGTAATTAAAAGTGCTTGGATTTTTGCTAGGGATGCACTGATGCACTTTTTCATACCCGATACCGATGGTGAAACCTGGGCTTTGAGTATCGGCCGATACCGAGTACTGATCCGATACCAGTGTTTAATTAATAAGCTGTATGCCTTAGTGTGTGGAAGTGACTGGGATCATTCTTTTATGTGTAAGGCAACATCAGGCTTGACTTAAACATTGCTTTACTAACTTTTAAAAACAAAATCTAACAAATAAATACATAGATATAAATTCACTTAAAGAGACTCTAAGAATCAGAAATTGGTTGTAACAGCGACACTTGTGGTGTGTGGTCAACAACAGTCAGCGTCCTGTTGCTCGCGCTCGCCTGTGTGCACGCGCTACCTGAATGTGAGCGAGCATCCGTTAAAACAGTGAGGCGACACACGTCAGCTAAAACCACAATATCACTCTATATTTCACCTGCTTGGCAGTAATGTTAGCTGACCAGACGAAGGTCTCTCAATGAATCAATGCTGATCCTAGTGCTTTTCCTGCTTCAGCCTCCCGACCGTGGCCGGAGAGAATAGGGGAGACACCGACACCCGGTCGGAGACGATAACGTAACTCGCTGCGAAGCCCCGTCACTTCACAAGACACGGGAAACCTCTGTTGGTCTGGAGGAGCGGCAGCATTTATTTCTGCACAAACGTCCACTGTACATTCACTAGATATTCTCAGAGCTAAACTAACTCTCCTGCAGTGTGTAATGTGCGCGCATGCATGTGGAGTTGGAGCGAGCTGAGAACGAGCGCGGTGTGTGTGAGAAGGCAAGCAGCAGAGCAGGGTGCAGAGACTCCGGACCTGTTGACCAAGACCACAGACTCCCCCGCGTCCTCCGACCGCGGCCGACACTGTTTTGCAAGACGGGCTTCACTAGATATAACTTTGTGGTTTTGGTGCTTCCGTGTAGTTTGTGTTGGAGTCTTGTCTGAATCCAGCTATTTGAGTCAGTATCGGCCCTATTTCCGATCCAGTATAAGTATTAGTACATCCCTAATTTTTGTGCTGTAATTGTCTATTTTTAACATAAATCTTAGCAGAACATTCAGTTGCTGTTCTTTGAGGTGGTCTAATAAGTGTTTGCCGTTTTCACTGCAGGCCAAACTTCCAGAGTTTCAGCCGCGGCCTGCTCCTGGTTTACAGACTCAGACAGAGAGTGAGGAGCTGATGTGGACACCTGGGGTCAATGACTGTGATCTTCTCATGTACCTCAGAGCTGCCAGGTCAGTGTCTGCACCATACCGCTTATAAGCACTGGTACTTACTTGAACTTTGTCAGTCTTGAGTCCTGTATAAAGGCTAGGACCTTTGCAAAAGGAGAATTTTACAATAAACTCTGATAATTAACATGCAGCCATGTCCTTACTGAACAACAAGATGCAGATGCTATTTAATGCTTTACTGAATCTTCCTTACTATGTAACCTAACTATAAACAAATAACTATATGTCAAACCAAACCCACTAATAGTCGATCAAATGGGGCATTACTGGCATACTGGTTATTTTTGCGTTTTAATATTGTAATATTAAAACACAAAAATAACCAGTATGACTGACTATCTTTTTTGACATAGTAATAAGAAAAGTGTCACAAATGGGGAAGTATTTGCAAAACAAAACCAGTCTTGGTCTGGTTATGTGAATGCCAGAGTGAAAGCAGCCTGGTTATTGTCTACTTTCTCTATTTACCTGATTTCTTAAATGTCATGCAGCCGAGAAATGTGGTTTTATTCTAAGATTTAACACTGCTAGTTTCCTGCTGGAGACACCAGGGCCTGTTTTATCAAGCATCCTTGGAGTCAGACTGAAAATTGAACTAGGACAGTATAAAAATGCATTTCACATTTTTCTTTTTCAAGGAGCATGGCTGCGTTTGCAGGGATGTGTGATGGTGGATCCACAGAGGACGGATGTTTAGCAGCCTCCCGTGATGATACCACACTCAATGCCCTCAACATGGTGCGGAGCACAACTTGAATTATATTCATTAGCCTTCAGTAAATTCAAAGAACCAAAATATTGCGTTGCAGATTTACAAACATCTTTTGTTTTTCTCTATTCTAGCTACATGCAAGTCATTATGATGCAGCGAAAGCTCTCCAGCGTTTGGTAAAGAAGCCTCTGCCGAAGCTTATTGAGAAATGCTGGTCGGAGGATGATGTGGTGAGATGCCTTTAGCTATAGTAGTAATACAGCACTGAAGGTCAGTCAGTGTTAGTCCTTAACAGTGTTTGTGCAGGCAGACAAAATCCTCAGTGACTAAAAGGATGCAAACTGTTAACAGTATGTATTTTAACTATACTTAGCATGTTTAACAGTGCAGTGAGTGTAAATTAAAAGTTCTCTGATGAGAAATTGGCAATTTACTCAACTTTGTTCACATTAATTTGATACAAGCCAGCCGTAAAATAGTGTTTTTAACCGCCAGCTTTGTCAAATTAGTTCAGTACTACTTTATTATAATAACAATGTCAGACATTTGTTTAATAAATGCTGCTATACAGTATATCACAAGATTAACATGATCTATTCTGGAGCCTTTTGTTTGGCAACTGTATATCATTTAATCTAGGGCTGCAACTAACGATTATTTTAATTGTCGATTAATCTGTCCATTATTTTCTCTATTAATGGCTTAGTTGTTTGGTCTATAAAATATCAGAAAATGGTAAAAAATGTCAATCAGTGTTTCCCAAAGCCCAAGATGACGTCCTCAAATGTCTGGTTTGTCCATAACTCAAAGATATTCAGTTTACTGTCATAGAGGAGTAAAGAAACCAGAAAATATCCACATTTAAGAAGCTGGAATCAGAGAACTTTTTTCTTAAAAAAATAACTCAAACCTATTAATCGATTATCAAAATAGTTGGTGATTAATATTATAGTTGATAATGGATCGATTAATTGTTGCAGCTCTAATTTAATTCACCCTCCCTCCTTTTTCCTTCCAGAAACGCTTCATCAAAGGCCTGAGGCAGTATGGAAAGAATTTCTTCCGCATCCGGAAAGACTTTCTGCCCAGCAAAAAGACTGTAATTGAACACTTGAACATTTTTTTCTTGCAGAACAATTTGTAATGCATGCGGTGATTCCATGAAAGTTATATTTTTTATCAGAAGCATAACTTGGATTGTTGGTAAAAGTCCAGTGTTGTTGTCATCAGGGGGAGCTGATCACTTTCTATTACCACTGGAAGAAAACTCCCGAAGCTGCAGGAACAAGAGCTTATCGACAGCAACGCCGACAGCCGTCCTCTCGCAAAGCAAAGACTCGCTCTGCGGCAGTTCCCGTCACTCCATCGCAAAACTATTCAGGTGAGCACTCAGAAATGTGTGGCCATTTTGGTTTCCCCTGTTCATGCCAATGTTCATAGTTGTGCAGTCACGATGTGCAGCGGTCATATGAGCTGGACGTCTTCATTGAAGCTGATCTTTTCCTTTGCAGTGGATGCGAGTTCTGCCAGCGAGGATGATCTTGACAGTGAAGACAGTGAACAGGAAATCAAGAGCTGCAGCCACTGCGGTACAACAAGTCAGTGCACTTCTTTATTTGTGATTAATCAGGTTGGGCTCAGTATTTTTTGCAATACTATTGTTTTACAGGTTTCTGTAAAAGCCTTTTTAAGTCTCTGCGCTGGCGACAGCCGTGGCTGGAGGTATTATGTTTTCGGGTTGTCCCTCCGTCCGTCTGTCCGTCCGTCCGTCAGTTCGTCCGTCCGTCCGTCAGTTCGTCCGTCCGTCCGTCAGTTCGTCCGTCCGTCCGTCCGTCCGTCCCATTCTCGTGAACGCAGTCTCAGAAACGCCTGGAGGGAATTTCTTAAAATTTGGCTCAAATGTCCACTTGGATTCAATGATGAACTGATTAGATTTTAGTGGTCAAAGGTCACTGTGACCTCACTGACTGTTTTTGGCTGTTACTTAAGAATTCGTTTGCTAATTATTACAATTTCACACAATGTCCAATAGGTTAAAATGATGTCATTTTGGATGTGAACTGCAACTTGACTGTTTGGCGGAGGCATACCACCGCGAGTCAGTAATTGTAGTTGTTGAAAAGTAGCTTTAAACGTTATTTGAAACTTGTGCCTAACGCTTTTTTTTTTCTTAAACAGGTTCTAAGGATTGGCACCAGGGGCGAAGAGACAACCCGTTGCTGTGCACGACTTGTCGCACATATGAAAATAAACATGGATGTCTACCGCCAGCTCCAAAATCTGCAGGCGCTCCATTCATGTTTAAACCTGTTAAAGAGGAAGAAGAGGTGAACAGCAAGCATGGCATGAGGACACGGCGAAGCAGAGCACCTGTAAGCCTAAGGCCGTCAGCTCAATCACACTGTTATCTTTATTACTAGTAATGAAAATTGTAACTGCAATTTTCAAAAGAAATTGCAGTTAAAATGTCATTATGATATAACCGGTTTCACACCCTTATTGAATCTGTCAAAATGTTCTACTTTCACTTTTTAATTGGTAAAATTTCTTGTACATTAGGGGAATCATGTCTGTCTTGCATGTGTTTTAACAATATTAATATATTTTTAAAGCAGCTGTCATCTTTAAGAAGTGGCCACAGGAGGCTCACAGGCTCCCCCACCAGTGAGGACCAGCAGTCCAGCAGACAGCCCTCCCCGAGTGGAGCAACTTTTACTTCTTTGAGATCGTCTTCCACTGATAATAAGAATGAATCGAGCAAGAAGACGAACAAGGTAAACATAATCTACACATTTCATATGCATGTTGCACCTGCATGACATTATCTCATCAGACCAGCTGGGTTGTTTGCATATTATTCTGATGAGGAATTCTTCAAAGAATTCAGCCATAGGTGATTTAGGCAATGTGTCCCTTGAGGATGCATGTAATACTGCTGCAGCCATAGGTGCTTGTTGAATATCACTCACTGAGGGTTTGTGTCAGTCGTCTGTCAGTAATTAACACCACTGTGTTAATGTCATGCTGTGTCCACAGAAGGTAAAAGAGGAGGTAACGTCACCAAAGACAACAAAGCGTGTACGGGAGAGTCCTGCTCAGGACACTGATGAGACTGAAAAAGTTGCACCTAAAAGGCCGAAGACACAGGTGAGAGGGAACACTTCATGTCAAATACCATTTGGGTAAAAATGTCTCAAAAGTTGCTATTTCGCTGATCTTGTTCTAAAACTGGCCTACATAACAGTTTTAGAACAAGCTATTTACGATCACAAAATCGATCATCGACCTTCGGCCTAGGGTGCTCTGGTACCATGTACACTTATGAGCATCCTTATGTTCGAACATGGTGTTCGTTATGGACAGTCCATGACTAGCACAGAAGTCCAGTAACAAACGACTACTCGGGTTCAGATCAGGGAGGCCATTCCTCCCAGTCACGCCTCTCCAGGTGCCTCCATCGTTACCCACGTGCGGGTTGAAGTCTCCCAGCAGTATTATGGAGTCCCCTACTGGAGCCCCATGCATCCATGCATGCTCCAGTTGCATATTAACTTTTGAAAATAAAATCAAGCCTCCTTCTACATTAATTAACTGTCTTGAACAAACATTTTTGTGGTGGACAACGGTGGTTGGGGAAGCCGTCCGACTGAAGGAGTCCTTCCGGGGTATGTTATCTCGGAGGACTTCGGAGGCAGTTGCAAGGTACTGACAGGCCCGAAGGGCAGCAGCCACTGCCGTGAAGGAGGCAAAGCAGCGAGTGTGGGAGGAGTTCGGAGCAGCCATGGAGAAGGACTTTCGGTCGGCACCAAGGTGCTTCTGGAAAACCGTCCGGCACCTCAGGAGGGGGAAACGGGGAACCATCCAAGCTGTGTACAGTAAGGATGGGACACTGTTGACCTCAACTGAGGAGGTAATCGGGCGGTGGAAGGAGCACTTTGAGGAACTCCTGAATCCGACTAATACGCCCTCCATTGTAGAGGCAGAGCTGGAAGCTGATGGGGGATCATCATCAATTTCCCTGGTGGAAGTCACTGAGGTAGTCAAACAACTCCACAGTGGCAAAGCCCCGGGGATTGATGAGATCCGTCCAGAAATGCTGAAAGCTTTGGGTGTGGAGGGGCTGTCTTGGATGACACGTCTCTTCAACATTGCGTGGAAGTCAGGGACAGTGCCTAAGGAGTGGCAGAATGGGGTGGTGGTTCCACTGTTCAAAAAGGGGGACCAGAGAGAGTGTGCCAATTACAGGAGTATCACACTACTCAGCCTCCCTGGTAAAGTCTACTCCAAGGTGCTGGAAAGGAGGGTTCGGCCGATAATCGAACCTCGGATCGAAACTCGGATCGAAGAGGAACAACGCGAATTCCGTCCTGGCCGTGGAACAACGGACCAGCTCTTCACTCTCCCAAGGATCATGGAGGGGGCCTGGGAGTATGCCTATCCAGTCTACATGTGTTTTGTGGACTTGGAGAAGGCGTATGACCGGGTCCCCCGGGAGATACTGTGGGATGTGCTGCGGGAGTATGGGGTGAGGGGGTCACTCCTCAGGGCCATCCAATCTCTGTACGTCCAAAGCGAGAGCTGTGTTCGGGTTCTCGGCAGTAAGTCGGACTCGTTTCCGGTGGGGTTTGGCCTCCGCCAGGGCTGCGCTTTGTCACCAATCCTGTTCGTGATATTCATGGACAGGATATCGAGGCGTAGTCGGAGGGGAGGAAGGTTTGCAGTTCGGTGTGCTGAGGATCTCATCGCTGCTTTTTGCAGATGATGTGGTCCTGTTGGCATCATCGGTCTGTGACCTCCAGCACTCACTGGATCGGTTCGCAGCCGATTGTGAAGCGGCTGGGATGAGGATCAGCACCTTTAAATTAGGGATGTTAATAATTAACCATTTAACCGCTAACCAACATTAAGCATTCTAACCGATTAACGCTATCGGTTAAAACGGCTAAAAGAAATGTTGAAAAACTCGTCACTTAAAGGAGAAAAGCTGGTCCACCTTAAGAGCCCACCTTAAGAGAGTCTGAGCCGACATTACAGATACAAGAAGTTGGCTCCCGTCAATAGCTCGCTTGAGCGGAGGAGTTGTAGCCTCGTAGCATTTAATCACCAACAAATAAACTGTACACACCCTGTCTGCTACACCTACGTTCATAGCTATAACGCCACAGACAACACACACACGGTCTGTCGGGAACTCGCTGAAGTTACGCTGCGCTGACAGACCGTATGTGTGTGACTACGGGGAGCACGAAGCTACCAGCAGAGCTACAGATGCTAACGTAGCACAAACACACACACTGTCGGACAATCGCTATCGTTAATCGGGGCAGACAGAGTGTCGTTACGCAGGGCAGACACACAGCTGACAACCTGCTAAACTAAACTAAATGTGCGGTGGAGACTTTTACTGGGAAAATGGCTGCATGTCACTACACGAAGCACCGTGGCTGCTAAGTTAACGCTCCCGGACGGGTGAACTGGGGACTGTCTGTTGTGCTCATACACTGCAGCATGTGAGGCAAAACTCTTGTCGGTTAACGGTTAATAATCGGTTAACGAGGGTCGGTTATCGGTTAAGAACATTTTTAAAAATTTGCATCCCTACTCTAAATCTGAGGCCATGGTTCTCAGCAGGAAACCGATGGATTGCCTACTCCGGGTGGGGAATGAGTCCTAACCCCCAGTGAAGGAGTTCAAGTATCTCGAGGTCTTGTTCGCGAGTGAGGGGACAATGGAACGTGAGATTGGCCGGAGAATCGGAGCAGCGGGGGCGGTATTGCTCAGTCATCCGTGAGGGACTTGGAGTAGAGCCGCTACTCCTTTGCGATGAAAGGAGCCAGCTGAGGTGGTTCGGGGTTCTAATAAGGATGCCCCCTGGGCGCCTCCCTAGGGAGGTGTTCCAGGAGGCCACGGGGAAGACCCAGGACTAGGTGGAGAGATTATATCTCCACACTGGCCTGGGAACGCCTAGGGATCCCCCAGTCAGAGCTGGTTAATGTGGCCCGGGAAAGGGAAGTTTGGGGTCCCCTGCTGTTGCCCCCGCGACCCGACCCCAGATAAGCGATTGAAGATGAGTGAGTGATGAGTGATATGCAACTGGAAAAAACAAAGGCAGTGTAACCATTCCTGCTTCAGCTTCCAGACCGTGGTGGGAAGGCACAGGGGAGACTTTGTTTTGCCTCCAGGGCCGAAGTTGATGCTCACTTCGGGGCTAAACCCTTTCACTTTACCCAGCAGGGCAAGACCCAGAAACTTGAGGTGCTGCAGTGTTTATTTAGAGACAAACTGAAAACTAAACTGTACATTTACTACCACTCGACAACTTAACTGTTAATTTCTTCTCTGCTCCGATCGCCAGCACCTGTCTGCTCATCCGCCGTCACTGTCTCTCGCGCACGCTCGACTACACACTCGCTATGCACACACTATGTCCTGAGCTATTCCTAAAAGGAGCCACGCTACTCTAATAAACACCATGTTTCCATCCAAACATTTGTGTGAATTATCTAATTAGAACATCTGGATGAAAGTGACAACTCCAGCATAACTTTCCCCAGAGCTGCCAAACTCACTGCTGCACTTGTAGGGGAGGCTCTCCGCTATAAATCAAGGCACCCGTTAACGGCACCTCTCTGTCATCATCTTGCTTCAGAAAGTAACACATATGGTCTCATATGAGCTGAAACATAAGAACCTTTCCAACAGTAATAAGATCTAGACAGCCACGCTCTCCTATTCCATGTTTTTTTCCCCTTGTGCTCAGGTAGACCGCTTATGTAACCAGCTGATGGAAACACACCTAATATTCATTTGTAACAGTGACTTTAAATTCCCTTGATTGTGGAATCCAGTGATAATGCAAAATGATCGCGGTCAGCCAATGTTATCTGATGAAAGGAATAATATTTCTCGGTGTGAATTGAGTACATCATTTGTTTGTTCCTCCAGGATCCACGGGGCTCGCGGTCAGAGGGAGAGGCCGAGGTAGAGGAGGAAAGCTCCTCAGAGAGCCGCAGTGCTCAAGATGACGGCAGCAGTGACACCAAAGACATCGATCAGGACAACCGCAGCTCCTCTCCCAGCATTCCCAGCCCTCAGCAGGGCAACGAGAGCGACTCTGACTCCTCTGCCCAGCCCAACGGCATCCCATCAGAGCCTGCTGCTCCTGCCGCCGTGTTGGCTGACACACCAGTCCCACAGGCCCTCCCCTCTCAGGGCCATCCCATCACTCCTCAGCCAATGCAAAGCAACCCCCCTGCTGATTCTGCTCAGAGCCCCCCTCCTCCTTCTCCTGACCCCCCTCAGCCAGCTGCTGGTCAGCCAGCTGCCAAAGTGGGCCCAAACAACCGACCACAGCCCGCTCCTCACTCTCTTCCTGGTCCACCATCTCTTCCGCCAGCACTGGGTCAGGATTCTCCTCTTTCTCCAGCATTTCAGGTCCCACCTGCTCTCAACTCCTCTGCACAGCCTCTGCAGCCTCATGGCACGTCGCCTCAGACCCCCCAGCGACCCCCACCCTTCTTTAGGGAGTCTCAGCTCCCCCAGCCTCCTCTGTCTGGCCCACAAATCAAGCCTCCTCCCACCACTCCAATTCCACCTTCACACAAACAGATGCCACACCAGTCTGCTACACCTTTCCCTCAAATGCCCTCCAATCTCCCCCCTCCCCCTGCTTTAAAACCACTCAACTGTCTGCCCAACCAGCATCCTCCGGGTGCCCCCCCCCCCCCTCTTCAGCTCATGCCACAACCTTTGCCAATGCAGTCACTTCCTACCCAACTTCCAGTGATCTCTCAGGTGCAGACCCGCCCTGGAAAAAGCATGACTTCCGCTCACCCATCTGCTGCGGCCTCGCACCCTCTCACCTCTGTCACATCTTCCGCTATTGGCCCCGTCCCGAGCCTCCAGCCATCATTCCCACCTCTTCCTCTGAGACCCTCGCCGAGCGCCATAGCAGGAGGATCACAAATTCAGATTAAAGAAGAGCCACTGGATGAGATGGAAGAGGCTGAGAGCCCACCGTCTCCACCGCGGAGCCCCTCGCCAGAGCCCACCATCGTCGACTTGGCAAGCCACGCCAGCCAGTCTGCACGGTATGTTGGAAGACATTCTTTCTTAGGAAAATCATAAAAAGAAGTGTTTGACATCTTGTAAAAATTGCACTCCTATGTATTGTTATGAAAGCAGCCATAACTCAGTGTTTGAATACAGATGATGCCTATTTGGTTTATTTACTTTTATTATTCATGTGAGTGACAAATACACAATTTAAAGAAAAATTTCAACAATCCTGCCAGTTATGGTAACATTTTACTTACAGTATGGAAAGCAAAACAAGTGGACAGACGTTTCAAACAAATCCCTTAGTTTAAACCTGCGACAACTGATTTTTTTTGGCCACATGGGGGGCAGCGTAAACAAGCAGTGAACACTGAATTATTATCACTTAATAAGCTGATATGGCGAACTTGTTAGCAGACAGTTGCCAATTTACACATTCAGCAGACGAAGAGCAACAAATAACTGACAGGAATTGTGGCCAAAACTACCTTTGAATGAATCATATTGCTATTTTGTGTGAAAGTTTATTAGTCATAACTCAAAAAAATTGCACATCTGTTATTTCTTTCAGGTTTATCAAACACTTGGATCGTGGCTACAACTCCTGTGCCAGAACAGACCTGTTCTTCACTCCACTGTCGTCCTCCAAGCTGGCCAAGAAGAGGGAGGAAGCCGTGGAGAAGTCCAGGAGGGAGGCTGAGCTCAGTGCACGACATGAACGTGAAAGGGAGAAAGACAGAGAGCGAGAGAGAGAACGGGAGGCAGACAGAAATGCTGTGAGTGCAACAGTCCATTCATTACTTCTCTGTCACAAAACATGTTACGAGTTATTTCATACACTGTCTTTGCTTACAGAGAGCGTCCAGCTCCTCCCACGACAGTCGCATGAGTGACGTTCAGATGACGGTTCAGGGCCACGGACGCCCCTCCTTTGAGCAGCCACCCACCACTGTGGCCGCTGTGCCTCCCTACATTGGTCCTGATACACCTGCTCTGCGCACCCTGAGCGAATACGCCCGACCCCATGTCATGTCACCATCCAACCGCAACCACCCCTTCTACGTTTCACTGAGCCCTGGCGACCCCTTGCTGGCCTACCACATGCCTGGCCTGTACAGTGCCGAGCCCAGCCTCAGAGAGCGCGAGCTGAGGAACCTCCGAGAGAGGGAGCTCCGCGAGAGGATGAAGCCCGGCTATGAGGTCAAGCCCCCAGACATGGAAACATTACACCCCTCGGCCAACCCCATGGAGCACTTTGCCAGACACGGGGCCATTGGTCTTCCCCACATACCTGGGCCTCCCCACCACTTCGCACCCTTCCATCACGGGCTGAACCACCTGGAGCGGGAGAGGATGGTGCTGGCGGGACCTCAGCTGCGCCCGGAGCTGAGTTACGCAGAGCGACTCACTGCAGAGCGGCTTCATGCAGAGAGGATGGCGTCTGTTGCGACCGACCCTGCTGCCAGGCTGCAGATGCTCAATGTGACGCCGCATCATCATCAGCACTCTCACATTCACTCCCATCTCCACCTGCACCAACAGGATCCCCTTGGCCAAGGTGAGTTTGGACTTATTGACTGATTTTGAGAAGTTAATTAGTCAGTATTAATATATCCGGTGGTGAGAAGTTGATCTGCATTTACTCTTATGATTTAACTCTTCATCCAGGTCAAAGCCCTCATCCTCTGGACCCCCTGGCGACAGGACCACGTTTGGCCCGGTTCCCCTTCCCTGGTGGCCCGATCCCCAACGCTTTACTCAGCGATCTTCCTCATGAACATGAGATGCTGCGCCACCCACTGTTTGGTTAGTAATCTCAACTCTTAACTTACTGACAGCCCACAACTGGATTATTTTCCAGCTCCTCCAATTTGGTCTTTTAATATCCGTGTTTTCCGTAGGAGCATATCCACGAGAGCTGCAGGGCCCGATTCCTCAGATGTCTGCTGCTCACCAGCTCCAGGCCATGCATGCTCAGTCTGCAGAGCTGCAGAGGATGGCTATGGAGCAGCAGTGGCTGCATGGGCATCACCTGCATGGAGGCCCTCTACCGAGTCAGGAAGATTATTACAGGTGAGGTTTTTTAACATCTTATCTAGAGCACGAGCTGAAACAATTACTTCACCAGAGAAAAGAAAATCTGATCTTTCAGTGATTAAAAAGCATCACATTATTATCGTAGCTATGCAGCTTGATGGGACTTCATAATACATAAAAATCCCTTACGCCCGGGTGGACGATTACCTCGCTGAACTGCTGCGGCTCACACGCGTGTGGTGTCCACACAGACAGCCTCGCTGCTGCTGTGCTGCTACTGCCAGCCTTTTCTTTCTACATTGAGTTTGTCTTTCATAATGGCCATCAATAATAGAACATTTAATTTCATGTCAATATTTCTGTAATTTATATTTATTTTAGACAGAAAAGGGATAAGAAGTGTGTGCTCATTTGTAAATAATAGTAATAATCCACAATTAAAAGCCTTTACTCTTATTAATTTATGGAGCCCTGCAAGTCACTGCATTTTCTACAACACTGTCCTGCAAATATTTCAGAATAAAAGCCTTGTGTTAACAAATGAAGGGATTCTGTCCACAGAACAATGCTAGCGGGCTTTTATTTTGAGAAACAGGAAGTGTTGAGTTATAAATAAATATTTCCTACAAATAAAGACATTGAAACTGTAGTAATGTTGTTGGTACGAGATTAATATACGGTCAAAAGATAATTTTCACTCTCTATTTTTGCTGTGAACTGCACACGACACACGGAAAAAATAGGTGACACCTCGAATCTGCTCGGGCTGTGTGGCTGCTCTAACCTGTTAACTTGGGCGCCAAAATAAAAACCGCACCCGCGCTGCTCACGCAGGCAGTGTGGCCCGGGCGTTTGAATTTGCGCTAGGGCTGTGTATTGAAGAAGAAGAATCTGGCGATAAGATACATATCATGATACAGGGGTTACGATTCAATATATTGTGATATATTGCGATACTGTAAGCAAGGCCATTATATTGTGATTTTTTAAATCTAATTTTAGGACAATTGTCAGTATAAAGAACGCACCACTTTATGCATAAAATCTGAGATAAAAGAAGTTAACTTTTTTATGCAATCAGAACAGCAGGATCTGCATTTGTATTTATCACAGTCCCTGTAACATCCAACATCATAGCGCTACTTTGAGAGGGCACATCTCTTTGCAAATGGAATAAAGTATTGACTGAGTTCATCTTTGCAGGTAAATCATTAATTAAAATCAATACAGTATTTTTGAGAATCGATACAGTATCACAAAACAAATATTGCAAAACTTGATATTTTTGATAATTTCTTACACCCCTAGTATTTGCGCAGTGGTTTGTAATTGTCACCACTATGGAGACAAAATTATGGACATCATTCCACGTTGCTTAGTTAAACTCATGTAAAATGTGTTCAAAGTTTCACCTTGTTTCTTTGTTTGTGTTTTCTGAAGCCGTCTGAAGAAAGAAGGTGACAAGCCATCTTGAGTTGCAGGTGGTGCATGCCTGAAACCCTACACTCATACCCAATAGAATACTGTGTACTTTTTAAGACTGTAAGAGAATATTTGTGTCTTTTTTTGTTTTAATATATTTTAGAAAACTCTGTGGATTTTTATGTGCATTCCTTGTTCAGCACTTAATGGGACTGTCAAGTCCGTCTGAGATTTTCATATCACTTAAGACTTTATACTAGTTTTATTATCAAAGTAACGAACAATCTCACCCATTCATGTGAGATTTAAAGTGACAGATATTCTCTAACAAACTGTAAAACTGTTTCATATGCAGTGATATGAATTTGCTAAAACATAGCTCTTATAAAGGATATGAAAACAGACTGACTTTGGTGTTAAGGTTAAATATCTATCTATGATTTCTAAATGATTTCCTTGTACAGAATGACATTTAAATCAGTGTTTGGATGATTGTAACGACCTAGCATGACTCAGCCTTCATTTTTCACCAAACTAGAGTAGCAAGTTGCATTGTGGTGTTTAGACTTTGAAAGCATAGTAGAGGTTGGTTTTACTCTTAAATCTGCTAAATATTTGTCTAAATCCTAAAGTTTTATATATCAAGATATCTTTTCACAGTATAACCGAAGCTTTTATTCGCTCATTTTTGAGATTGTAAATATTACATGTTCACAATATTCTATATGATTGAGTACTATTGATATAGCAGTAGACGTGAACACTTGACCCCTCGATTCAGCACGATAGCAGTTAATCATAAGCTAAAACAGTATATAGTATTATAAGGTGAGATAATTATTAATTGGACCATGATCTGTCGCTACAGACAGAACCTTATATTATTAGAATAATGTATTTACATTGTTTTGATGAGAGTAAATGAATTGGAGAGAAACTAAATCTTGAGCATTTTAATGGGATTTTTAAAAGAACTGCCTCTAAATTCAATATTTATGTGACATAATATGAAAGTGTATCCATTGCATATTTATTTCAATAAATATTTCTGCAATGACACCTTATTCTCTTTGCACTTGGAGTTCCTCTGCAACAACAGCCTTTGGTATAGTACAGAAACGCCTCTCTGTATTATATATATATATATATATATATATATATATATATATATATATATATATATACAGTATATACTGTATATATATATATATATATATATATATATAAAGTATATACTGTATATATATATATATATATATATATATATATATATACAGAGTGTATATGTGTATATATATATATATATATATATATATATATATACTGTATGTACTGTATATATATATATATATATATATATTAGACTGCATTAGTTTTAGCTAGGTGTACCTAACAAACTGTCAATGGCGTGTGCGGTAACATTTTATAATAACCATCATTAATAAGTGTTAACAAATGAGACGATAACAATTACATTCTGATTCCAATAGTAAACTATTAACAGTTTGTTATTGCACCATTATAACATTTTATATACTCTATTAAGTATTTGTTAATGATTACCAAATGATTTGAAAAACATCTATAAACATTACATAGATAGATGGACCAGAAACGATTATTAACCATTGACAAAGTATTAACTATCTATCTAAATAATGTTTATAGATGCTTTACAAAGTATTTATTAACTATTTAACAAGGTATTATAATCATCAGTTGCAACTTTATAATAACCATCCAAATATGTTTATAGGTAGTAAATAAATATTATGTGTGCAACAATAACAACACATAACATTACTAATAATTAGTAAACATTATTAATGATCATTTCATTGTTTGTTAACAGTAAAATAACTATTAACTAAAGTTCAATTAACTATCAGTTTACCATTTATTAATGATGGTTATTTTAAAGTGTTACTGCGGGTAAATAACAGTATAGTTCCTTTTAGTGTTTCCTGCACACATCAACTTGGACAGAGGAGTGTGATGTATTGATGGTTTTATTGAATTAAATCACTTATTGCACAAAATCTGTCATACATGTATAATCATATGTACCCGGTCTTGTTTGACAAGAGATATGACGTGTCCTGCTGCTAACAGTCATTGGCTTGTAGATCTTAACACAAAAAGTGACCATGACAACAGCAGACTATATAGTGGTAATACATACATAAAAGCAACACCTAACGGATATTTATATTGCTTATGTAAATAGAAAAATATATAAATAGCTATTCTTTTTTTCGGTTATTTTTGACATTTTATGCCTTTATGTGATAGTGATAGTGAAGAGAGACGGGAGATGTGGAGAAAGAGAGTAGGGGAATGACATGCAGCAGACGGTCCAGCCAGCCGCGATCAAACCAGGGCTCAGGGCATTTGCACCCATGTGGTATGCGCCACAACCACTCGGCTATCGTCACCCTTAATTAGCTATACTTAAAGCTTACATTTTGTTCCAACAAAGCATGTGACAGATCTCAGCAGGTACGCTGGCCGTTTTACTGCACAGTATTTTAGACCAGAACCTGAGATTAATCTAAGGCATTGTGAGTTTATTACCAGAGTAGGAAACAACAAAAAAATAAAATCTACTACACAGTTACATTCTTCTCTGTATAGTTTAATACTTAATAGTTAAAACTTTTCAGGCCTGAAATGATTCAAATGAAATGGTCTAAAAGTGGAAAACCACTCTGAACTGCTCACAACTGTTGCAGCTTGTGATTAGAGCTCACAAGTAGACATGACTTTGTATTAAAGGGGCACAAAGCCCAAAGAGTTTGGGAACCACTTGCTTTATTTAGACGATGCATACCCATCATGCACAGCTCATGCAGTCACCTACTGAACCTTTTCTTACAACACACATAAACATCAGACCAATATCTACAACACAACCTTCTTTCAGGTTTTCATCCCCTTTTTCATCCTCTACAAAGAAGACACCCCACTTACACTTTACATCTGCTGGAAAACTCTACAAGCTGCCAATTTAGCTTGATTACAGCCGTATGACATACAAAGCCATGACATTCACAAATGGCACGTGTTAAAAAAGTATGAGCTTCTGTGTTTATTACATAATGGTCCACATGTCAACATCATTTACCCAGAACTGAAAAATCAAAAGTTATTAAAAGTTTTGTCTTATTGTCAACAAATCCCATAAAACCAACAATGTTAGTCCGTCTCTCAATACTTTCCAACATCCCTATCCTGTCTTTGGCTCTCAACCTCAAGCCAATTTGTTCTTATTAGGTCTCAAATATACAGTGTACTGATTAAATTAAATAACAAATAAAAAAGCTAAATAATTTCCTAAAACAACAGCTTACAACTTTTTTTTTTCAAATATAACATGTATATTTTACCTTTACTGAAAATATGCACTTTAACATTTTAATACTTATATTACATATATCTATCATTTTTTATCTTTTAATTTTTTTCCTTTACGGTTAGTTTTTTTCAAGCCTTATTTTTTTCTCCCCACATTTCACTGCACATATTGAAAATATGAATATGTAAACTACATCTATGAATCTTGATTTTGAATCTTGAAATAGTGCACTTGTTGAGAACTATTTTCGGCCCTTGATTTGCTGGTGAGTATTTACAGCAGCAGGATTGTGTATGTGGGACTGATTCTGTCCATATTCATTGTAATGAAGTGTTTTTGGAGGTGTCTGTTACAGAGGAATAAGCTGTAGCTATAGGTATATTATGGTTACATAGACAATACTTGTTATTAGGATCAATTCACTGTTGTTGTTTTTTTTCTTTTTATGGAATCTGTTGACAATAAGAAACATAATATCACCAGGTAAACTAAAAATGTCTGACTAGTTTCAGGCTGAAAAGAACTTAAAACATCAGTTTGCTACTTCTACCTTTTCATGCTGTATTGAAACCAATGCATACACTGAGGCAGTAGAAGTAAAATACAGTATACAGTATATATATAGATATATATCTATATATCTATATATTAATATAGATATATTAGGGCTGCACGATTATGGCCAAAATGATCATCACAATTATCAATAATGAGATCATGATTATTATCATGATTATTCATAGATTTTAGGGGGACAAAATATTTTCATGCAATTTCATTTACATAAAACAGAGCACTGCTTTCACTTCCATGTTGTGCTACATTTCAACCATCAAAAATTCTAAATGTTATCCTTTTACTTTGTTATTGTCATCTATAGTGGTTATTTGCATTAAAAACACAATTCAAATAATTAGGAAATAAATTATTGTATTTTTTATTTAAATATTTGCTTTGATTAAAAAAATCTCTGCATTAGTAGTTCTACTTATATATTATAAGCTGTTTAGAGCTAGTGTTATGAAGTTAAACAGGTCATATTTCCCTCTCTATAATCTATTTTATAATGCTGTGAAAACATCTCCTTCAAACAACTGGATTTATTCCAGTTTCTCGCTAAAAACTACATTTTACAAGATTACATTTGAACGCATCATGATAGCGTTTTAATTTAGCTCCACCTAATATTCATGTTCGATTAATTGTGCAGCCCTAATTTATATATATATATATATATATATAAATTAGGGCTGCACAATATATATATATATATATATATATATATATATACAGTACATATAATGTGTGTAGTAGATATATTTCTATGGATGGACCCAAGTGAAAATTATTGGAAATGACTCTTCTTCTCTCTTGTGTGTACATATCAAGGATCATCTTAAGAGGGACTCTTCTTCTTCACATACTGCCGCAGGTACTGGATGGCCGACAGCGCGCTCACATTTGCTAGCAGTGCTGAACAGGATTTCAATAAAGGTTACTTTGAAGAATTGGATGTCAGTTGTTCAGCAAGTTATACAGTACTCTTCATGTTCAATACTTAAAGGAACAGTGTGTAACATTTCAGAGGATCTATTAGCAGAAATGGACTATAATATTAATACGGATGTTTTCATTAGTGTATAATCACCTGAAACTAAGAATTATCGTGTTTTTGTTAGCTTAGAATGAGCCCTTCATATCTACATAGGGAGCGGGTCCTCTTCACAGAGTCCGCCATGTTGCTCCACAATGTTTCTACAGTAGCCCAGAACGGACAAACCAAACACTGGTTCTAGAGAGAGCCTTTCACGTTTTTACGTTACCTGAAGGCCACCGAAGTTCTCCGACACGCTTGTGAAACTGCAGTAACGTGAGCGGCAGAGCGCAAAACCGTGGTACCGCCATGGAGGAGTGAGTGGAGGGGTACGCAGTTGGTTGCAATCTGCAACCACACCACTAGATGCCACCAAATCCTACACACTGTACCTTTAAAGCCCCTGAAAGGGTTATTTATTAAGCGTTAAACACACAAAAACTCAGCTCAAAAAAACAACGGTGTCATCAGATTTTAAATCCAGTGTTGCTCTACTCTGATTGGTGCACAGAAATACCTGACATCAGCTTTCAGGAAGAAGCTGATGCAGAAACGATGTTTTTAGGGTCTTTTAATATTTGTAGTTTAGACACCAGGTTTTAATTAAATTAGTAGATTCATGACTGTCACCGCAGAATATCAATGCAAGGAGGTTCATACCTGCTTTCCAGGCATCAGCAGCCTCTGGATCGGAGGATTTTAACACCCAGGAGGCAAAAGCAATGCAGACCAGACACATATCTGACTGCTTCAGTGTGGAGAAGATGCCCTCTCGTCCTGTAAGAGACATAAACATGCACAAAAAAAGTAGATTTCATTTAATTGTAGTTTTGTTTGCATGTGTTTTTTTTTTACCTCCAGTCCGATGTATGAGAGCTCAGACTTACTTGTTATCTGCTGCACCGCTAGCTCTCTAAACAACTGAGAAGGAGTTGAAGAGTCTCTCCTCTCAGTGAGCACTGTTACTGGTGGATCCGCACTCTCGATGGTGATCTTCTCAGCCTCAACTGGGAACACCCAGGTGCCAGATCTCCTGCACCAGATGCTACCTTTGTCAGGGAAGCGAATCTTCCTCATCAAACTTTTCCAACTGCGAAATCCATATGGGGCCGCTGCCCCACAATCATGGCCCTGGATGAAGGAGCGAGACACAACTCTGATCGGAGAGATGTCCTCCTCCTCGCAGTCTGCGCTCAAGAAAACATAGTCCAGGTTTGGGAATGTGAGTTCTCTGACAGTGGGATGAGAACAAGAGAAAATGGGGATGGGTTTCTCCTGACAAGAGAATGACATTTCATCCCTGAATGTACAAAGAGTGTAGTCGAACACAGGAGCCACTGAAATGTCCTCTGGCTCATAGACGGTGATACACCGGGAACCACTTTTTGTTTTATCCTCTTTGAAGTATTCAAACACTTCAGGGAAGGATATTTGATAATGTTCATCCAGAAAAGGTGCAGGCGTTAGTGTTCCCAAGCTGTGGCTCGCTTTTAAAACCACGTTTTCCTCGACTGACGGAAAGCTGCTGAGAAACAGATTGCTGCTCTCATCATCACCAAGTAGCAACGATAAATCCTCGGTGTTGAGAGCTTGTACGTTGTGTACGCTTTTGCTTTTTGTTATCTGTCTCGGCCACGCGAGGCTTGAAATTAATGCATTTGAGTCCTGATCCTCTAAATACTTCCTTGGGAAGTCCTCTGAAGGCACAGGTGTCTCCTTTCCTTCAGAGCTTGTGGACTCCTCTTCCTCGTGTGCTAAGAAAGGAGAGTCACTAGTGCTTCGTTGTTTTTTACTTTGAGGGTCAGGACTCGGGTTCCTGCTGGCGCCAAGAAACTGCCAGTACTCTTCTTCAAAATCGGAGGTGGAAAACTCGCAGCTTGAACCATCTGGCTTGGATTCGTCAGGCTGTGTGAAATAGTCTGAGTCGGCGGAGTCGGATGTGTCCATCAGACCGCTATCAGATGAATTACATTCCACGGTGTCGACCAAAGAGCTGTGATCGTCTACGTTTGGCGTCACTGTTTCTTGTGTTTCCCTGGGAGGGGTGCTTCTACCCATCCTGAGCTGCAAAATGTCATTTATCGTCAATTTCTCCATTTCATCCCAAAAAGCAGAAATGGCATACACGGGTCGAGTGTGGCCCGCAGCTTTGGCGTATGTCTCAGGGCTGTCGGCCACAGCGCAAGGTGTTACAGTTAAATCAGGTACGGGAAGAAGCTGAACTCCTGAAGAGCGACCAGATGCTGAAAGATTCATTTCATGTTTTCCGTGTGTATCCGTGGGCGGCGTGCTGTGTGTGTCGTTATCACATGTGGAGTCGTCATCTGGCATTTTGTCAGCACCTTGGCCGGCAGATGGAAATGTCAGGGTGGGCTGAACGTCAGTGCTTTCATGACCTTCAGAGTTTGTAGCTGTTACAGTGCAAGAGAGAGTGCTATCACGAGAAAGCACTTCTCTGTCCTGCGTATTGTCTGCATCGGTATTGAATAGATGGCTGTTTTCTGTTAGAGATAATGAGCTTTGCAGTTGTTGGTGCTCCATGAGAAGCTGCTGAAGGTCCTCCACTGATTCAGTAGCGGACAGATAGCTTTCAGAATCAAAACTGTGAGCAGAGAAGAACTCAAAGCCGTCCTCAAGCTCGTCAGAATCCACGCTGTCCAACCGTGACGGGTCTTTGGGTGTAAATGTGTCGTGGGGTGTTGTGTCTATTGTTCGCTCAGTGTTGTCTTTGGGGGACATCACCAGTTTTTCTGACAAATTGTCTTCTTCACCAGACGTTAAACAAATTTGCGATGAATCTGAAATCTGAACACTCTCAGGATCTTCTTCAACACTCGGATACCCCCCTGATTCTTTCACCAAGTTTTGGTTTGCTTGTGTGCCGTACTCTGTGTCCGACCCTCCCTCAGATTCATTATTACCTTTCATTACCTCTAACTTTAAGCTGTTTACAAGTGATCTCTCCTGTCCAGGTCTGTCCTTACGAGGTTTTTTTTGCTTTCGCTTTTTTTTCACAGAGGCGGCACGCCCTCGCTGTCGTGCAGGACTGTCATTCACCGTCACGAACCAGCGCTCCTTTTCTGCTCTCAAAGCAAAGCCACTCACATCCTCCCTCTCAGCTCTGTCTGCAGTGTGCGGCTCATTCACATTTAGCTCTGTTCGGCTGCAAGAAAGTGGGTCAGGTTCCTGTGTGGATACGAGATCACTAATGTCACTCTCCATTTGCACATCTCCATCTTCTTTTTTCAGCTCTGTTGAGTCTCCATCTGAAGACTGAGCATTTAGTGGCTCAGTTTGCAGTGAGGTTGTGAAGTTGTCTTTTGTCTCCTCTATGATGTGCTCTGCTTCAGGACGACCGAGACATATTTCAGCTTTTGTTTTAAGATCATCTTGTCCTCCTCCTAAACCACTCTGAATAATCTGCCCTGATATATACTCTACACAACCTGTGCAGCTCTCTTCCTCCGTGCAGCATCCTGCAACGCTGCTTTCAGCTTCATCACTGTTGGGCTCCTGTTGGCCTGTGCCGAAGACTGAACTTGAGTTTCCTGAATCCTCTGAATCACTGAAGCACGGGCTATCGGGGCAGGCAAGCGAAGGCTGCTGCAGACTGCACTCCTCGCTTTCCTCATAGAAGCTCCGCCAGTCATACTCTGCAATGTGCATGCTGTGATCTAAATCATCCATTTTGACACCTCACATGCTCCTCAGTCTGACGAAAAAGAGAAAGAGAAAACAGATCAGTATAGAAGGTTGCAAATAATGAAAGTGGAACTATGCAATGTGTAGCAGTGCATCCTTGGTGTCACCGCTGGGTTAAAGTTGAAGTTCCATCAACACCTTTGAGTTAAATATAGAGCGTACATTTGTCTGGAGCTTAACATTGCCTGTAATCAGCTGTCATTAGGAAACTGTTGTGCAGAAAGCAAACAAGCTGCTGTATTAGTTCAAAGCTTGAGAGTTGAAGGCCTCAGAGGGCAGCAAAGCAACACCAGTGGTCACAAGATTCAGAACAGACCCCGAAATACTCCGGTCACATGACCTGATATGAAAAATTCCGCCGTCTAATGTCAACATTATGTACCAGCTTAACAAACATGCTCAGTGGGGGTCATTGATGCAATGTGATACAAACATTAAAATGTCATTGTACTTTTACATTACGGCAACTCAAATTTTCCCTTTATGTTTATCTTATATTTTGAATTTGACCACATTATTTTGTTGTTTAGGGTAAAAGTTTTTCATTATTTTTCAGGTGTTGTTAGGGTCACTCTAATAGATGTTGTTTGCTCTACGTCAAAGTCATTAAAGGTCTTGTCTATTACATCATTATTACATTATCAAAATAACCAACATATAGTACATATAGTATACAGTACATTATGTTAATGTGTTTCTGTTGTAGAGAGGTAACCTACCTGTTTCAGAACAACGAAGCGTCCAGTTTGAAGGTGTCAGGAGTTTCTCCCTGCAGGGACATTTCAGCTCTGATGTCCGTCTGTCCTTGCCTATGTCAGACTGGGGCCTTGCACTCAGCTGTTATAAATAGAGTTAGTGCGTCCAGTCACATGTGTAGCTGCAAACATCCGTCCCTCTATTACCAGAGGTATGACATTTCAGTACCCTAAAATACAAGCCCTCTCACGGTTATTAGAGGTGAGATCGATAGTCAATTATTAACATGATAGAAGTTCAAGGACACATTTTGGATGGATGTTTCATACATGTAGTGCATTTATTTAAAATGATAAAATCTGAACCAATGTCAAATCTTTTCTACGAAGTCATGCATACATTATTTCTTTTAAAATTAATTTGTATTGGATTTTTTCCTCCTCAAAATATTTGGTTTTATTTAGGGATGTCAATTGATTAAAATATTTAATTGTGATTAATCGCATGATTGTCCATATAGTTAATCACAATTAATCACACATTTTTATTTGTTAAAAATGTACCTTAAAGGGAGATTTCTCAAGTATTTAATACTCTTATCAACATGGGAGTGGACAAATATGCTGCTTTATGCAAATGTATGTATATATTTATTATTGGAAATCTATTAACAACACAAAACAATGACAAATATTGTCCAGAAACCCTCACAGGTACTGCATTTAGCATAAAAAATATGCTTAAATCATAACATGGCGAACTCAAGCCAACAGGCAACAACAGTTGTCAGTGTGTCAGTGTGCTGACTGGACTATGACTTGCCCTAAACTGCAGGTGATTATCATAAAGTGGGCATGTCTGTAAAGGGGAGACTCGTGGTTACCAAGCCCCCAGGAAGTGCGCCGGTCGTCGATCCGGACTTTCGTAGTGGCCAAACGGCGGTACTGCAACTTCCGTGTCAGTCACGTGATGCATTGGGCCCAAAAGACTTTTTCCCATAGACTTACATTGGGAAAGAGACGTCTGTAACTCAGCTGATACATTTTTTTCAGGTGAATCAACTTCCCAGTACGGCCACTCTAATAGCCCTTATTTAAAAAATTAAGTTTTTAAAGTTGTAAAACGCACTAATAGCTGAATCCAGAGTTATTTCCCTTCCTCCGTTCAGAGAGTGAGACCAAGCCGTGACGACGGCGTGACGTTGGGACCCCGTGACCAAGTCATGTGACCGAGCGGACGCTACCGCGCATGTCCCATATGCCCGAGAACCGCGAAGATACGGGTACTTTTCCAGGCGGAAGTCGAGCCATTTTGGCTTCATGCGCCAATGAGCAACTCTCATAGGAATGACCGGGGCCCCGCCTCCAACGCTGTATCCAGTTCTTTTAATACATCCATGGTGGGTACCCATAGAACCAATTTTCATTGAGGTCAGAGGTCAAGGGACCCCTTTGAAAATGGCCATGGCAGTTTTTCCTCGCCAAAATTTAGTGTATGTTTGGAGAGTTATTGCTATAAGCTAGTGTGGCTAGTATACCAATGGATTCCTTAGGTTTTCTAGTTTCATATGATACCAATATCTAGCTTTAAAACTGAGCCTGCTACAACCTAAAAATCACAAGTTGCGTTAATGCGTTAAAGAAATTAGAGGTGTTAAAACGAATTTGCGTTAACACGTTATTATCGCGTTAACTTTGACAGCCCTAGTTTTATCATCTACAAGCTTTGTAGGTCATTACAATCCCAGAGCCTTAGTCTCAAGTCTTATACAAAAAAATACTGTAAATAGAAACAAGTTTTCTAAATCCACCCTGAAACAAAAACAGCATTGTGATATGCAAGATGATTTTTGACTACAGCATCACTTTCTACACAAATATGTCTCTCTGTCAGAGCATTGAGACTTGTATTGGTACATTTTCTCTTTAAATAGAGACAACAGAAGTACCGTCCTGAGTTAAAGGCAGGGTTGACGATGTTATCCAGTATACACTATTTGTTATATTTGTTGAAATGGTCTTTACACCCAGACAGCAATCCATTACTTATGAGCACTGAAAAAGGACCTGAAAAGAGCCGTCATCTGTAGCTGCTGTAATCCTGTAAAAATGTCTACCACTCTATGCCTCAAGGTCCGCTTGGAAAGAACCAATCAGATGCCTCCCTGCCTCCCTGCTCGTTCTCTACCCTTGGCGTGCACCAGCCTGAACACAAAGCGCGTCGCCGCCGCACGTTTACTGGAGAATGGAAGAGAAAACTCAGCCCTGCAGTAGCACTGCTGCGGTTACTTGTCATGAGGTAGCGTTGTTGAGTTGAGGTCCTCTCTCCGCTCTGTGTCTGTGAAGTAGTTACGATGCGGCGGTGTTCGTGCATGTGTATGCCCCGAGGGGAGGGGGGTGGGTTTAGACGGAGCTCCTGAGGCGATGCTACATTCAAGTTATGCTAGCTTTCCAACGTTATCGACCCTATCTTTAACTGAGTCTTAGAAAGTCTTACCTTTGTTTCTGATGTACATACTGTAATGTTAACAATCAAGGTAAATTAAAGGGACTATATGTAACTTATAACGCGTATAAATCATACCGGGTCGGTGTCCCATGCGCGCTCGCGTGTGGGTACGCAAGCGCGCAGACTCCAAAACAAAAGACACGGAAGCACCAAAACTGCAAAGTTATATCTAGTGAAGCCCGTATTGCAAAACAGTGTTGGCTCTTCCTGCTTGGCCCACCCCAGCCGCGGTCGGAGGACGAGGGGGAGACCGTAACTTTTGTCTCCAGGGCCAGAGTCTCTTCTCTGCTCCTGCTGCCTGCTTCTGCCTGCTTGCACACCGCGCTCGTTCTCACCCGCTCGGCTCGCTCCAACTCCACGTGCACGCACGCGGACTGCACACTGCAGAAGAGTTAGTTTAGCTCTGAGAATATCTAGTGAATGTGCAGTGGACGTTTGTGCAGAAATAAATGCTGCCGCTCCTCCAGACCAACAGAGGTTTCCCGTGTCTTGTGAAGTGACGGGGCTCCGCAGCGAGTTACGTTATTGTCTCCGACCGGGTCGGCAGGCTGAAGCAGGAAAAGCCAACACTAGGATCAGCATTGATTCATGGAGAGACCTTCGTCTGGTCAGCTAACAATACTGCCAAGCAGGTGAAATATAGAGTGATATTGTGTGTTAGCTGACGTGTGTCGCCTCACTGTTTAGACCGGTGCTCGCTCATGTCTATGTAGAGCGAGCACAAGCGCGAGCAACACGACGCTGACTTTCGTTGACATTGCGGCCACAGGTGTCGTTGTTAACAAGCAATTTCTGATTCTTACATATAGTCCCTTTAAGTACTTGCATTCCTGATTATCTGTTAGGAGCCAATTAATATATTCAATAAACCAACAGGTTTAGAAAAAAATGTGCGTCGGAGGGAAGTGCAATCTTGAAAACAATGAGAAAAACACCTGCACACTGTCCGCTTACTGCTGAAATATTTATTAACACAACGTTTCGGTCAGTCCGACTTTCATCAGATAGACCGAAACGTTGTGTGCGGGAGTTTTTCTCATTGTTTTCAATAAATCGACAGAGAAATTAAAAAGTAATCGGCAGAATAATTTCTCAGTCATGTAGAAATAAATTCTTGTCTGGCACACAGTGAGGCATTGTTTATTATTAGCAGCAGGAATCACAAAAGAAACATTAAAATTAATCAAATTTTGAACAATATGAAGTTTAACCTTCATATTGGTTACAAAACAGCAGTGTGAGAGTTCATATAACTGCACGGAGAGAAACGATAGTTATGGAAAGGTGCTTTATTTCTCCAAACATGACGTACATCTTGAGAACATTCTTCATGGCGTTGAAACTAGAATATGCACATCATTACAAAAACAATACCTCATTTGTATAAAACAATATGTACATGTTTTCAGCTCATGGTTGTCTGTACAACAGCAAACACATGAAGCTAAAAGGGGAATATTCATGGAATGATTGCTGCCTTTTTATCGGGTTCACTTCATGTTGCTTCACATATACTGAAGATATAAAACTATACGTAATTAAATAGCATGTAGCAGATAAAACTTGGATATCTAGCCTTGTTTTAGAATTGAGTACAGTAAATATAAAGGCCACTGGATATAATTCAAATACCCAATTATTCATCACATCATGACTAAATGTTTCCTGGCTGCATTTAAAGCTCATAATGGCACAGTAATCACAGTAATGGCACACAGTAAAAGCCATTTTCTTCAGACAACATTTGGCAAAAGTTAATAGTAGTCAAGTAAATTTCACAATGCAACAATAATGCTGCCATGTACACAACAAAAAAACCCCATCTCAATCACACACGATGGCAACTATTTGTTTTGAGTATTTCCTTTAAAAATGAGAGTCCAACACTAGCTGATGACCTCAGACAAATAAAGTGCATGAGGATTCAGTAATTTTATGTTTTCAGAGAGAAATCTATTGGAATTTAATTTAATGTACTCTAATTTAATCTACTTTATGGAACAAAATTGGTATTTTAAAATGTTTTGAAGGATCACAGACCTTCCTACGAAAAAGAAATTTGATTTTGAAAATGACTTCACCTCTTTCATGTTCGACTGGGTCATGTTGTGGAATGCAATTCATGATTTGTTGTACATGTGTAATACATTCACCTCGGTTAAGCTCACAAAAAATAATAAATACAAATGCAATAATAAAAACACACAAATCAATCAAACAATCATCCATATAGCGCCTACAGTAAACTCTCCCTAAAATGTCCAGGTCCCCCAGAAGAGCTCTACTGCTATTAGACACATAATTTATTCTGTTGGTCTGATTGTGATCAGTAAAACTCAGTGCACAGTTATAAAATGTAAATAAATATCACACACGTAAATAACATCCTAATTAGCAAACACAGGGTTTCATCCAATGTCACTGGGCTGTCACTTTATCCCCCAAAAATAATCACTCTCCCTCAGCTTGGTGAGTGGCTCGATTCATTTTTGCAATAAAGGAATAGTTTGACAATTTGGGAAATATTTTATTCGCTTTCTTGCAGCGAGATGGATGAGAAGATCGATACCACTCTTGGATCTGATAAAAATATGGCTACAGCCAGCAGCAGGTTAGCTTATCTTAGCATAAAGACTGGAAACAGCTAGCCTGGCTCTGTCCAAAGGCAACAAAATCCACCTCTAAAGCTCATGAATCACAACGTTATATCTTGTTTGTTTAATGCAAACAAAACCCTAAGTGGAAAACCGATAACTCGTCAGAATGGTCCAGCCCGTATGATGGTGAATTCTTCCACTTTTATGTTATAAAGATTAAGATAAGTTAGTCAGTGAACTTTAGAGATGCTGGTGCTCTCCACCAGAGAGCGAATAAGTGTATTTCCCTAGCGCCAAATTCACACTAGACAGCAGTGAAGTACGGCTTGCCGCAATAATACAATTTTTCTGCGGCCGGGAGGCGTGTTCATGTGTTTCAGGTGGCAATCAATTCTTTGTAACATAGGTCAACATGTCACAGGAGTCACAGGATCTGTTTACTGATTGGCTGATTGATTTTAGTTTGGCAGCAGCGTGCTGAGCTCAGGAGCAGCCACTGCAGATTTTCATAGATATTGCATGACAGCTTGCCGCAGGCCGCATTTCGCCGCTGCTCTGGTGTAAATGTCAAACTATTCCTTTAACAGACAGGTCCACATATTCATGAAACCCATCACTTCACGTCAACTGAACACACACTGTCAAACAACTGATAAAAACTGTTTGTGTTTAGACAAAAGGAGTGATCCTGAAGTGCTGCATGAGTGGGAGGAAAATACAAACCAACCTGTGACGTCTCAATTTTACAGAGAAATACTGAAACTATTTTCCCGTGATAATTAAGTTATCATGTGAAAAAACAAATGTACGTATTATCAGAGATTGTGTCAAGAAGATGGACAGGTTAGTTGATTGATACTCTTTCGACATCACCCTCCTGTTAAATAGAGACAGAGTAACAGCCCTAGTGACAAGAATGCAGCAGAAGCAGCTACAGTAAAATATGGCCACCAACGTACGAGTCAGCTGTTCACACTGCTGAACCTTCACACGATAAGAAATCGTTCCTGAGCGTTCTCGCCTACCTGCACCGACACTCCTACACATTATAGACCTGGGTGGTGGATGTGGTGGGTACGGTGGCACTACTCAGTGTTGATGTTGCCGAGGGCCGCTCCCTTCTTACATATCTTGGCTTCCTCACTTTAAAAAAAACACAAAACAAAAAGGGAACATATAATCACACATAAGGAACTACAAGAGGAGACATGCACTGGAATCACTCGTAGCATCTTTGAGCTAAGTTTTAGCATCTTTTGTGCTTTTAAGAACAACTTTTATGCCGAAGATCACCTTGTTCTGTGTGACTACAAGCCTGTCATCATGACAACACGCCTTAAAATATGTAACACTCCTCACCAACGTTGCCAAATACTCCTGTATAATGTTTTGACTGCTTTGCATTTCTCAATAGCTTCACATAATCTTACAACCTGTTCAGCAAGGTCAGAGAGTTTCAAAACAGGCAGTTTACAGATTACGATAGTCGTCTTACCTGTCGAGGAGGGGATCATGACAGCCTAGAAGGGAAACAAAAACAGAAATTATAACCATCCCTTTCAAAAACATTTACAAACAATGCCTACAAGAGAACATTGCTGAGGCTAAAATAAATACATGCAGTCTCTACACCATCGTACTGTGGTGTGTGATTAGCTGTGAAACTAACAATAAAATTGACTTACCGTCTCGCTTGGTTGGAATATGAAGGCTGTAAAAGTACACAAAATATTGTTACATGTGAGTGTAACGCACTGAAAATCAATTATCATTAAAGCATAGCAACAACATTGCGTTTCCATGCCCTCCAAGCATCTCCATGCTTTATTATCTTGAATTTAATGGGTGTGGTGGGTCGACAAAACCCTGCTTGCGTAATTACAGCATATCAGAGCTGTGCGGTGCTTACCCTTGTTGCGGCGGTAGAAGATGCTCGGGAGTCGGTTGGAGCGTTTGAGGTAGAAAAAGGAGGCAACAGAGAGGATCAGGAACAGGCTGATCAACAGTGTTCCCAAGAGAAGAGAGGCCGCCACACCTGGGCCTCCTGCTCAGAAACAAAACAGGAAACAGTGGTGAATATCTTACCGGCTACTCTATCATCATACACAGCTAGTTACCCATGGAAAGGGGTACTATTTCATTATCTAACTTATATTTCAAACTTATTATAATAAATAATGACTATATTACCCCTTAAAGTTGGTTCATTGATTCCCTCTAAACACATTTGCTTGAAACCAGGCCAAGGTTGCGTCCGAAATTCCATACTAACATGCTATTTAATATGCTAACAGTATGTGAGATTTGTTAGCATGTCTGAAACCAAACCAGCTTAGCTTGCATACTATTTCCGGTGAAATATTACAGTATGCAACGCTGGACACTACGGCGGCATAAATATCCCACAATGCTAAGTGGTAGTGACGACAACGTTCATAACAGACGTTGACGGACAGCTCTGTAACATCAATATTGCTTCAATTTAACTGTAAGTATAAGATTTCACTTTGCTAGACGTAATATATGTTTTAAAATTATTTCCGACTTTGATTCTCACAAACCGTCGTTTTGGTCATATGAAGTTGGCGCAGGTTACCATGGTTCCATGTCTCCAACCGGCAAGGAGGCTGTCAGGAAGTGACGACGTAAATTACAGCTCAGTGCGTCCGAAAAGATACATACTACTGTTTATTCACACAAAAGTATGTGGAACGATACAGTACACCTGTTGAGTATGTAGTGCATAGTATGTGATTTTGGATGCAGCCCAAGAAATAAGCATAAGGAAATTAGTAAATCAGACCATAATGACTGTGGATATGATATCTTACCAATTTTAGGAATGACAGTAGTTACGGTTGTGTGGTTTTTCCTCTCCACTGTATAGTCTAGTGAGCACACAAAAAGGGAAAGTTAAAAAAAACATGTAACATTCAGGTTTTTATCTATGTAAAAACAGGTCCCCGTCCTTACTGTAGGTGCAGACTGTTATGTTCTCCAAATCCACAGCTGCTGAGTCACAGAATATGCAAACAGTGTTGCTGTTCTCAAGGACGCGCAAGAAGCATCCTGAAGAAGTCAAAACAAGAACATAGTTCACATATTTTGCCCTTTAATACCCAGGCACTCACAAATTATTAATTTCAACCCACAATTTAACAGTCACAAGAAAGAAGTGAACATGAAAAAAATGATGTGCTTTTCACATTTTGTTTGATTAATTGCTTTACTGTATTTATAGTATATTTCTTGGTATTCACCAAAATAGACAAAAACATTTGCCAAACAAATCCAGTTCTAAAAGTTTGCCAGTTTAAAATTAACAAAAAACAAAAGGTGTTTTCCTTTTTTACATATTGCCAAGGAAAATGGTACCACATCAGCAAAGGGACAGGGCAGGCTGACATATTAAAAAATAATAATAATTTGTAGGGTTATTGGGGCAGTGATGTAAAGTAACTAAGTACATTTACTCTAGTACTGTACTTAAGTACAATTTTGACACACTTGTACTTTACTTGGGTATTTCCATTTTATGCTACTTTCTACTTTCTACTTCTACTTCACTACATCTCAGATTTAATTATTATATAAATACTTTTTACTCCACTACATTTACTTAACACTTATAGTTACTTAAATTATCAGATTACATGACATGATGCATTACTATACTACTAATCTACCCAGTAGTATACAAAGTATAAAAATTGGCTCCACATTGATGAACTCCAACATTTATGAGCTCTTATGTGTATTTATTAATGATAAAAACAGAACAATATAATATTCTATGATAATATAACACTGTGAAAGGAGCCATTCAGTATAATGAGTACTTTTCATACTTTAATTACATTTTGCTGATCAAACTTTTGTACTTTTACTTAAGTAACTTGAAATGTATTTTTAGGCTATGGTATCTCTATTTTTACTTAAAGGCAGGGTTGACGATTTTATCCAGTATACCCTATTTGTTATATTGGTTGAAATGGTCTTTACACCCGACAGCGATCCATTACTTATGAGCTCTGAAAAAAGCCCATAAAAGATCCGTCATCTGTAGCTGCTGTAATCCTGTAAAAACGTCTACCAATCACTGCCTCTGCGCCCAGTTGTAAAGAACCAATCAGATGCCTCCCTGCCTCCCTGCTCGTACTCTACCCTTTGCGTGCACCAGCCTGAACTCAAAGCGCGTCGCCACCGCACGTTTCCTGGAGACTGGAAGAGAAAACTCAGCCCTGCAGTAGCACTGCCGCGGTTACTTGTCATGAGGTAGTGTTGTTGAGTTGAGGTCCTCTCTCCGCTCTGTGTCTGTGAAGTAGTTACGATGCGGCGGTGCTCTTGCATGTGTGTGGGGGGCGTTGCCTTGGAAAGAGTTTCGAGGGAGGGGGTGGGTTTAGATGGAGCTCCTGAGGCACTTTCAAATTATGCTAGCTCTCCAAGATCGTCGAGTAAAAAGTAAAAAATCTGAGTACTTCTTCCATCACCACATTGGAGACTCCGTAGCGTTATGTGTTTTGATTTACCAAAGCAATCACAGTGATACACCGATTAATGGCCACATCATTCACCCTGGCTAAGCGCTTTGAGTGGTCGGAAGACTAGAAAAGCGCTATATAAATGCAAGTCCATTTACTATTTAATCTCTAACTTATGATGATAAAATAACAGTGATGATAAAAGGTCAAAACTGTTAGTGACACTCTGTATGTGTATGCCAGCTTTAATCAGAGCAGTTTGAAAACATTACCTGGTTCACAGTGGGTGTCATTTGAACATGAATTGTTCCCTCTCTGTTTCTCGCCGCAGCACTCAAGTGAGTTCTGATGTAAAGCCTGCAGACAGAACAGAATGACAAATCGATCTAACCTGAACAAAAGCACACATTGGCTCTTTGGCAGAGTAACATCCATTTTCTACCTTAGTTACAGGTGTCTCAGGTCTGATGAGAATCACAGTCGCAGCCAAGACCAAAAGGAATGACAGAGTCATATTCAAACCCTTAATGATCAAACAGACTTGAATTAGATACACATCAATGACTTTGACAAAGTGCATTGTAGAACAAATACCTGCTTAGTCCAACAGAAAAGAAGAATGATCAAACAGAACACTATTTATCTAATAAAAGTGTCATACAGTCTATATACTTTATTATTAGGATAACCAGAATAAGTCAAATAAGTTGGTAATGTTCTGTCTTGTGGAATCTGCTGTTTATTGACCAACCTAAATTTAATAACAAGGTCACATTTTTAATCTTGTTGACTCATTCTTTAATCACATATTTAGTGATTTAAATCCCAATCTTGACAATAGACTGTGTTTCATTTAGGCTCGCACAGCTATTAGTGTGTAGACAACATTTAATATTTGTTTGGCTTCTTCTGGTAAATGGAAAAAGAGGTGGAACAAATATATTTAATTTCTCAAAATAAGGTAGCAGTTTTATCTGTATACCAAAACTCAAGCATCTATCTTACAGATTCTGCACTAGTATAAAAAACATTTCAAACAATCCCCAGCCCCTTTAATAACTTTTGAGGTGTCTTGTAAGACTGATATTATGTTTATTTAGATTTAATTTACAAGTTTTGCTCCCCGCCATATGTCATGAAACAGTGCACAGCATCAGACTTTATAGGTGAATGTCTAAATTAGTCTCTTATAAACATAAAGTCTATTGTAACTGCCTTAACTTGGCTGTTAAAATCACCTTCTGACTGAGGATAGGTAAATTAAACACATTTGATATTGTTCAGTGTTACATCCAAACTACACAGATAGCTAAATCACCCACAACAACCACAAGAGTTTAGATCATTTCCAGCCATTCTTTACGTTACAACTTAAAACTTTTACACCTATATTTTTTTCAATGCAAAATAATTTACGGGTAAGCAACATTCCTCAGGAATGGCATGCTAACGTCAGTTGAGTTACACGGGATACAGCCAAGGTGTTTAGCTAGCTAGCACCTGTCACTGGGATGAAGTTAAATCGTGTATGTGCTAACGTTAGCAGTCAGAGGTAAAATAACGATGTCAGCGTTAGAGAGGCAGATTTGCTAATCTATTTAAATTAACATTGTCGGGTATGTTTAAAATCACAGACTGAGCAGCTGCTCACAACAAAAAGTTAACTCACCAGCCAAACACTAGGCTTTGGCCTGACCAAACTCCAAGGTGTGGTTTAATCAACGTCAGGTCAGGTCCGCTGTAGAGGTAAATATCATAAAGACACTTATAGTTTTTGTCAGATTTGTCATCAACACACCTTCGCAGTTGAAGCACAGATAGTCCTACAGTGCGTAGCTCATAGCTACCTGCTTTCATTTAGCATGGACACTTCCGGGTACGATTTTCAAAATAAAACCCCGACTGTGTTTATGCTTCAAATAAATTAATAAATATGAACACTACTACTACTACTACTAATAACAATAATGAATATAACAACAACAACAACAACAACAACAATAACAATTATTGCAATAACAACAACAATTATACTACTACTACTACTACTACTACTACTACTACTACTACTACTAATAATAATAATACTAATAATAAAACAACACAATTACAATTAACAATAATTATCAACAATTAAAAATAAGGATCACTACATTCAGTCCACACAATTACAATTAACAATAATTATCAACAATTAAAAATAAGGATCACTACATTCAGTCCATTCATTTGTACAGTAATTTTCAGGGAATATGCAGTACAACTGGAACACGTTATAAAAAGCATAAAAATGAACCATAATTATAATTCTGGTGCCTCATAAAAGGCCCACTGAGAACAAAATCTATTAACAATGAAAACCTTGTTCACCAAAGCACATTTTGAACAATATTGTAAAATTAAGTGATTTTTTTTTATATCAACATGTTTCTGAAATTGATGTAACTGCAATGTGAATGAATTAGAATATTATTGAAATGAAAGGATAATTGTTTCTGAATGTAAATTTTCATATTTGGCTAAATATGCTGAAGAAGTGCTGGCTAATAATAATAATAATAATAATAATAATAATAATAATAATAATACACACAATTACAATTAACAATAATTATCAACAATAAAAATAAGGATCACTACATTCAGTTTATTAATTTGTAAAGTAATATTCAGGGATTTGCAGTACAACTGAAACCTGTTATAAAAAGCATAACAATAAAACCTAATTATAATTCTGGAGGGTCATAAAAGGCCCACTGAGGACAAAATCTGTTTACAATGAAAACCTTGTTCACTAAAGCACATTTCGAATACAATACTGTGGAATTATTATGATTATTATTTTTTAATATCAACATGTTTCTGAAATTGATGTACATGCAATATGAATGAATTTCAATATTCTTGAAATGAAATGATAATTATTTCTGAATTTAAACTGTCATATTTGGCTAAATATGCTGAAGAAGTACTGGCTAATACTTCTATTCAGATTATTGGCTGTTTTCCTCTCATGACATACAATAGAGTTTGGGGTGCCTGTTATATAAGAAATAATACTACACTAAAAGACCTTTCTCACAATAGACATTTTAACTTGTCATAGCAAGAAAGGTGCAGGTGCAATTGGTAACAATAATGATGGCTCCATTATATTTGCCAGTTAGCCAGCATGCTTACCGGGTTAGTGTCACTGCATCTGATTGGAATGGTATTAGCCAGATTAACCTGTTATGAGGCCCCAGGGATTTTTGTTTTGTTATTGACACCACACCTATGCCCCCTGTGGAATGTATTGTCAAGTTCCCATTAAATCCAATTTCAACCAGCACTCACTAATACTATATTAGTGTTTAATTTTGGGTAATTTAATTAAACACAACTATTAGGAATATGGATCATGTGAATAAAATAATAAAACTCCAAAAATTTGACTTTGGCATAGGCCCTCTACAAGACTGCCACAAAATTGGTTAATGATATGGTGCCTGTCTTAGTTGATATTGTACTATAGTGTAAAAAATTCCCTAACAGATTTGCAATTAATGAAATTACCAAAACACAGCCAGTTAACAACAGTGAGGTGAATTTGGGGCTTTTGGGGTCCCTCTATTTTACCAGTTCAACTATCCAGCCTTGATGGTAAGCCTATATTGAATTAGGGATAATAATGTACCATTTCATCACTGTCCTGTATTGACCATTGTCCTGTATTGTTTTTACCACTATGAAGTAAATCAAAGGACAATTTTTCTACAATGTGGACAAAAAGTTACTATCTTACTATCTAACTAACTATCTAACTAACTAACTAACTAACTAACTACTGTTTCACCTAAGCAAAATGTCCTCCAGGAGTTGTGCCATACATTCAATGTACATAATGACAAACTGATTATTTCTTTAAAACATCTTTAAGAACTCATAAATTGAGTCTATATGCTGGAGAAATACATGCTGATAGAGCAAATAAATAACTAAATTCTCAAATCTCAAAAACAACGAAAAGCCTTCCAGTGTTTGTTCGTTGTTTTGGTCCTATAAAGTCTTATTTGTGACTTTTCCGACGGCCCGTGAAAGCAGCCTAACCTCGATCTGGAAGGTCACATGGCGGGAGATTTAAATCCTCGCGAGTTTACTGCCTGTTTTCGACGTTCACCTCTTCATCACGGCCTCTGCAAACTGTGAGTCAATTTGAAAATATATTTGAGCGTTTAGTAGACTATTTAGTCCACGATAACCGCTGTACACTACTAAATGTAAGGCGACTAGCATGTGAAATGTGTGACTATATTTTCTAGCTAAACAGTTAATGGTAATTAAATTGACTCCATGTTAATTAAAGCTAGCTAGTGACGCCCTCTCTAGATTAGCATTAATGCTAACTCGGATGACATCTGTCAGCAGCTGAAGTTATGCTGGAAGACATAGCTTGCTAAATTGTTACTACTAACTTGTTATCTTTACAAACAGGTTATCAAACGCAATGAATCATGTGAAGAACATAAAAGAAATGCTGAGCATCCCAACTGGAAGCAGGTGGTTAGTTTAAGTGTGCTACTTAACAATGACTCCTATTAGCTATTAATGTACTTCTCTCCAACTTCGAATAATGATATATGAAGCTGTTATTAATTTGAATAACAGTGTAATAACACTTGATCATCAAGCCCTACATTTGTAGAGCAATGTTTTATGTGTGTGTTTACCTGATTTCTACAAACACTTTCTTTGTTTTGCTACACAAACAAATTGTGTGTTTGTGTTTTCTGTGGACAAAACAATCAACAGAAATATGGCTAACAGCGGCTACTCCAGTTTCACAGACTCTCAGTTGTTCTTTGGGTCTCAGTTTTGGCCTGAAAATTCTCAAGGTATGTCTCAAGATATGAGTGTGTCATCCAGGAACTCCCAGCAAAGTTCACAAGAGGTGAGATTTATCAACTTCATCTTACAAGTGGCAGTAATATACCCAGATGTATGGACAAACCCCTCTGGTTTCAATGCATACCCATACCAGGTCAGCCCTACATATAATTAATATTACATGTAGGGCTGACCTGGTATGGGACAGCTGATAGGGATATTTGTAGGTGTGTTGTTCTGTGAGAAAAGAAAAAAATACTATTTGCAAGGCTACCACCTTTTTTTTTTCACCTGTTTTTGTTTTTGTTTTTGTTTTTCGTAACTTTATACATAAATATATATACTGTGAGAAAATAGAAATTTCTTTCATCAGAGATTTTGCTATATTGTTTGTTAGTAAGAAGTAGATGTACTCTATAGTGCATTATACGTTATTGTGAGACACTTATGAGCCATGATAATTAAAGCTGCAGTGGGTAGAATTTGAGCAAATATGATTAAAAAAAGTTATTTTTATAGAATGGTCACTATATCCTGACAGTAGTGCATGAGACAGGTAATCTGAAAAAAAATCATGTACCCCTGTCCTCCGATGTCCTCCGGTGCTCCTAATGGCATCTGCAAGATTTCACAGAACTGAGGAAAACAACCAATCAGAGCAGAGCTGGACTCTGCCATCTCTGAGCAGCTGTCAATCACTCGCAAACTCCGATCAAACAGTCAAACTAGGCAGCGCTGATCAAATATGAATAAATATTCTGTTACTGTAATGCCTATTTCTCTCCTCAAATGTTTTCAGAAACATCTTGTAGTGTACTGTTTAGCTGTAAAATGAGAAAGTTCGTGACCCGGCAGCCATGTTGAGATCAGTTGAGGAAATGCCAAGCACCGCCAACCAGCCGGAGCACAGCCAATAGGAACGCTCTCTCTCTGAAATGACCTGTGATTGGCCAAAGTGTCCCGACACGGGCTAGATTGTTTAAAGCCTGAAAACAGAGCCATGAGGATGTGTAGGAGTCTATTTTTCTCTCAGAACACTTGTATTACAAAATGCTGAAAGGTTATTATGGACTTTTTGCCCAATGATGCCAAAAACATTCTGCCTACTGCAGCTTTAAGTGCAGTAATTCACGAGGAGGCCACCTATTTTTTTGCATTAAATGTTTTCCATTTGGTGGATAAACTTTACCCATTTTATAGGACCAAGAGTGCATACAGTTTTATTAATCATCACTCAGATTAAGTGAAAAATAGTTATGTCTTGTGTCTTTATCTCTTTTTTTTTAGGGAAGTGACCCAAAGTTTTCAAGCAGTTATCACACTAAGCCTTCCTTGTTTGGAGAATTAAAGGACAAGAGCAAATCTTTTGGAATACTGGATAAATTTGAAGAGGACAAGAAAAGAGCAAAAGAAAAAAGTGACGGGTACATTTCTATATCACTTGAAACATGCAACTCACCTTGAATTTATACTTGTAGGATTATAAAAAAAAGTACGCCTAATCACTTTTGACATTTTTCAATCTATCCTTTTGCATTAACAGCGATACTTTAGCCAAAGAATGTAATCATTTTCGAGAGACTCTCAACAATGTAAGTGATATAGGCATCCATTCTGTTGCTTTTTCGATTATACAGCTCCCTTTTTGTAGATGTGACATGTTAAAAAATGCTGCCATGTTTTTCAGATCCAACAACTGGTCGCTGGCACAGAAAGAAATACTGCTGTGTGCCAAACGGTCCTCGAAAAATTTGACAATTTTCCATCAACCTGTAAGTTTCCTAATTTATTGATGTATTTTTTGTTGATGAAATGATTGAACTTAGAGAACCCTGCATACTGTAGATCTGATTAATTTAGTAAAAAAGGCAGTGAGCAAGTATTTATTATGACCAGTAGATGGTGCTCTTTGTCCAATGATTAAACATTGGTCAGCCATAATCCCCTCTAACTTTGGAAAATTACTATGTGGTTCCATACATTTTGAAATTGTATTGACTTCAGTGTATTAAGATTTGTTTTATACACTCATTTCTATCTTTTTGTTCTTTCATCCCAGTGCAAAATAATCTTAACAGTCTTCAGAGTAACATTTCCCAGCAGTTTGAGACTTTGCTGAAGGAAGTGAGCTCCCAGAAAGAGATGATGACTGTACTGGAGGAGAAGGTGAAAAAGGTGAATAGTAATTACAGTATGTAGCTTATGGTCAAGATTGCTGCAGTTTCAATGAGTTGAACGTAGATTTTGGTTGCTAAATGCTTCTGATTAGTGATGAGTTTAACTGGTAATTTTTACTGTTTAGAGTGGGGACACCACAGCAGAACTTGGTTCAAATCTGCAGAGTTTAAAGAATAGCCTGGAGTGTCTGAGAGAGGAGCAGGAGAGAGAACGAAACATGCTTGAAGAGGCTCTGAAGCTACTCAGCACCTTCGTCTGCCAGCACTCAGCCAAACCCAGCCCTGAGAGAGTGACGGACAGTGCCATCCAGATGTCACCAGGACTGGAACAGCCATTTTCCAATGTCTTGCAGAGCAACCAGCTTGAAGACACACAGCTTACATGTAAGTCACACAACCTTGAACACAATCAGGCTGAAATTCCCCCTCAGTGTCCCAGCTACATCATAGGAAAGAGGAAATCCACTCTGAGAGGCCATAGGATGCGCAAAAAGAGACCGCTGGTGCTCTCACAACGCAGTAAGCACACTGTCACGAAGGAAAACCGTCAACCTCTCGTGAACTGTGACAAAAAAAAAAATGTTTCAACACCTCTCTGTGAACGTCGTGATCCGAACACGGTAACCAGCCAGGACAGTCTCAACCCAGACAGGGAGATAAGATCCATAGCTGAGGGATGTTTCATCACCCCTCTCAGCTGCTGGTCTCAGGACAGCGACAGCTCTGTGTGCATCACAGGAATCGAACCCGTCTTAGAGAAGCTTTCAGCTGAGTCTAAGAGAGGGACCTCAGTGAAACCCGAAGGCCTCTGGCAGTTGTTTGACATGGATTGTGATTTTGATTTAGGCTTTTAGAGGCTGAGTAAAGGACTCAGAAGAGAGACAAATTTGTGCTCTTATTTTTGGAGTACAAGCCAGAAATTTTTCTTTATTACTACTTGTGAGTTGTAGAGTTATTCCGTTTTTTTGAAGAATTAACACATTAATGTTTTTGGTTTATATTTATGGTGGAAGAGTTGTGGAGGGGTGTAAAAAAAGGTACTAATGATAAGTAAGTTTAGGACAGACTGACCCACAAATACACATATTTAAAGTTTTTCTGCTGATATAAAAAATATTGTAACACTTAATGTCTCTGCTTGCTTAATAATTAATTGATTCTGCTGACTTGACATTAAAAGTAAACTAAAAAAATTGAGTGTCTGTATTCAAATAAACAGCCATGTTCCATAATTGCTAAGGTGCATGTTTATTAGCAGAAAAAACATTTTATTATGCTTTAACAAGCATACCACAAAAAGAACAAAGTGATTAATACAATATAAAATATTCAATTTTATATTATGTCAATTTACGATTGTATAGTTATAAAGCTTTAGTATTTACCCTACAATAATAGACCAAATACTTTACCAGCATCTTGGTATGATTTGTATCAAAGTCCATCATTATAATTAGGGCTGCAACTAACAGTTATTTTCATATAGATTAATCTGCCAATTATTTTCATATAGATTAATCTGTCAATTATTTTCTTGGTTAATCGATTAATCGTTTAGTCTATGAAATATGAAAAAAAATAACAAAGAAACAAACAAATTGCATTCACAGTTTCTCAGAGGCCACTGTGATGCCTTCAGTTTGTTTTGTCCGATCAACAAGCCAAAACTGCCATTTACTGTATACGACAAAGAAACAGCAAATCCTCACATTTAAGAAGCTAGATCCAGAAGATAATTGTATTTTTGCTTCAAAAATGACTGAAATGATTATGCTGATTAATCTTCTGTCAATCGACCAATCGATTAATCAACTAGTCGTTGCAGCTCTAGTTATAACTATAATGTATGTCTGGTTAATGTCAAAGTAAATCATTTCCTGGTGTTGCTGATAATGCTGTATGCCGCACAGCTGCAGGTTTCAGGTGATCAATCTCTGCAGATGTTACACAATAAGATAAAAAATAACAAATTATATATTTACAAATGATCTTTCTATTATCATTAACATGAGAATCACTCATAACAACGTGCAAATCATTAACTGCAGATCCTCTTTCATGCAGGGCACTAAAACCTTTTCTGCTTGAAAAAAATAATGCATTTGGCCCAGCAATAAGTGCATTAATAATTATTAATTTTCTTTGCTAATTCTCCCACACAGACTTTGACCTGATCTGACAGGGGTGTCACTGTTTAACCAAGTCTGCAGGTGGGGACATTAGTCCCCTCGGGTTGAGATTTGCCACTAAGCAGACGTCATAGTTGTCATGCATCAGAGCGTGCCGAGCCACCACTGTCCACCGGTTCTCCCACGGGTCCAGCTCCAAAATGTCCTTAGTTATATCATCATGGCGATCTAAAGGCAGTTGAGAAACAGAAACAGGGTAATACAGTCACTTGAAAACATCTTTCAAACACTTTTCTTTCATTGGATATGGATATTCTGTCATTACCTGCTCCTTTGTAGTATCCACACACATAGATCTTGCCTCCCACCGCTCCTGCGTTTGAGGCGTTGGTGCGCAGTGAGAGTTGGGCAGATGGGAGAGGAGGTCCATCCCTCCAGTAATCTCCATCTGGGTTGTAGATCTCCACAGCATCGAGGCAGTGACGGGATTGCCCACGGTCCATACCCTCGCATCCAATACCTCCTGCAAAATAGCATAATTTTGTAAAACTAATTCTCACATGAATCAATGCAGTTCACTTCATGTAGCAGGATCATCACAATATTGTGTCTATATATGCATACCAAGAGAGATTTAAAATACAAAGCGGGACAAATTATCTTACCAATCACAAAAATTTCGCCATTTAGTGCAACAGCACTGCAGCGGTACTTTGAGTACTTCATGGGGCCGAGCTCTGTCCACTTATTTGTGTTTGGATCATACTCCAGGAGGCGGTTACTAAGACGGTCGGGCTCATCATCCATCCGGTATGACTGGATGGTTGACGGGGAGGGAGGGTGTGACAAGGCAGAGCAGGTGCAGTCAGAGATTAGTTGCATACAGATACTGAGCTCATATTAAATGTGTTGATGAAGTCTGATATCTAGATTTCACAAGTTAATACATGTGTAAAGATGTTTTGATATCACCTGTGGTGTTCGACCACCCATCACATAAAGGCGATCTTTCATCCTGACCACGCTGTGATAGGCTAAAGGCATAGGCAGGGGTGCTGCACTACGCCAGGGTCCACCTTGCAGAGACAATCGCTCCACACAGTTAGTGATGAGAAACTGGTTCTTCAGCTTCATCTGCCCACCCAGCAGGTACAGAGTGTCACCCAGTGACCCCAGAGCGTATGAATCACGGTACTCAGCCGATGTCAGGCACTCCCAGCTTCCTTGGGCCTCTACTTTGTACCTGGCAACCCAAGAAAACAATCAGTACTATCTGTGTGTGTGCAAATACTGAGTAACCATATGTGTCACCTAATACCTTACCTGTAAATCTCAACATTCCTATCCTTCTGTCGGGCCATTTTGCGTGCGCCTGCCTCTCCTGCCACTATAATGTCATTTCTTTCAGTTACAACCCCGGTGCACACATACCCCAGAGCCTCTGCATAGCGAGGTGAAGTGATGTAGTAGGTTCGGCCTGTGGATGGGGCATAGCAAAAGCTGCGCTCAGTATAGTTGCCATATCTTGACCTAATCCCACCACCATCGTTTCCAACACAGAGCAGCAGATCTGTGGTCTCCATGCCGTACCGCAGCTTTAGTTTGCGTGGTGCAGCTGAGGGATTCATCGCGGTGGCATCCAAAGCTTGATTGAGCATCTCTAGACATTCAGCATCCGCCAGCAGGACCGTGTTCCTCTTCATCGCCTCTTTTAAATAGTCAGGATTTATCAGTGGCAGACGAACCTTCCTCAGGAGCTCAGGAAGGTGCAGGATACGGACCTCTCCATCCATTAGAGTGCTGTGTTTGACCCAGCGAAGGACCACATCTAGGATGGTCTCTTCTCGTGAAACATTGAGGTCATCAGAAGTCAGGAGCTTTCCCAGCTGATGGGCCTCCAGCTCCAGGACCTCCTCATTTTGGCAGACTTGGACAAAGTGCTGCCTCAGGTAACGCTGAGCATTGTCAGCCAGCTCCTCTGCACCAAGGTCACGGGCAAAGTAGTACACACCGAGGCAGTTGGAGGCGTCCATGTTCTCGGTCATGTGCAACTGACAGCGAATGAAGACGTCATCCATCTGCAGGAGAGAAGCTGCGATAGAGATGCCCTGTACATTGGCGTTAGTGAGAGGAAGATCTGAGCAGTACATGTAGTTCAAGAGGAGGGCCAGGCTGTCTGAAGGGATGTCGCGCAGGAATATTTCTCTGTTGGTGCACTCACGCAGGCCACATGTGAACATCACACGGAAGTATGGGCTAAAGGCGGAAAGGACGACCCGGTGACATGGAAAGCTGATGCCCTCAGCAACCAGCACCACATCTGTCAGATGCTCACTCTCCCTCATCTTCCTCAGCTGGTCGAGCAGCGCAAGCCCATGTTTGGCAGTAAGATCCATTTTGCCTCAACTTTTTAGAAACAGTAATATTTAAAAAGTTACACAGGAAGTTGTATGCACTCTGAACACCTGGTCAGAAGATTGTTTCTGAAAAAAATTAAGAAAAAAAACAGAAACAAATGTTGAGCTGCCATCAGTGGAGATAAAAGACAGTAATTATTGTATTACTTGATTAACCATAAGATTTTAACCATTAAAGCATATTTAAGTAATACAAACCACAACTGTATATGGCTTAAGTAATGGGAAAGCTATAAGGATATATTCACAAACTTCACATTTAGGGATGCACCGCTCCGACTTTTTCAGTCCTGGTACCGATAGCGATACCTGGGCTTTGGGTATCGGCCAGTTGAGTACCGATCCGATACCAGTGTTTAATTAATAAGCTGTATGCCTCACTGTGTGGAAGTGACTGGCATCATTCTTTTATGTGTAAGGCAACATCAGGCTTGACTTAAACATTGCATTCCTAACTTTGAAAAACAATTTAACAAATAAATGCATAGATATAAATTGACTGAATTGTTATTTATTATTAAAATAAAACGTACACCAGCAACTTGGTAAATAATCTTCAAAATTAACAGGAATTACAATCTGGGATTAAACATTTTTAATGCAGCTAAAAAATTGGTAAAATTCCAGAATATCAAGTATATAAAGATAGAATTGAATTGAATAGATTGGCCCCATAGTCACCGATATCCGATCCAGCTATTTGAGTCAGTATCGGTCCAATATCCGATCCGGTATCGGTGCATCCCTATTCACATTTAAGCAGCCATAATTCTAATGAACTACATTTAATAATTAGCCTTTGATATAACAAGTACGAGCTAAATGCCACCATTGTCCATATAACATGTGCACGCTTAGTAAGTAAGTTAGCACTACATCTTTGACTGTTTACATCATACAGCATTCTCTTGTAAAGGCCTTACCATAGTCATCAGCTCCTCTGTTATCTTTGCTCTAAAAAGTCGAGTAAATGTCCACGTTTTTCATGTGTTGTTGATGGTGCAGAATGTGTCAGTCAGGGGGCTTAGGTCTGTGCAGTCTGAGCAATTGCAAGAGACAAAGGTATGTACCCCCTCCACTGCTGTGGCCCTCTGAGCTGCTAGCCCAAAATAGACAGTGTTGTGGATGACAGCAAGTAGGTCAGAAGGGTTTGAGTGGTCAGAACAATGTTGGTTTTTAAGCCATGATAGTGACAAATATTGTGAATTATTTTGACATTACTAATTTGACTCATTTGCATTAGGTTGTAATGTCTATCTATGTAATTAAAGTAATTCTCCATTCCAGTTTGTTTGTCATGGTCACATGCGTGCAGCTCTGGAATGACTGTAATGAAACATTGCTCCTCGCTCGGATTCAGATTTCATGACGGCACTCTCTTAAAGGTCCAGTATACTGTATACTGCCCCACGTGTTGCAAAAATTAGACCTTGTCTATTAAAGGTAGTGTTTGTAACTTCTTACACGTGTAAATCATTGCAGGTTGGTGTCCCATGCGCGTTCGCGTGTGGCTACGCTGTTCAGACTCATACTCCAACACAAACTACACAGAAGCACCAAAACCGCAAAGTTATATCTAGTGAAGCCCGTCTTGTAAAACAGTGTTGGTTCTTCCTGCTTCGGCCCCCCGGCCGCGGTCGAAGGACGCGCTGGAGACCGTAGCTTTGGTCTCCAGGGCCGGAGTCTCTGCTCTGCTCCTCTGCCTGCTTGCCTTCACTCACACACCGCGATAGTTCAGCTCGCTCCACCTCTCACGTGCATGCGCGCACACTACACACTGCAGAAGAGTTAGTTTAGCTCTGAGAATATCTAGTGAATGTACAGTGGAAGTTTGTGCAGAAATGAATGCCTGCAGCTCCTCCAGACCAACAGAGGTTTCCCGTGTCTTGTGAAGTGACGGGGCTCCGCAGCGAGTAACGTTATCGTCTCCGACCAGGGCTCCAGTGTCTCCCCTGTTCCCTTGGGGGGCTGAGGCAGGAAAAGCCAACACTAGGATCAGCATTGATTCATGGAGAAACCTTCGTCTGGTCAGCTAACATTACTGCCAAGCAGGTGACATATAGAGTGATATGGTGTTTTAGCTGACGTGTGTCGCCTCACTGTTTTGATCGATGCTTGTTCATGTCTATGTAGAGCGAGCATAAGCGCGAGCAACACGACGCTAACTTTCGTTGAATAACGGCCTGTTATTCGTTGAATAACGGCCTGTTAACAAGCAATTTCTGATTCTTACATAGAGTCCCTTTAAGTTTGATTCATAAAATCAAAATTCTTGAGACTGTAGCATCAACCATAATAAAGTTTTTTTTTTTGCATCTTATTATTATTATTATCATTATTTTGTTCAGAAGTAGCCCCCATAAAGTCAAACTGACCAATATAATTTGAGCTTAAAGGGATTGTTCGGGTGTTTTGAAATGGGGTTGTATGACGTACTTATCCATAGTCAGTGTATTACCTACAGTAGATGACAGATGACAAAACGTATTTTAGCCACCTAAAAGAAAGGCCCAACTAAAAAAAACAATATCAGTTTAAGTGTACGCTGTATTTAGAATTTTGCTGGTTAATCTTGCCGTGAGACACCTATACAGTCTGTTTCCGATGGGGATCTGAAACTGTTATCTCTTCTCTGGCCAAAGCCACCAGACTCCATTGAAAAAATAGTAATTGGTTAGTTTGTTAATGTTAAAGTGTGACTTTAGTTAGTTCGGATTCATCAAAGTCAAACAATAGCACAAACAAGCTAACCGATCCAGGCAGCGGTAGACCAGCAACTCCTGTGTTCTGCGAGGTAAAATTGCTGTTTTTTTCGATGGGTCTGGTGGCTTTGGCAAGAGCATAGATTGATACAGCTTCAGTTCCCCGTCGGAAAGGGCTGTCTGACGGCAAGATAAACCAGCGAAAATATTCTAAATATACATTTAAATATGCACTTAAACTGATATTGATTTTTTTTAGGTGGGCCTTTCTTTTGGGTGGCTAACATATGTTTTGCTGCCGGCCCCGTCCACAGCAGTACATTGCTTTGCTTCCGTGCTGGTACTCCTGCCTGCGTCTCCAAACTGGGGGTGTGCTGGCCGCCGTCCACTGTAGGCAATACACCTACTATGGAAGAGCCTCATACAACCCCACTTCAAAACACCCAAACTATCCCTTTAAAGCGACATTTCATGGTTCATTAGCTTTACTTTTGCTAGTGAAAGGGGAAAACCTGGAAGGATGGGTACACATCTGTCAAACATCCATTGAAATTCAACAGAGTTAATATTTCTCCTCTTTAAGACCATAATTACATCCTTTGCTTCTTCCAGTCAGCCATCGTTGTCATGAAGAGGCTCTGCCCACAACATCCTAACTATAGTTAACCATTAGGCAATATGATGTACATATGCAGATACAGTTGTTCTTGTGACAGTTTGTAGAAAACAAGAGACTTTGGAAAAAATCGCCTTTACAAGAGTAAAAAAAAAATAAAGTTGCACAGATTTTTGACAGATTCAGCTCAATGGACTCTACACGCAGATTTGGGAAGTACAGAGTGGAGCGGGAAGTGCTTGATGAGCAGAGACTCGAGGAGGTAACGCAGAGAAAGACATACTCTGACACTCACCCTTCTCTAACTGAACACCTTAAAGACTCCTTAAGGTAAGGCAAATTTTATGGCTTGATCTTGTAACTTTGACACTTACTCAACTGTATTTGCCTGGTTTGATCATCTTGTCAAAGATGACCAGCGACAAATTTTCAGCAAATTTATGCTTTAAAATATCAGCCAATAAAAAGACTTTCACTTTTGTCTCTGTGTATCCTTCAACTCTCTTCCAGATGTACGGCACCCAAACTAAAACAAAGTGTGGTGAGCAGCTTGCCTGTGTTGTACTGGCTGCCCAAGTACTCAGTCTGGGACTATGGCATGCCAGACCTCATCTCCGGCATCAGTGTGGGCATAATGCACCTGCCACAAGGTATGACAATAGTCTATCATGGTCAAGAAAAATATCAACAATACTGCAGAAAAAAGCTCATAGTCATATGTTGAGCGAATTTCATGACTTGAGGGTATACGACAAAAACGTAATTTATAATTTTGGCTTTATTCCATCCTCTTTTTGTCATATACAAGCGATATTTTGTACAATTACTTTCCCTCTGGAGAATATTTCTTTTGCCAGTATTACTGCAGTAAAACTAGTACAGCTTTTTAAAAATATTAATTAGTAAACTGGGACAGGTGTAACAAGACTTCTGTTTTTCACAGGTTTGGCATATGCATTGTTAGCTTCCGTACCTCCTGTATTCGGGCTCTACTCGTCCCTCTATCCAGCATTGATCTACTTCTTTTTTGGAACATCACGTCATATCTCCATTGGTAAGTAGACAGAGGGATTTACCGTGTAGGCCTGTCATGATAACTAGTTTTGTTGGATGATATATTGTCCCAGAAATAATAAATATTGACAATATTATTGTAATTTTAAGACCATTTAATGCCATTGATACATAGACTGTATATAGGAAGTATGGACGTATTCACTGTGATGTCACCCATTGGTTTATGGACTGCCGTTTTGAAGCCTTGAGTTCGGCAATTTTGGCCATCGCCATCTTGGTTTTTGACCGTAGCCATGCTGTTTCTTTGCAACCAGAAGTGACACGAGAGGGTGGAGCTAAGTACAACAGAACGCTGAATAAGACATTTTTAGGCGTCCAAAAAGGATTAACTTTCATGAACTGAAACACAATGGGTTAAAGTTGTAAGACGAAAACACGGACAACTCCCACACCGGACAACACCGTGGTAGCGACCTGTCTATCACAAGGTAGCCACGCCCTAAAGCATACCCTGCTTTATGGTCTATTTGACTCTAAATGGAACCATAATTTACTAAATGAACATCATGCTGTATCGAAGAAGACTTGAAACCATAAACTCATATTTACAATGTTTACTGAGGAAATAAATCAAGTGAGAAGTAGGGTCATTTTCTCATAGACTTCTATACAATCAGACTTCTTTTTGCAACCGGAGGAGTCGCCCCCTGCAGGCTTTTAGAAAGAATGCAAGTTTAAGGCACTTCAGAATTGGCTTCACTTCTCAGACCTGGAGTTGCCCAATGCACTGATATAATGATGATATATTAGCATAATAATGCAAGTACACCCTTTCAAAGAGCAATGAACAAATAATTCTTACGAATATTCAGACATTCGAATTGGAATGTGAAAAAATTATAAAATATCCCAAATAAATAAAAATCATAAATAAAATAAAACCACACAAACAAAACAATAAGTAAAACGGACTCTTAGACTCTGTTAAAAAAATGTGCAATGTCTGCGCAATGCCCAAGTCTTATAATGGTCGGGAAAATCTTGCTGTTTATTCTGGCATCATGATGGCTAAAATGTTGGTGACATTCTTATGTAAACAAACACGCATGTAAACACAAAGGGCAATATCGAGATCAGCAAAAATGATCAAGGTCATGTCCATATCATGTCCATATCACTCACTCACTCACTCACTCATCTTCAACCGGGTCGTGGGGGCAACAGCTCCAGCAGGGGGACCCCAAACTTCCCTTTCCCATGTCCATATACCGTACAATAAGTTGATAATGTAATTATCGTGACAGGCCTAGTACCGTGGCCATTATAACCTCTGTAATAACACGTGTTGCTGTCTCTCATTGTGTTCAGGTACATTTACTGTGCTCAGCATCATGGTGGGTAGTGTGACAGAGAGGCTTGCTCCAGACACGGATTTCCTCATAACAAATGGGACCAACATCACTGCAGAGGTGGACATAACTGCCCGGGACTCATACAGGATGCAGGTGGCAGCTGCCACTACAGTCCTAGGAGGACTTATTCAGGTCTGAACACAATGCCCACAGAAATGATAATGTTTTATTTCATTATTACAGCTGCCAAAACTCATATATACATAAATGATTGTTTTCTATAGGTGGCACTGGGTTTAGTTAAGTTTGGATTTGTGGGAACGTACTTGTCTGAACCTCTGGTGCGGGCTTACACAACAGCTGCTGCAGCCCATGCTGTGGTGGCACAACTCAAGTACATCTTTGGAGTTTCACCAACACGGTTTAGTGGTCCTTTGTCACTGGTATATGTGAGTACTGTCAAGTATTTAGTTCTGATTGCTGTGTTTTTTTTGATACAGCAGCACTGATCTGACTGCATTATCTGTTACAGCACAGTTTGACACTGATAATGACAGAGGTAACATTCACAAAAGAGCTCCTCATAATTTTCATTTAACCTTTATTTAACCAGGAAGTCTCTTGAGATAGATAATCTCTTTAATAAGAGAATATCTATCTATCTATCTATCTATCTATCTATCTATCGATAGATAGCAACCATTCGGTGCGTACAGCTAGGCATGTGTGTTTTAATGTGTACAGTATAAGCCATAACCACCTCCTGCTTGTCCTCTCTCCATTTTCAGACTCTGAAGGATGTTTGCTCCTTGCTGCCACACACTCATCTCCCCACTCTGGTGGTCAGCGCTGTGTCCATGGTGTTTCTAATTGCAGCCAAAGAGCTCAACTCTTTTCTCAGTCCAAAGCTGCTGGTGCCGATCCCAGTGGAGCTCATCACAGTCAGTTGATAAGAGGACACATTCTTTATGTTATCACATCTGTGCTCTGTGCTGCTGATGTTGCAGCACTGAAAAAGCACAGACACAGTGGAGCCAAGCAGCTGAATCAGCAGTAGTGCCCGGGCCTCTGCATTTGTGCAGTTCACAGCAAAAAGAAGAGATTTATGGCTAATAATTAGGTTCACATCTAGCATATGATTTACAAGATTTTTAATGATTGAATGTTTGAAATATGTTGTGAAATTTGGCTTCGTTGTGTGTTTGTGTTCATGATCTGTATGCTTTCTGTGATGCCTTTAGATCGTGGCAGGAACACTGATATCAGCCTTTACCCACTTGAACAGCAACTACACTATTTCAGTTGTTGGAGAAATTCCTAGTGGGTAAGCATTTGGCTTTACTGCTGTAATTATTTGTTGAATCATATTCCCAGCTTGTTTAGCACTAACTCATTCCCTTTTCCTCTGCCTGTGCACCAGTCTAAGCTCTCCCAGTGTACCAGATGTGAGTCTTTTTGGAGAAGTTATTGGTGATGCGTTTGCATTGGCCATGGTTGGATATGCCATATCTGTTTCACTTGGCAAAACATTTGCACTGAAACATGGATACAAGGTGGACAGTAACCAGGTAAAACACACCTATCATCAAAAACCTGTTTAATTCTGCAGATACTGTATTTCCCTGCTCATTCTTGAGTCTCTGTCCTCAATCCGCTGCAGGAGCTAGTGGCGCTGGGTCTCAGTAATGCAGTGGGAGGTTTTTTCCAGTGCTTCTCTGTCTGCGCCTCCATGTCTCGAAGTCTCATCCAAGAGACCACCGGAGGAAAAACACAAGTGAGTGAGCAACAGAACTAACAACATTACATCAGCATGACCTCACAAGTACTGTGAACATGCAGTATGCAGTTGTTATACAATACATGACCTATTTAAGGATGATTAAGGTAGGGTGAAGAGGAAATAATGTTGAATAAAATACAACATTATGTTTAAAAGAACCATGTGGAAATTCAAAACTGATAGCACTAAAACATGTACTGTCCTTTTGGCATCAAACATGTATTGTGCAGCAACATAGTTAGTTTTTTTAGTTAGTTAGTGTGTCATGCCATACTGTATAAGTGCGCAGTAGGGATGCACAAGTGATCAAAATTTTATCAAATCGCAATATGGCCTTCTCCAATTTTCAAATCGCAGGAGGCGAGATAACCGTTAAAGGCAAAATGTGTGTCAAAATACCAATTTAAATTAAATATCGTGGTGCTGCAGGGATGTCCTGGCCTACACATCATATTCTACAGACTTAAGATATGTCTGTCAATGAAATGAGAATAATGATGTTAAAATTATCATTCTCCCTCTAATATCGAAAATCATATTGCAATATCAGTCAAAATAATCGCAATTAGATATTTTTTCAATATTGTTCAGCCCTAGTGCCCAGCCCAAATGGACTTAAAAGAAAACAAATGCAGTTGTGGCGGTGAAACATTTGTCAGACATGAGCATAACTTCTTACATTACATTACAAACAAATAAGAGTCCCATGTTCTACAAAAAACACATTAGCCACACAAAAGGTTTTCTTTCTAAAACACAGCTCATGTTTTTGATAATCATTCATCTAGAAGAACTTATCAGAAAATAGACATTTTACTGAAAAGAGTTGCCCTTAAATCATCATATTACGAGCAATAAAACATGAAATGGACTTCATCTTCAGTTTCACCTAAATTTCATAACAATCGGTCTTTTCTCTTCAGGGAGACCAGTAAACCTGCCTGTTTCTATAGCTAATGGTAATATACCTGAACGTTGAGCACGAAAGTACACAAAGATGTTTTTAATATTTATACAAACAATATTTACCAAATAAATTAATTATTGGAAACCGGACTTAATAGTTAGAGTACCTCTAAATTTTGGAAATATGTGCTGTTTTTTTTTTTTATCGCTTGTCTTGATATATATTCTGCTTCTACTGCTATTTGTTGTTTTCACTTATTTACTCGTACTTTTATGTTGCACACAGCTGAATAACTGCTAAACCGATTTTTCACTGTTCTTAGCACAATGACAATAAAGATCTATTCAAGCTATTCTCCACCGATGGACTTAATCCCTCTCCGCTGAACAAACGGATATTTTAACATGCCTGTTGAACACAAATATATCAATATAGAAACAGACAGAAACAGAAAACAACCAGACCCAACCTTTGTGTTGTTGCAGATGGCTGGAGTGGCCTCAGCTCTAATTGTGTTGGTGACTATACTGAAACTTGGTCCCCTGTTCCAGGAGCTGCCAAAGGTTCTGTTGCTCTACCACTCATCTTTACACTCTTCACACTCCTGTGTACACATCTGATTAATCACATTAATACTTGTTTGTGCTTGTTTTAGGCTGTCCTTGCAGCGATTGTCTTTGTAAATCTGAAGGGCATGTTCAAGCAGCACGCTGACATTGTTACACTGTGGAAACGCAGCAAGATTGATCTGGTGAGAGGTTTAATTATTTTAAAAAATACGCTTAAAAGCAACAACTGTGACAGAATTGGCTGTAGTGTTTGATCTGGAAAAGTGACATTATTTTTGTTTCCTTTTCATCATCACACTAAAGAATGAGTAATGTCATGTTACCTCCCCCAGGTGGTGTGGTTGGTCACTTGGGTGTCAACACTGCTGCTCAATCTGGATCTAGGTCTGGCAGCATCGATCATCTTTACTCTGCTGACTGTTATCTTCAGAACTCAGCTGTAAGACTCATCTGCACCTCATCATAGTATATTTCTCACTTCAGTATTTGAGTCATACTTTGTGTGTGTTTGTGTGTGTGTGTGTGTGTGTGTGTGTGTGTGTGTGTGTGTGTGTGTGTGTGTGTGTGTGTGTCTGTGTGTGTGTGTGTGTGTGTGTGTGTGTGTGTGTGTGTGTGTGCGCGCGCGTGCGTGTGTGTGTGGGAGGCAATATTAGTGACGGATGATAGGCTGCAAGATCTGTCAAATTAGACAAAGTACTGTACACAAACATATTGCACACATAATCATTCTGTTTTTTATTCCATTCAGGCCAACATACTCTGTTCTGGGAAATGTTCCAGGTACAGAGCTGTACGTGGATATAGAGACCCACAGAGAGGTGAAACAGAAAGATGGGAAGCCATACATAAAAGCTTTTCTCCCCTCATTGCAAAAAAAGCGAATAACTTTTTTACTATTTGGCAGGCGAGAGAGATTCCAGGTGTTACTATATTTCACTCCTCTGCTACGGTATATTTCGCCAATGCTGATCTCTACCTTGAGGCTCTGAAAGAAAAGGTTTGTTCTCTTTCCTAATAATACTATCTATTCTAGGGCTGCAATTAATGATTATTTTCATTAATGAGTAATCTGATGATTATTTTTCTAGAGAATTCCAGAACAAACTAAACAAAATTGCCATGGTGGTGCTTCCAAATTCCTTGTTTTATCCAACCACATGTCCAACCAACCCAAAGATATTCAGTTCATTATCATTTGTGACAAAGAAAACCAGCGAATCCTCACATTTGAGAGGCTGGAGCCAGAGACATGTTTAGCATTTTCGCATGAAAATGGACTGAAACAATTAAAGGGAAAATTCACCAACTATTATGTGGATATCCAATCAGTGTTGAATAATAAATCCCTCAGTGCGTGCTATATTATCCTAAGCTAAAAGAGCAGTTCTCCTGCTCCTGACATCCAGAGGATCTCTGTTAGCTTCTTGCACGGCTAATGCAACTGCAGCCTCGGCATCTTTCTGCTGCATTTCTTTGGCCGTATAATCAAATAAATTGAGCTGATTATCCCAGTCAGCCAAAACACTGTAAAATATGTCCTCGTCCGTATAACATCCTCTGCACTAAGTTGTTGGGATGCCATTTTCGCTGTTGGAAACATAGCTAGTTTGCAATACAAGCAAAGACTACAAGGAAGTTCTGTTTTTGGCATCTAGAGTATGCCCACTGGCTATCGTAATGCGCAGACTAGAAGTCCAAGCTGAAGTAGTCTATAGTTGTTCCTTGCATCCAACCATATCACTGACACGTCAAATAACGCCGCTGGATGCAGGAAGTACAGATTTTGCAGCTGCAAACTCAGCTTTTTGGGTCAATATAGCAGACTGAGGAATTTATTGCTTCAATCAACTAAATTTACCATCAGTATTGGACATCCACATAAAAGTTGACGAACTTTCCCTTTAATTGATTAGCAAAATAGTTTTTCGATACTCCGATTCAATTTCTGTCAATCGATTAATCAGTTAGTTGACTCAAGTGTTTCAGCTCTAATCTCTTCTCAGTTTAAAGTCTAAGAATTTCTTCTTTACCGGAGCAATAATTTCTTGTTTTTGTTCCATTTGTTATATTTGTATAAGACGCAGATGATGTTTTATTTTTCTTGTTTATCTGTTTTCAGAGTGGGCTTGACATCAGTAAAATGATCATCTATAAGAGGAGGCAGGAGGCCAAACAGAGACGTAGAGAAAAGAGGGCTGAGAGACGGGCAAAAAGGCAAGCAAAGAAAGAGGTATATATGCTGGAAATACATGTATATAACATAACTGCAGAAACGTGGTTGTTTATAGAATTAATTTAATTGTTTATAGAAACTTTACAACATTACATTTTAAGGACTACAATGTTGTTGTTTTTTGGTGTTTGGCGTATTGGTCACCTTTTCCTCTATGTGGTGATAAAATTGGCACCAAAGTCCTATGAGTTATAGTAAGTAGATGGCTGAAGGGTGCCTGCTGTCACACTGGCCAGAACTACAGCAGGTGACCAATGGCCAAGCTACCAAAAAGTCAACATACTCTAGTACTTAACAGAAGGTTGAATCATTTCTTTCACTCACCACTCTGCAGAGACGGGCACAGAGGGCAGCCAAACAGCTGTCTGGAGCGCCGGTGTTCTCTATGGAGGAAGAGGCCGGCCGCTGGAGGGACACATGCATGGATGGGAATGTTACAGACGAGGATGAGCCGGGCTGGACTGAGAGGGAGAATGGGACAGTGTTTGTCATCCCAACCACTCCTCGAACACCAGACGGCCTCTGCAGGTGGGAGTACCTGAAGGGAGGAGAGCCAGACTGCACCAGCTTAGGGTGGATGTCTGAGCTGCAGGATGGGGACACCACCACTCTGGGCTCCAGCAGTGAGGACACGCTGAGTCGCGATCTAGAGCGGGTCTCTCTTGGGTCACTGGGCAAGTGGACCTGGGACATTCACTCCATCATCATCGACCTCTCCACGGCTAACTTCATTGACACAGTGGCTATCAAGACTATGAAAAATGTAAGTACTAAAGGGGCAAAATGTCTTTTGAATGAAAATGTCTCAAAAGTCACTATATTTTCCCTTGTTTTCAAAGCTCAAAGGAGCAGCCTTTTACTTTCAGGTCATTCAGGCGTCAAATCTCTTTCATAAATAATGTAAGTGTAATTTGAGAAGCACAAGCAATGTATACAGATTGCTGTGGGAGTTTTACGAGCGCTTGGGAGTTATGCTTTTATAAACAGCACATTTTACAACGTTAACATAGATCTATAGATTAATGTATTCGACGATAAGAGGTAAATACAGGTTTGCAATCATGCGGTCATGAAAAATAAATAAATTGTCAAGGATAAAAACACAATGAAGTAAAAAGCTCTCTATTGTGGTCCTCATTAGAAAGGGAAAGATGGAGGTAAGATGACAAATCTTTGACATAAACAAATAGATTTTTATTTAATTTAGTCTTGGCATTTGCTGATGTCACGGAAATGGGAGTTTATTAACTTATAGTTACACATAATGGATAGTTTTACTCTCTTGCACCCGAATGTTATCAGGCCATTAAATAGGAGTTATCGGTCGCTATAAGCATCATAGATGTGGGTCAGTAGAGGTCTACTACGCCTACTATGTTGTAAAAGTGAAAGCGAAACTTTATAGCAACACGTTCTAACATGTAAAACTGAATGAAACATTATGTTTTGACCACTAACAAAACAGCTTCTTTAGGTTTAGGCAACAAAAACACTTGAGGGAAAAACATGGCTTAAAATAACTGTTTCAAAAGTTAATGTGAAACTGAACGCTTGTTAACACAAAGGCAACTTCCCATCCCTTCCATCGCCCCTGACCTCCACCCCATATGCTGTCTTAACTACAGTGTCTGACTTCTGCTCCTGTCATAATTACTACGGTCACTACAGGTCGCTGTCGTCTTCTTTTATACCTTCTTTCGGTGATCAACCATGCGAATAGATGATAAAACCTACTAGTGGGTGTAGTAGGCCTCTATTGACCCACATCTAGGGTGCTTAAAGCGAGCGATAACGCCTATTTAATAGCTTGACAACAGTCTAATCAGCTGCTCTCACAGCTATATAAACCCTGATGATTGACTGTGAGTTAGATTATTAGGCTGATTAGGATTAATAGCACCTGATTGGGAAGAAATGTGATTTTTTTTAAAGGTGAAGTGGTAACTTTTGTTGAGGATAAATATTCAGTATTTACATTATTGACAGATTTTCCAGGACTTCAGTGAGATTGATGTAGATATCTACATGGCTGGTTGTCAAGGTGAGTGAACACTTTCTAACTTCCTTGAGGCTGTACTACATGAATAGGCTTCATCGTGGTGGTGATTTGCCTGTGAACTGTTTTCTCTTCAGCCTCCGTGGTGGAGCAATTAGAGCTCGGAGATTTCTTCTCCGAGTCGATTACAAAGAGACGTCTTTTTGCCTCCGTTCATGATGCTGTGCTCTACTGCCTGGACCACCGTGGAGCGACATCGTTCCCCAGATACCATATACCAGTATATGCAGCTGATGTTCAGGTGACACTTCAGTTGGATGTTGATACTCAAACATTTTGATTAAACTAAAAAAATGTAGTCATGTCATTTAACTAAACTACTTTCTGTTGTATTTCAGGACACATACAGCAGCACAAAACTTTAAGGACTTCAACCAAACAGGGCTGAAGATGTAAAAAACAATCTCAACATCTACTCTGGGGATATCAGAAGCTTTTATGAAATTGTATTTGTAATAGATGCTAGATGATTGTTGAGTTACATTTATAAATCTTATCTTTAAAGTAGGAGGACTGAAGACATGTGAGCTTAATTTAACTTTATTCAAAGTGGGGGAATGATAGAGTGCATTTTTAGAGAAAAACATAAATCCATCCAAACAAAACCTTTCAAGAAGAATCTGGTAGAAAATAAGGAGGAATTCAAGGAACACATACAAGACAACATGCATCACACTGACAGTGTGTGAGCCTTTTTTGGTAATGGCAGCAATAACAAGGTACAGTAGGACATTGAAATGTTTAAAGTAGCCATTTCAATTTTCAAGTGCAATTTCTGCTCATTGCAACAGCAACATCTGTGAAGCTAATGCATGCAAAGGGATTTTTTTTGTCTCAACTCCTTAAATGAGTTTCTAGTGCAACATTCCTAAAATGGGAAATTATATGATATTAAAAAATAATAGGATAACAATATCCAAGCAATATTTAACAAAAGCATCTCTTTACAGTTGCATAAACCCACTGTGACCTCATTCCCTGAATAAATCGTGTCTCTACATACCGGCCACAGAGGATGTTGTCAAAGAAGTTGTGCACAGGACTGAGGAAGGCTAGGTAGATTTTTTTTTTATATTTATAAATTTGGTTTATGAGCTACAAGTCTTGATGGATATCAGGACTCTGTGTGTCCGGGTTCAGAGTCAGTTCTTCATCATCCTCATCATCTGGCTGCTGTGAAACAAGCTGCTGGTAGCGAGCCTGCCGCTGGTAATCAGGATCAATGTTGATCCATTTATTTGCGACCCACTTAGTGCCATGGGTGACCACACAGCCTCCATGCAGAGCGTATTCATCCTGCTCTCCCACCCAACCTATTGAGAAAAAAAATAATTTAATGTTGGTTAGCAACATCCTTCATATCATGTCTGTTTTTTAAAGGGCTCACACTGTTGTAATGGATATCAAACACACTGCTTCAACTGGTTGGTCAAGATGAATTACTTTAGTTTTAGTCTCCCAACAAACATTTGAGTTTATTTATTTGTTTAAATCAGCCAGGAATCAACCTTTAAATTCACTTTCTTATACAGTATATTTGCTGTATTCTTACAGTATGTAGCTGTCTTTCTAGATTACCTTTAATCTTTACAACACCACTAATATGGGCTTGAATCTCAAACTTTTCACCGCATTTTATATGTTGACTTTTACTCTGTGCCACCAAAACATGAAAATTACATGTTAATTGCCAAGATGAATTGAATTGAAATAAAATAATAAACTGCTATTTCAGATTTTGTTTTTTTTAATTCATTTTTATTATTTTAATTTTAGTATTTTTATAAAGTCGAATTTCCCACTAAGCCAGTGAAATGTCTTAACATCTACTAGATTGGTTCCTGGATAAAGTATCCTAATGATTTTGGAGATCCTCTGACTTTTAATCCCGCGCTACCATGAGGTTAATTTGTCCACTTTGTTGGTTTATGGCCGAAGAGCTGCAAGACTCCATCAGCTGTACTTTGCGTTTAGTGATAAATAGCAAATGCTAACACGCTAAACTAAGGTGGTCAACATACTGTACTAAACGTTACACCTTGATAAACATCAGATTGTTAGCGTTGTCTTTATGAGCATATGTTAACATGCTGACGTTAGCATTTAGCACAGAGCTGCTAGCTGTAGTCTCTTAAAAGGGTATCTGCAGGTTTCAACAAGTCAAATTTTAGACTTTTTAAGACCTTTTTAAGACCATTATGAATGCAATTTAAGACCCATTTCACATCCATTTAGGACCACTATGAATGCAATTTAAGACCTACTTCACGTCCATACTGGCAAGAAAGTACTAAGGATATGAAAGAAAATTGGAACCCCGGAATTACTTGCAAAGTAAATTAATTTATTCACTGAAACACATTTCTTCCATCAGTTTTCCCAGTCTTTGTTCCAAGTTTTCACAGTTTTATAACCAAATAAATAAATATATTGCTAACTATAAATAAATAGAAAAAAATGGAATGGAATTAATGGAATAACAGCAGACAAAAAGAACCTTATAAACCTGGAAAAAAATGCACTTTTGCTGGTTTTCATTTCTGACCCTCTAGGGGGGTCTGGGGGCATGCTCCCCCGGAAGAAAATCTTGTACATTTTAAAGTTAAATGCATCAATCTGGTGCACTTTGAAAGCAAGATTAAGAAACTAGATCTTTTGTCATTTGTCATTTTGTGCTCTAGCAGTGGTGGACTGTAGGCTACTGAAGTACTGTACTTAAGTACAATACTGACAATTTTGAGGTACTTGTACTTAACTTGAGTATTTCTATTTTACGTAACTTTATAGCCCACTTCTACTCCAGTACATCTCAGAGGGAAATGTTGTACTTTTTACTTCAATTATTTATTTATTTGACAATATTAGTTACTAGCTATGTGCAGATTCAGATACTTAATACTAAATAAAAATCAACTAATAAACTGTGCTGTATTATTAAGTAGTATATCATTATTAAGTATATAACGTAGTTAAAATGAGCACCTTTACCAGTTGCAACATTGAAGTGATGAACACATTAATGTATCAATCATTATATTACAATGATATACCATAACACATATTATTGCATCATGAGTAGGCTTCTTTTACTTTTGGTACTTTAAGTATATATTTGATGCTAATACTTTTGCACTTCAGTAACATTTTGAATGTAGGACATTTACTTGTAGCACAGTATTTTTACACTGTGGTATTACTTTTACTTAAAGGCAGGGTTGACGATTTTATCCAGTATACACTATTTGTTATATTGGTTGAAATGGTCTTTACACCCCGACAGCGATCCATTACTTATGAGCTCTGAAAAAAGACCGGAAAAGAGCCGTCATCTGTAGCTGCTGTAATCCTGTAAAAACGTCTACCAATCACCGTTCTTTACCCTTGGCGTGCACCAGCCTGAACTCAAAGCGCGTCGCCGCCGCACGTTTACTGGAGAATGGAAGCGAAATGTCAGCCCTGCAGTAGCACTGCCGCGGTTACTTTTCATGAGGTAGCGTTGTTGAGTTGAGGTCCTCTCTCCGCTCTGTGTCTGTGAAGTAGTTACGATGCGGCGGTGCTCGTGCATGTGTGTAGGGGGCGTTGCCTTGGAAGGAGTTTCGAGGGGAGGGGGTGGGATTAGACAGAGCTCCTGAGGCATGCTACTTTCAAATTATGCTAGCTTTCCAAGATCGTCGACCCTATCTTTAAGTAAAAGATGTGAGAACACATTTAAGACCTGCCAAAATTGAATTTAAGACATTTCATGGGATTTTAGACTTTTTAAGACTTTTTAAGACCCCGCGGGAACCCTGCTTAATCTTGTTTAATTTTCATTAGTATTGTGATAGGATTTACAAAATGATATGTACATTTTGTGTTTTAATATTGTCAGATAATGGGCCTCACGCAGGAAGCGATATAAGAACAAATTTCCTCTTTTTTTTTGTTTGTATCGATTTACGATTTGTATGGAACGATTTGCTTTAATTTTGTAAGTACCCATTGCTTTCTGGGATTCACCAATGTTTTCTTTTTTTGCTCTTCTCTTAAGTAAGAGAACATTTTGGGCGAGACCACTCTTACCAAGATAAGAAAAAACATCTTGTCTTCACAGTCCACAACTTGTTTGTCCAGTGCAAGGAAACTAAGTTGTAAATTTGAGGAACATTAAAAAAATGCATGAATATCATATAATCAAATTTAGATTATATGTTTTAGAGGAATTATAATGATTGGATTATTCAATTTGTGGGCTGAAGAAATACTATTGGCTTACATATTGCTCTTCGATGCTTTTCGATTAACCATTAACACCAGTACTGACGCGCTGGGAAATCACATATTTACTCCTGCCTGCCTGCAGGCTTTTAAAAATGTGCTTTTACATCAAATGAAAATTAAAAGAGTAGTTGCTGATCTGCATCTTAATTGCAACATTGTGTTAAAGTGTGCTTTAATTTTTAATTGCGATCCTACCTCTTCCATCAGAAAGGTAGTTGTACCAGAAAACAGCTGTCCCTTTGGTAGGCTTCACTCTCAGGTTGCTCTTGTCACAATTCCTTCTGGTGTCCAAAAGATCGACGTCATTCTGTATGAGAGACTAAAACACACACTCTGTCTCATTGACACAGTTTGCTTACCATCAGGGCCATGCACTCACTGACAAACGTGTGAGGTAACACAGATATGAAAGACATGCACAGTATGCACACAGTATTTTTGCAGGGCTCTCCCTGCACATTTCCAGAGCCACACACAATTACGCACCACTTCATCATAGGTCCTGTTGTCTGCCACAGGGAATGCGGTCTCCCCGCCCCCCTCAACAGAGTTCAGGTAGAAGAGAACTGTGATGTACCTAGGTGTGCAACACAGATTTAAATTGACACACACATATGGTGCAAACAAACACACACTTACAAACAAACACTTTGCAAACAATAGGCAAGCACACACATTTGAATCACACAAACTAACATGCCACCTGTCACAATGGAGATTAGTATTCACACTGCACAGATGAATTCAGATCTGAACATTCACAGATATTTTTGCTGCTTCAGTCAACACTGCGCACCTCGGTGATCTCACCTGCAAGACGTCTCAAAAGGAGTGGAGGTGTTTGCTGCGAGACGCGTGTGTGTGCAGGCTGTTTCAGGATACACAGGGCCGCTGTCGTGGTGGGCGTGGTAGTGTCCTCCCTCCTCATAGCGAACCACCTGGAGCGGCTCACTGAGGTCCACTAGTGCGGGCGGGAGCCGAGTGAGGCGAGTCACCCTTTGTTGGAGAAAGGTGAAGAAAAAATCTGGATTTGTTGGATAGTCTGGGGGAAAACATGTTAAAAACCTTATAGTCATATCACTGTTATTAGAGCAGTAATCAGCAGTAGCAATCAGAGAACATGCGTTTGACTTACCTCTCCTTGATGTCTTGGAGGACCTGGTGTGCTCCTTTGCCCTGATACAGCCAGGTGTGTCTGCTGTTCCTCACCAGCTGGCTCCTCTTCACCCCTCGCTGCACCAGGAAGCGCTGGAAGGCATCGCTGCTCAGAAGCCTGAACTCTTCCAGACTCAGCAAACCTGTCCAAAATAGGAGATGTCTTGCGTTAGTCTTCATTTCTTGCATAACTCACTCTTTTTTCTCATTATATTAACCACAAATAATACTGAAGATAGAGCCCAGTTTTCACCATTAATACCATAGTTTAGGAAAATATGGTTTCTACTTCTCTGATATGTGTATATATACCTGCAGCCCTTTCTAGACAGATGCATTTTCAATTCCACATGTTTAAATTGAGGATAATGTGAGTTAAAGATGGGTATTATCATATTCATACTGTATATCATTTATGCCTCTAAAAATTACTCTCGTGTCCATACTAGACCATAACTTTTGTCCCTAGTAGGCATTGCAATCCAAAAAGGTTGGGAACCACATTATGTATGATATACACAACGTGTTTGTAACACTACTATGGTATGCAGTGCAGTCAATGCATGGACTTTTTACTGTGTTGTAACACTATAAAAATAGATTCCCATACTGAAACAAACAAGATTCATTGTTCCTGCCCAACATTTTTACCAAAACCCACCATAGTTATCCCTCCTGCAGTTGTAAACTGGTTTACAGCATTTTTAGTGAAGTGTATAAAAATGTTCAAGCTTATCTCATAAATCAGACTTTTTAGAACAATTTAGACAATTTTAAAAATACAATTTTACATAGAAATGTGTACTTGGTTTGTAACGGTATGAGATTTTCACGGTATGACAACTATTTCAGACATTTTCACCGAATACGGTATTACACTAGTATTACTATTAGTAGTAGTAGTAGTATCAGTTACAATGACCCTTAAAGGAATGAGAACAGAATTATAATAAACAGAATTAGAAACCTGATAAAAAAAAATAGCATGTAACTATATTATGTTATATAACTAGAGCATATTAGCAGCACTAAAGCATGTAATTAACTACTACACGAAAAATAAAATCAGTTGTGAGCTTTTAAAAGAATGTCCTATAATTATTAACAATTAACATATACTGTAGGTGCACCTGTCTGCACCTTTAACTCACACACTCACTTATGTCAGTTTTTTTCAATATCGTTAATCAGCAAATACACGGTATGACCGCCAACTTTCATACCACAGTATACCTTGATACCGATCTGCTGTTAAAACCTAATGTGTACACAAACTACTAATGTGTAACACACATAATGTTTTAAAAATAATAGCTTTGTAAATACATTTCTGTAAAATGTGCAAAGTGGATTTCTTACCATTACCATCCTTGTCAACTTTAAGCCCAGCATAGATTTCTCGCAGATTCTCTGGTGTGAGCCAGATGCCGTCCCTTACTCGAGAATGAGTCAGTATCTGTTGGTGGCACGATAGTAAACACAGGACGAGTTAACCAACTCTAAACGAAAAAACTACAACTACTACAACTCAAACTGACATACACCTCATGGAGCTGCAACTGTCCATCCTGGTTGATATCAAGAAGGTTGAAGATCTCATCTGGGCTGAGGTTGAGCTCCTTGGCCAGCTCTTCCTGGCCATCTTGCACCATTAGCTGGCTCTCCATCAGACCCTTCAGTTGTGCAAGCTGCATCACAACACGGCACTCATCCTCTGACAGAAACCCAGGGATCTCTGCAGAAAAACACAGACAGACATAGTTATACACAGAGTAATACCTCTTGGGTCGACTGGATTGCAGCATTTTCTCTGCTGCAGGCTTCCCATTTTCTCATCTGCTACTGCATCATATTGTATTTTTATGTAGAAGTTAAGTCAAGTCAATTTTATTTATACAGCCCAGCCGGAGCAAACTTTCTTTTCTCTTGAATATTGATTCAAATTGCTGCGTAGTTTGACCGTTTGTACTCTACCGTCATGGGCTAGATTTTTTAAAGGGACTGTATGTAAGTTTTTACACATATAAACGTGTTTTAATCCTTTTTATTGCCAATGTTTGAACAAGTAGTAACTTAACCTAAAAAATGACAACTTCCTCTACTTTCTGGGTTTCCTCTATCAGCCTGTAGCCTGTTTAATGTGAAGAATGGGGGACATTATTTTCCGGAAAATTCAACGGATGTGACGTCATTTACACTCACGAGTGCCTTTATTTTCAGCTCAGCTACAGGGCTAACAGTGTGCAACCATAGCTAACGTTCGGTTAGAAATGGAGTCCGCTAACACCAACAAATGACCAGCCCCCACTACAACTCAGACTCCAACACAAACTCCACGGATATACGTGTAAAAACTTACATACAGTCCCTTTAAGCCTGAAAACAGAGCCATAAGGAGGTGAAGCCTCTAGAGAAAACTAGACTTTTCTCTCAGAACACTTGAATTACAATATGCTGAAAGGTTATTATAGTATTTTTGCCCAATGATGCCAAAAACATTCTGCCTACTGCAGGTTTAATTGACAGTCGAAATAATAGTTGCTTGTAGCACAGATGTGGACAATTATTTTAATCAGTTGCCAGTTTTGCAAACCCACCAATGAACCATTAATATCAACATTGAACAGTCATCTTATAGTTAATCTATGCTTGTTACCAATGCGAAACACGAATGAAGATAACAGAGAGAAAAACAATAGAGTACACTATACATTTTTCCACCTCAAAATGTTTGTACCATCTTTCCTCCACCATATCTAATGACTACATACTGCATGTTTGTGCATTGTTAATTGTGTCGGGTACAGATGTATTTCTGTTCTTTAGCTATGAGCAGCTATGAGCCTAATAATTGGAGTAGTTGCCTCAGGACTTATTGACGTATTTAGCCTTCATTGATTTGAGCATGCACATATGCACACTACAAACTGGGTTATGTGGGGGGTGGTAGTGATGAAAATGAAAATAAGTTTGAGTGTGTGGTGAATGCATGTTTGCTTTCATCAGAAGAAGAAAAAGAAGAAGAAGCATCTTTGGCCACTAGAGGCTCAAGTGGGCGTGCTGCAAATGTGTTTTGACACATGGATGTTCTGGCTCTTACCAAACAGCAGAGGTTTCAGACTCAGAGTCCGCATTTCATGCACTTTGCTGTGCACCAGTGACACCTTCTGGACGTGTCCCACCTGAGGGATAAATCAGAGAAGTGATGTGGTGGTAAAAGAGAAACACAGAGGCTGTAAATGAAAGAGTGGGAGTGATGCATCATCACATTACTCACCCTTATCCCCTCGAGTCTTGTCAGGGAGACATCACGCAGAAACTCGGACTTTGATAGCGGACGTCGCGACTCAGGGCGCAGGTGGTCACCGCTCGGAGCATCACGACTCTGGTTGGCGTCTTCCTGCCCGCTGTTGTAATGAACGTAAAACAGCAGGGCTATAACATTAATGATGTATACGTGAAAAAACACCATCACTACCACGAAGTAGGAGCGGGAGCACACGCTGCTCTTGTTGCAGGAGAGGCGGTCGCATGGCGGCCGGAGAGGCAAGGTCGTGCTCCCGGACGGAGTCGTGTCCTCCTCGGCATCAGATGTTTCCTGATTGTCACTCATTTTCCTGATTCAAGAAGGAGTTTCCTCTATAGCAAAGTCCATCTGATTAATCAAACGATAGGATGAAGTAGCGGATGTGCAGACTGACAGATGTCCAGTTTAATTAGAAAGGAAAGCCAGTTTCTCCGCTGCAGAAATGAAGTCGTTGCGCACTGAGAAACCACGGAGGGTTCATGATGAAACAACCGTGCTCGTTTAAAATGAAAAGTCAACTACCATTGGCAGTGTGTCGGTGTGTTTTCGCCCACAGACAGTAGCGCTACAGGCTCGGACAGTCTTGTTTACACTGCAGCAGTCCCAGTCAGCAGCGGCAGCAAAGCGCACTGCGCATCCCATTGCACGGCGGAGCTCATCTCTGAAACCTGGTCCTTAAACATGATCCGGCATCAACTGAGTACAATAAACACCATCTAAAATAAAAGAAACAGCATATGTGAGCATAACATCACGGTCTGCAGTATATCCGACTATTTACACGCCATCGCCCGAGCTCTCACGTTCACAGCAACAGTCTGCCGTGCAATGCTGACCTCTGGTGACCTAATCAAATAACACACTCCTGTCTTTATACATATACTTTATACAATGTCTCTCTCTCTCTCTCTCTCTCTCTCTCTCTCTCTCTCTGGCTGAATTAATGAAAGAATGGCTGGCCAATGTACTGACTTTAGTTGTTCACGTCCAATATTTGGTGGACACCGTAAGACTTGTTATGGCTATAAAGTAAAATGTTTTTGATTGGCCAAGTCAGTCACTTGATCTCAGTCCAAATGAATAATGAAGTAAAGATGGTTGCACTAAGTACAGACCAGGCTGAGCGTCATAAAAGAAGAAAAAACAAGCATTTGCTGATGGCTGGCAATGTTTATAAGAGTGCAAGCAGTCTGCAAAGGATTTACAACCAAATATTAAATAAAATGACTTATACTTACATTATATTTTTTAATTATATATTTTTTTATAAATGTCTGCAACAAAATAATACAACATAATGTGTAAGTAAAATAGGCCTAAACGTAACTAAATAAAAATAGATAGAAATCTAAACTAAAAAACAGCAGTAATACACCATATTTTACGACGGAGTATTAGGGCCACATTGAAGTGGAAAAAAATCGGAGATTTCGAGAATAAAGTCATGATATTACGAGAAAAAAGACGTAATTTAATGAGAATACAGTCACACTATTTCAAGAAAAAAAAGTCGTAATATTACGAGAATAAAGTCATAACTTTACGAGAAAAAAAGTTGTAATATTATGAGAATAAAGTCATAACTTTACGAGAAAAAAAGTCATTTCCTCCTCCACAAAAGAGGCAATTTCCTCCAGGTCCGTGTGGTTCTTTCTTCGGAATAAACGCGGTTTCTTGCACAATCTTTTCAAGGTCCTGATACTTATGATAATGTGGTGCTGATGTGCCAAAAGATTAAGTATTTCGTTATTTGTGAAACCTATACTAAAGTATAACTTCACAAGATGCTCCACGTTCCTCATTTTCACACAGTCGGCAGGCTGCTCTATTTCCCCTCTAAAATAACACGTGAAGTTACTGCTTTATAATATTATGTCTTTATTCTCATAATACTACGACTTTTTCCTCTTAAACTTATGACGTTATTCTCATAATATTAAAACTTTTTTTCTCGTAAACTTATGACTTTATTCTCATAATACGACTTTTTTTCTCGTAAACTTATAACTTTATTCTCATAATCTTACGACTTTTTTTCTCGTAAACCTATGACTTTATTTTCATAATATTTATGACTTTATTTTCGAAATCTCAGATTTATTTATTTTTCCTTAATGTGGCGCTAATACTCCGTCGTAATATTTAACAAAAGATATTGCATGTTTTTTTTTTTTATAGCTTTCTTATTTATTTATTTACCAATTACATGTTCATGGGCGAAAAAAATATGCTTATGGACAGCCCATTTGGGATTTTACTAGAATTGATATGATTGTGAGACATCCCAAAAACGTTTAGAAATGAACACACATAGTTTTGAGGCTTATGATAGTAAAACTTCGTAACGATCACAACTGGAGAAACAGGTTAAAAAAAACGTCTTACATATGCAGCCCAGTGAATATTCTTGTCCCAGATGAAGAGAATATTTTTTTAACCATCCCTAAATATCTTCAAAACAGTGGTAAGCCTTGTCAAACGTGATTCATCTTTGAGATAAACACTAAAGTCACCATTAATGTTAGCAGTTCAAATACATTACATACAGTATGCAATAATGTTAAATATTCAATCATTAAGCCAGTAATTAATAGGGCTGACCCTAATGCTTCGAAGCTTCGACCACTGCCATGATATTCGACCTCCAAATCACTATTCGAATGCTTCGTTTTTTATTTATTTTTGAATATATATAAGTATGTAATAATAATGTATAAATCCAAAAAATTCCCATGAAATAAGGAATAATCCCAGAACATTATTAATTATTCATATTCAACATGGATGTTAGGGCCAGCACCTAGGCAGGGAGCACCGCCCCTTGTAGGTGTGGTTGAGTAGAGCTGCCTGCCTTCATAAGGCCAGGTGTGGGTGATTAGAGTCTCTTTGTCTGACTCCTGGTAGATGTGTGGCAGGTCAACACTGTTTGTTCAGGTAAGGGAGAGATTTTGGGAGGAAAAATGGCTCTATTGTTTTATAGTGAGTTTAACCACTCCCTCTGTATATAGATTTGTAGTGCAGCTGTGTCCTGACCCGTCCAGATTGATTTAAATCGTAGTGATAACATTTGTAATCTGTTATTTGTACAGATAGCCCGTATGTAGGGGACAGAGCTGTGGGGGGAGTAGAAAGGGTGTATGTGTACGGCACTGTGGCATTTCTGCTACCTGAACTGCCTTAAGGTGTGTGGAAGTGAGTAGAGTTTCCGGTTGCAGTGTATTGTGTGCCTTATGGTGTTTTGCAGTATAATCTGCCCAGATTGCTGTGTGCATTTGAACTAGTTATTGGTTTGAAGTGTGACTTGCCTTGTGTATTTAAATCCCCCACAGTGGTATTTGCAGTCAGGTGGGGAAGGCCATAGTTTGTGCCTGGCGACCCGGTACTACCCAGCCATAGCAGCGATTCCTTATACATGTTTTTAAATACTTGATTGTAGTTAATGAAATAAAGATTATTTATGTTTACAAACCCGAGCCGTTATCTTTTCAGCGTCTCACCCGAGTAAAACGGGTTACCCACGGCCCGCTATTATCAAACATTTGTTACAATACTAAAGTAATTGAGGCCTATTGCCTGTGGGTTTCTGCAGCAGCATTGTATTGGCCATTCTCTATACTGTGTTGGGTTACATGAATTATTATGAGTTATTCTTAGACGGATATCACTGTTTGTTGTATGTAGTGGTGCGTGTGTGTGTGTACAGTAGTGCGGCAGCGGCACTGCCCTGACACTGAAACGGGGGAGATGGAGACAGACAGACAGACAGAAGAACATGTCAGCCTGCTGCACCACGAAGCTTCGAATACCTTTGAATATTTCTCACTGAAGTTTCAAAGCCCAAAAAATGGTATGGGACAGCCCTAGTAATTAACAAATTAAAGGGGAGACCCAAAAAGGTGCAACAAACTACTTTTTATTGACTTTTGGTTATCACAGCATGCTTAACATACTAGAGTGAACAAGTAACAAGATACTCATATTGTATGGCTTCTTGCTACTTTATAACCTTGATTTCTTCCTCACTCTGCTGCCTCCTTGGTCTGAAATGACAGAACAATAGCATGTAAAACATTTAGCCAGAATAAAGTTGAATCCTTAATAAAATGAGCAGCTCTACAAAATTGATTCATTCTTTACCTTGACAAATTCCCGACTCTTTGCCCTCAGCTTGTTGACCTGAGACTCGGCGATGTCAGCGCGCTCCTGAGCCTCCTCCATCTCATGCTGCACCTTCCTGTACCTGGACAGGTGAGTGTTTGCTTGCTCCTCCTGTATGATAAGCCACAGTGAAGTCAAAATCTGTGGACTGAGTGACATTTTCAGAATGTGTGTCATTATGAATAATTAGGTGTACTCACGGCCTCTTCAGACTGCCTCTTGTAGGATTTCACTTTGAGCTGCAGCTTGTCCACCAGGTCCTGAAGTCGGGTGATATTCTTCTTGTCCTCCTCAAACTGTTGTAAATCAGAAATGATATAACATTGTAAAACAGGCTAAATACTAATTTAAGCCTTCTGTTTTCATTACATTATAACCATTAGTATTTGCCAGTAGTTTAAGTTTTAGTATTTTAAATAGCAATTTACCTGATAAATGAGCTCCTTTACTTTTCTCTCATATTTTCGCACTCCTTTGATAGCATCAGCACCCCGCCTCTGCTCAGCATCAACTTCGGCCTCCAATTCTCGAACCTTGGATGAAGAAGATTGATTTTACAATGCAAAATGTTGTCTTGACTTACAGTAAATATGAATGAGGTTGGTCCTCATGGCACTTACCCTCGCCTCCAGTTTCTGGAGCTGCTTCTTGCCGCCCTTCATGGCCAGATTCTCAGCTTCATCAAGGCGGTGCTGCAGGTCTTTCACTGTCACCTCCAGGTTCTTCTTCATCCTCTCCAAATGACCGCTGGTGTCCTGCTCCTTCTTCAGCTCTTCTGCCATCATGGCAGCCTGAAATGTTGTTGAATTTTATATTATTGAATATGGGCCTTTTGCAGTGTTTCAACTGCTAACGCACCAGAAACGGAGGAGAAATAGCCTAAAATATTATGTTATGCACTGACACATTATGCGCTAATACTTTGTGTGACACATTCCGATTTGAGAGGACGCTGGCGTGTATGTCGCTGCTTCTCATTCCCGTAGCAAAACTTTGCTTTTTGTGTAAATCTGTGCCTATATTCACTGCCTGTAGGAGTAAGTTATCATGTCTCTAAACTTCACTGTCTGGTGTTGCTAACTGTTTAAAGATTGTACACATTTGGCTCTGTGTGCTCACCTTCTCCACTGGTCAGCTGTTAACGTTAGCTGTTAGCCGCCGGTCAGCTGTTAGCCCCGCCGACCAAGCAATCTATCGACGCTATCAACATACTGTGGATTATCCAACGTCACTCCGCTTCTCCCGTTTGGACATCTCCATGCCACGACACCAGGACTATCCACAACTTTCTGTTCTGGCTACACTGTTTGCTGCTGCTGTTCTGGCTACACTGATTGTAGCTCTCTCGCAGGCCAAAACACAGTACTACTCCACCGTCATTGGCAACCAACAAAAACACCCCAGAATGCTGTTCACCACCATCAACCGGCTACTTCGCCCCCTCGATTTTCCCCCCCCTCGGGTGCCCCCGACCTCTGCTCTGAGTTCCTGGACTTTTTCCAGGATAAAGTTGACTCCATCCATCAGCGACTTTTGGCGCCTGCCCCCTTCCCTCCACACAGACCTCAGCCACAGGGCGTGGCTCCCTTGGCTGTTCACCTGCCTCAGTGCTCCCTCTCCCCCTTCTCCCCTGTATATGCTCCTCAGGTTGCCAAGTTGGTCACTAAGGCCAAAGCCTCCACCTGTTCTCTTGACCCCATACCCACAGCCTTGGTCAAGGCATGCCTACCTGCCCTGTGCCCCATTATGGTGAACATCATCAACTCCTCCTTGGTATCTGGTTTGGTACCCTACAGCCTCAAGATGGCCTCAGTCACTCACATCCTCAAGAAGCCAGGTCTGGACCGGGATGACTGCAACAACTACCGACCGATCTCCAACCTTCCTTTCCTCAGCAAAATCCTGGAAAGAGCAGTGGCCGCCCAACTCCATCAACATATGTCCAACCATGAGCTCTATGAAACCTTTCAATCTGGTTTCAGACCACAGCACGGAGACCACCCTCATCAAAATCACTAATGGTCTTCTCAAAGCTGCTCATTCTGGTCACATCAGCATCCTCATCCTCCTGGACCTCTCAGCTGCCTTTGACACAGTCTCTCACACCATCCTCCTCACCCGCCTATCTGACTACCTTGGCCTCACCGGTTCAGCTCTCTCCTAGTTTCGGTCCTACCTCACGAACAGAAAACAGTTTTTTACCATGAGAGACTCCAATTCCACCCCGGCCCCAGTCAACCATGGTGTGCCTCAATGCTCTGTGCTTGGACCCCTCCTCTTCACCATCTACATGCTCCCCCTTGGTCAGATCATCCGCCAGCCACGGTCTCAGCTTTCACTCATATGCTGACGACACACAGCTGTATCATAGCACCAAACCATCCACCCAGCCCCCCCCCACAGTCACTTGTAAACTGCCTGCATGAAATCAAAATCTGGATGTCACCTAACCTTCTAAAACTCAACAGCAACAAAACAGAGCTCATGGTTGTGGCTTCCAAGGCCCTGCTTCAGAAGGTTGGAGATCTACATCTGGACATTGACGGCTGCTTTTTCTCCCCATTCCCGGAAGTCCGCAACCTGGGTGTCATCCTGGACCCAACTCTCATTCCAGTCTCACATCAAGTCCATCACCAAATCCACTTTCTTCCACCTAAGAAACATCTCTCGACTCCAGCAATCACTCTCTGACTTGTGGCAGAAACCCTCATCCAGACCTTCGCCACCTCCTGTTTGGACTACTGCAGTGGAGTTCTGTCCGGGGTTCCCAGCAAAGCCCTGGACAGGCTTCAGTATGTGTAGAACTCAGCTGCCAGGGTTCTCACCCGCACCAAGCCCTGGCAGCACATCACCCCACCCTCATCCACCTCCATTGGCTTCCGGTAAAGTCCCTCCTCACCTACAAATCCCTCAATGCCCTGGCTCCTCAGTACCTATCTGACCTCCTCCACCCATTCACCCAGTCCCGGAAGCTGAGATCCTCAGGCACGGGTCAGCTCTCCATCTCCAACACAAACCTGCGAACTTTTTGGGACAGAGCTTTCAGTGTGACAGACCCCACCCTCTGGAACTCTCTCCCCATAGAGCTCCGCAACGCCCCATCTCTGGACAGCTTCAAAAAAACTCCTTAAAACCCACCTCTTCAACAAGGCCTATGGCCTCTAGCTACTGTTATGTTCTGTTTGTTGTGTCTATTATGTCTATGTTAAGCGTCCTAGGGTTTCTTGAAAGGCGCTATATAAATCCAAGTTATTATTATTATTATTATTATTATTATAGAAATGCATAAGGATGACTCACATCAGTGATGGCCTTCTTGGCCTTTTCTTCAGCATTTCTTGCTTCCTGGGTAGCATCTTCTACTTCACCTTGGATCTGAACGAGGTCAGCCTCCAACTTCTTCTTGGTGTTGATGAGGCTGGTATTCTAAACACATAATAGTTTGGATTGAATTACATAGTGTAATTTTCAGTTGTCAGGTGTTTCATGTCATCGTTTGAAATTTTATTTACCTGAGAGTGCAGCAGTCCCACGCGCTCGCTGGCATCAATCAGCTCCTGTTCAGCCACTTTGCGGCTCCTCTCCGTCTGTTCCAGTGCAGCTCTCAGCTCCTCGATCTCAGCCAGCATCAGATTGTTCCTGCGCTCCACCATGGCAACCTGCTCCCTCATTTCGTCCTGACCTCTCACAGCTTCATCAAGATGCAGTATCGCATCCTGAATGAATAATAAAAAAAAATTGCAATGCAGTCTGAATACTTAACTTTCAATTTTGTTTGATAAGCCACTATACCTTAAGCTGTCCCTGCACGTTTCTCAGCTGTTTCTGGGCTTCAGCTGCCTGGCGGTTGGCGTGGCTCAGCTGAATCTCCATCTCATTGAGGTCTCCCTCCATCTTCTTCTTGATTCTCAGAGCATCATTCCTGCTCCTGACCTCAGCATCCAAAGTGCTCTGCATGGACTCAATCACTCTCTGGCTGTTCCTCTTGATCTGCTCGATCTCCTCGTCCTTCTCTGCGAGTTTTCTGTCAATTTCACTCTTGACTTGGGTGAGTTCCAGCTGAATGCGGAGGATCTTGGATTCCTCATGCTCCAGGGCAGCCTTGACAAAAAATAAATACATATTGTGTAGCCCAAGCATCACTTAAAATTGTGTTTAATGAGAGATATTTTGTCAGACAGTACCTCCGCCTCTTCAAGTGATGTCTGGAGTTCGCACTTTTCTATCTCTACAGTCTTTTTCCCTTTCTCCAGTTCATGAATGGTTTTTCCACTCTCACCAATTTGCTCAGTTAGATCGGAGATCTCCTCTGTAAGAAACAAGGTATAAGCTATTCAAGTAGGTGTGAACTGAATTATTTGTCTCCTTGGTAGACATTTAAATTGAATATAGTGTACACTTGTACATTTATAAATATAAAAACCTACAATATTGTATTACATCCGATGTTAGTTTGAAATCATAGACCATGCACATTAAAACTGTTGGGCCACTGGAGGGCACACTCTTCCTTCTGTACTTTCATTGAAAGCATATGACACCACTTCAGTTATAATGTCTGCAAGACTCTGCACAATCAGATCACTGTCAATTAATTTAAATAGTGGCCAATTTGAGTATTCTGCTTTAAAAGTTTGCATACGTTGCAGATTCTTGTTCTCTCTCTTCAGGGTCTCCAGGTGGTCCAGAGCTTCTTCATATGAATTTTTCAGCTTGAACATCTCAGTGCTGAGAGAACGAGATTCTTTTAGAGCTCCCTCCAGCTCCGCCTGGCTTTCTTCATACTTCTGCTTCCACTCGGCAAGAACCTGAAAACATTAAAAAAGAACCATATGTTTCAGTAATTCACAATTCTACGGTCTTCATTGTGCACACAAGGCACAAATAAAAATGTAACCTTGTCAAAGTTCCTTTGCTTCTTGTCGAGGTTGGCAGCAAGAGCATTAGCTCTCTCCACATCAATCATCATGTCTTCCACTTCACCCTGTAGTCTCTGCTTTGTCTTTTCCAGAGAGGCACATTTAGCGTTCACAGCCTCGATAGATTCCTCTGCATCCTGAAGACGCTGGGCAAGCTTTTTCCTGAAGAATCATGTTATGATGAGTTATAGAATTGATGCATGTGATAACATACTCAGGCTCCTATGTGGGTGCATCCCTCCCAAACAACCAACTGAAATTGCGTTCAGTGCTACAAGGGAAGAGCTTAATTTGGTCATTGATAGTTTAAATTAAAAAATAGCAATAACTTACTTGGCCTCCTCCAGCTCCTCAGTGCGCTGAATGGCATCAGTCTCGTATTTGGCTCTCCACTGAGCCACCTCGCTGTTGGCCTTGGATAGTGCACGCTGCAGCTCAGATTTGGCCTCCTGCTCCTCCTCATACTGCTCTCTGAGCAGGTCGCAGTCATGACGAGATGACTGGACAGAATGAGCCAAGGCGTTCTTGGCCTTACAAAGAAATAGATTTTTTTTTTATTAACTAAAATGTGTGTAACTTAAAACTTTGAACTGAGTCATATTAATCATGTTCTGGGGTGGTGTTAGTGCTTTTAATGTTCACATACTTTAACTTCCTCTTCAATGTGCCTCTTCAGCTCCTCAATCTGCTGGGTATAAGCCTGCTTGCCCCTTGTCAGCTGAGAGGTCAGGGCTTCTTTCTCCTCCAGCTGGCGACTGAATTCACCTAAGGAGAGACAAATGCAAATATGGGCATTATATTGGAAATAGAAGATTAGGATCAGTAAAAAAAATCCATAAATATATTTTTCTCACCATTTTCTGTTAGCAGTCTTGCCCTTTGTGCACTAATGTCATTCAGCTGTCGCACATGTTCTTCATTTTTGGTCTTCATCTCACTCAGTTGATCCTCAAGAGTACGACACATTTTCTCCAGATTGCCCTGAAATTAACAGAATTTGTATTGATTTAAAGTAATGCGATCTAGTCTAATTCCGTGAGAGACGAATAAAGGCAGAGATCCAGCAGAGTAAGTTTTGTTGACTCAGTTGCAAGTGAATTTTTTAAAACTTTACCTTGGATTTAGCAATAGCCTCCATGTTGCTGCTGAGGTCATCGATCTCCATCTTGTATTCACTTTTCTCTTTCTCCAGCTTCTGTTTGACTCTCTGGAGGTTGTCAATCTGTTCTCCCAGCTCTGCCACGCTGTCAGCCTGCTTCTTGCGGAGAGCTGCAGCGGTGGCCTCGTGCTGCAGGGTGGACTCTTCGAGATCACGACGCAGCTTCTGAAACTCGGCCTCTCGCTTCTTGTTCATCTCGATCTGAACAGACGTCGCACCGCCAGCTTCTTCCAGCCTCTCGCTGATCTCCTCAAGTTCCCTGGAGAGATCAGACCTCTGCTTCTCCACCTTGGCCCGAGCAGCTCGCTCAGCCTCAATCTCCTCCTCCAGCTCCTCAATACGAGCCTATAATTTTAAAACAACAAACAAACCTAAACATAGCCACAATCTCATATATTTCTGTCTATAAGTCAAGCACATTTGGATACTAGTAAGATACTGTACCAACCTGAAGTTCTTTGATCTTTTTCTGAAGCTGAGCACTAAGTGATTGCTCATCCTCGATCCTGCTAAGAAATTGGCTTGTTTCAAACTCCTTCCTGTGCAGGGACAAAAGTTCATAAACATTACATCCAATGTTGAATTAGGCTAAACCAAGTTGAGAATTTTAGTCATACTGAGCTTAAGTTTTTGACTGTCTATTATTAGTCTTAACATCATTGGTAGAATCACAATCGCATTAGTTTTCTAACATAATTTTGAGCATAAAGAATGTGGTTTTGATTGACTTTAATCAGTGATGTGGCAACTTAAACTTTGCAGAACAGCATTTAAACAGGACTACCTGTTTTCACTGCATGTTTCTGTGCAACTTTAGTATGGCCTTTGGCTACAGGAGGATTTTATTCTGGCGGCTGTATACTGGACAAATACAATTAAGTCAGACCTGAACACATTGTCTAAATTAATTAGTTAAATTACACACTTCTTTATTTTCTCGTCAGACTGCTGCTTGTCATTCTCCAGATCCATGATGGTTTCATGGGCCAATTTAAGATCGCCTTCAAGCTTTCTTTTAGCTCGCTCAAGGTCCATACGAAGCTTCTTTTCTTGCTCCAGGGAACCTTCAAGCTGTTTTAACCGAGAAGAGGCATTATTTTTTGCTCTTCATTTTCAAGGGGACTGAAATCACTGTTTATTATGGTTATTATATACATACGTCGTCCACTTGCTGCTCCAGCTTGACCTTGGCCTTCGACAGAGAGTTGACTTTGTCTTCCTCTGCCTGAAGATCATCAAGGGTCTGCTGATGGGCCTCTTGGAGGGCTTTCTTCTCTTTGGTTAACTTGGCAATGGTCTCATCTTGAGATGTCATTTCCTCAACCAGGTTTTTAACCTGTAATCACAATATTGTGAAAACAATTTTAAAGGGTTTTGGTATTCTACAAAGAGCAGACTTTAAGGCCCTATGGACAATATACCAACCTTGTTCTCAGTGGCATGCTTCTCCTTTTCCACTTTGGCCAGGGTGAGCTCCAAGTCATCAATGTCTTTCTTCAACTCAGAGCACTCGTCCTCCAGCTTCCTCTTCTTTGCAGTCAGCTCAGCATTCATTTCCTCCTCATCCTCCAGTCTCTCAGACGTCTCTTTGACTTTGGCCTCAAGCTGGATTTTTGCTTTAATGAGCCCCTCACATCTTTCCTCCGCATCACTGAGGTTTTCACCTTCCTAGATTTGATATGACATACAATTAAAATGATATTTAGTTATTTGTAAAAAACGGGATCATCATTGAAGTAACAAATTATCTTGTTCTATTTAACGTACAGACTGAATTTGGAGCTGCAAGTCGTTCTTCTCCTGCAGCAGAGAAACCATCTTCTCCTCCAGTTCTTTCTTCTTAGACAGAGCCTTTGCTAGATCTTCTTTCATCTTTTCAAAGTCCACTTTCATTTGGGCCATCTCCTTTTCAGTCTCTGCACTCTTCAGCAGAGGCTTGATCTTGAAGTACAGCTTCATCCATGGCCAGGTTTTGACATTCATGAATGAGCGGATATTGTACTGAATGGAGTAAATTGCCTCCCTGGGGAAAACAGGTATCGAAGTAAATAAAGACATTCATTTAGATTATTAAAGCTGTATTGATAAGAAGAAGGGATTGGGCTTTCAAAGTAAGTATTTGGCTTGAAAATAAAATCAAGTTGTCACATACAAATGTACAGTTGCCCTTTGAGGCATGAAGCTAACTGTCTAAAGTACCTGCGCTCCATCATCTTGACAAACTCTCTCCTCATGAGGAAACCCCTGCAGAGAGCCTGAGTCATTGTGACCAGGATAGCAAGTTTTTCATCTCTCATCTCCTCCAGAGTTCCCAGCATACCGGCTTTGAAGAACACCTAAATCAAAGAGTTACTTGATATGATCGTTATGCTTACTTGCAGTATCAGGGTTAGCTGTTAAAGGTGCAATGTGTAAGAAGAAGTAGCAGTTTTGATGTTATGCCAAATACAGCAATGTATTGTGCTGCAGAGATATCTAATGCCTATCAGCAAGATCCGGCCCGTATTTTTTTGTAATACCACTTGTTCTTCTAGAGGCGATAGTGAGTCACTGTAGCACCCAGTCTGCCCCCAGTCCAGAGAACGAAGAAGTAGAGCTGCACCGAGGGCTTGTCAATAATACATCCAGGGTCTGTGTGCATTTTGATAGTTTGCTTTTTGGATTAAATTCAAAATGGCAGAAACAAGAATATGACTCGCACACTTGCTTTCTCCTCAGCCAGGAGGCTGCTTCATCGGGAGTAGAGCGTGCGGCAGCTCGTGGAGACGTATCCCGAGTAAGCAGTTAGCTCAAATTCAGCCAGAGCAAACCCCAGCACTGGGGGTCTGATCCCAGGGGACTGCCCCGACTCCACGTTGGATTAGCAAACTTTCTGTTGCTGCCGTTACACAGGTTAGACCCAGCGCTCCACCAGCCTTCTCTCACTCCCGGCACTGGGGTTTATGCTGGCTGAATTTGAGTTGCTGTGGCCACTGACTGGGCGTCCATCTATCGGAGCTGCCGAGTGCAGACCGAGATGAAGATGAAGGTACGGGTCTTTTTCTCTTTTATGCCACTTTGGATTTAATCCAACTATCAAAGTGTTCATGGACCGTATAGCCCCCAGTTAGCGTCACAGTAAACCCACAGATGGCTAACGGAAATTATAGGCCAACGCCACACGTGATGATTATAAGATAGCTGTGTTATTTTGACCTTCTCTCAGAGTTTCAGCAGTGAGATTGGTTGGTCAGATTTCGTGTATTTTTGCCCTGCTGTTAGTAGTTTTTAATAACAGGTTACTGTACATTTAGATTTTATGGACCCAGTTGTAGAGGTGAAATGCTGCCCCCTATTTCTTTGGAGCCGGTGGCTACGCATTACACATTGCGCCTTTTTGAAAAAAAAAAAAACTCACACCCATAACAGACAAACGGATTACCTTTGTGTGTCCAAATTTGTACTGACTTTGGTCAACATCAATAGAGCCCAAGAGTTTCTCTGAGGCTTTTTTGTTGTCGATGAATTGACCCTCAGGAATGACACTTGCATTCAAAACTTTGTATCTGATTGGAGGGAAATGAATCAACAATCAATAATTGATCACAGTCACAAAAATATGGTTGATCTCAGTAATTACCTCTGCTTGAAGTCACCATAGAGTACTCTGCTTGGGAAGCCCTTTCTGCAGATCCTGATACCTTCCAGCACACCGTTACACCTCAGCTGGTGGATGACCAGGAAGTTCTCCATGAGACCTTAAAGACATGCTAAATTCAGTCTTGTGTTGCATAATTACAGTAGTGTTTAAATGCATAAATTAATACTTGGGCTTACCAGGAGTCTTTGATTCATTTGGAATCAAACAACGTACAAAATGAGGATGAGTGCTCCTTAAGTTGGTCATCAACTTGCCTAAATTCTCCTGAAATATGGAAAAATTCAAATTGGTACTGAATAAAAAATGACAAGGCTTATTTCTTTGGATGTTACCTTGAGCAGCATTTGGGAATTTAGTAGTGTACATATTGTATTGTAGTTATGTAGTCATTTGTGATACTTACCCGGAACAGAGCAGATACGGTCTGAAAAGACCCACCCTTTTTCTTGCCGGCTTTTTTCCCACCACCCTCAGCTGTACCATGAAGATTAAATTTGAATTATTAACTTGAACAAATGTAATGCATTTTTATTTAAACTGCATTCTAATACTACAAATCAACCAGTGTATTTCAAGATGTAATGAAACAATCCTTACCTTCTGCTCCGGCATGTGATGCATAGAGGAGAGCCAACAGTTTGGCTGAAGACTTCTGGTAGAGCTGAACCGCTGAGTCGTTCAAGGGGTCTTTGTTCTTATCCAGCCAGCCAGTTACATTGTAATTAACAGTGCCGGCATAGTGCATCAGGGAGAAATGGGCCTCAGCTTTGCCTTTGGCAGGTTTGGGTTTCTGGAAGGGAGCACTTTTTCCAAGGTGCTGGTCATACATTTTGCTCTTGAAGGTCATGTCTGTTGCCTTGGGGAACATGCACTCCTCTTCAAGGATGGAGAAGATGCCCATTGGCTGTCATGATGAAATGATTATTTAAAACAAAAGCTTTCAAGTCATTTGATAGTTTTCTGTGTTTGTGAATATACAGCATGTCACTCACCTTCTCAATCAGCTCAATGCAGGCAGCCAAGTCCATACCAAAATCAATGAACTCCCATTCAATGCCCTCTTTCTTGTACTCTTCTTGTTCCAGGACAAACATGTGGTGGTTGAAAAACTGTTGCAGTTTTTCATTGGTGAAGTTGATGCACAGCTGCTCCAAGCTGTTGTACTAAAGAAATTAAAATATCAAAGGTCGGCAAAGTTCTTAAGTAACATCAACTAAAAATGAAATTAGTTGTACTCTCAGCTTTAAATGAAGCTGCATAAAATTATGTATCAGCCAAGCATAGGCTACTTACATCAAAAATTTCAAACCCAGCAATATCCAGGACGCCGATGAAGAACTGCCGTGGCTGCCTGGTATCCAGCATCTCATTAATTCTAATGACCATCCAAGAGAACATTTTCTCATAGACAGACTTGCAGAGAGCCGAGACGGAATTGTTGACCTGATTTTATAAATGAATAATACAATATTAACAAGGATGTTATAATAATGAACAAACTTGATTCAACATTTCTGGGGTTTAACAGGTAAAATACAACGCTATGATCCAAAGAACTTAATGATATCCATGGTTACATTGTGAGCCTTAAGTCAGAAAAATATTACCTTTAATATATGTTAAAGTGTCTTTAATTGTGAAAATGGAAGACAGTCTTTTGTATTTCTTAATTTGTTTTGTTTGTGTGTGTGCTCTTGTTGACATACCTGTGGGACAGTTTGACCTTTGGTCACATACTCATTCCCAACCTTCACTCTGGGGTAGCATAATGCTTTTAGCAAATCAGCAGAGTTCAGACCCATGAGGTAGGCGATTTTATCTGCCTCTAAAAGAAGAACACAAATACAAATAGATAAACAATCTATAAAACCTATTCTAGGATAACTTCATAAATGTACTTCTGAACCACTCTTTTAAGTGGCAAAAACTTAACTACTACATTAAAGCTCATGGTGTTTGGGCTTCATACCCTCATTGCCATCAGGCTCAGCCTGCTCTTCACGCTGCTTCTGCTTGAACTTCATGTTTCCATGATGCATCACAGCTCCCGTCAGCTTAAAAATGCTGGCCTTCTCGTCTGCAGTGAAGCCCAGGATGTCAATAGCAGTCTGTGAAATAAAGAGTCAGTTTAAAACACAAACTTAAATTATTCTTGGAAGTATACAGCTGTTATGTGAGTTTCTAATATCCCCCCTAAATTTTAATGGGGGAGGATGTTATATGATGCAATCCAGTACAACACTACCATACATTACTGCCTCAAAAATTCCCATCGAGTTGAGGCAAAATAATAAGCTTCTTAAAGGTAGGATTTATTGCAGAGATATAACTTTGTGTATGTCATAGAAATAGTAATCATAAAAGTGAACATAAGACTGATTTGTAATAGCTGTAAATGCAATCATCAAAGTGGAGCTGTCATTACATCAGTGGCAATGAATTCTTCAATGTCATCGATACTCTTGACAGTGATTTCACCCTGACTGATCATGTGATAGTCATATGGATTTTTGGTGATCAGGAGAGCCTCTGAAGAAAAGGAAAAAACAAAAACGTAAATGTAACAGAATATACGCATGATAAGCCATTGTTGTTCATTTGCTGTAGAATAACTGACAATGTTATTCACTAATGTCTCACCTATCAGCTCAGGTTTGTGGCCCGTCATGAGCTGATAGAAGATGTGGTAGCTCCTCTCAGCAGACAGCTGGAACGTCACTCGAGACTTCTCCAACAGATCTGTATGGATTTATGTTGTGAAAAAAATTATTGAAATCTTCCGTGAAGCACAGCTGTAGGCGTTGACCATGTTATAAAACAGATAATGTTTGATGAGTTCCACAAAAAATCTTACATGTTTCAATATCAGCTGAAGCCAGCTTTCCAGTTGTCCCAAAGTGAATTCTGATAAATTTTCCCTGTACAAAAACAGTTTCATGTTTGAATTAATGTCACAGTGAATAGCTGTCACAAAATAATGCACAATTTCAAGACAAAGAGAAATCCAAAAAATAACTTACAAATCGTGAAGAATTGTCATTCCTCACAGTTTTGGCATTACCATAAGCTTCCAACAGTGGGTTTGCTGCAATGATTTGATCCTCCAGCGACCCCTAGAAATAACATTCATTTTGTCAGTACTCATAATACTTTCCATTTTAGCTTTCATATTAATATTGTTCAACTTCTCTTACCTGTATCTTGCCTTGCACCTGCTCAGATTTCTTTCCTCCTCCAGCCACTGCGATTGTCGCAAAGTACTGGATGACACGTTTGGTGTTGACAGTCTTTCCTGCACCAGATTCTCCGCTGGGTAGAGGGGTGTGTTCATAAATATGATTTGAAATGACTAATTTTACTACTGTTACCAATTCTTATAGGATAGATAATATTAAAAAAAATTGTCACTTACGTAATCAGGATTGACTGGTTTTCTCTATCTGCAAGGAAAAAGTGCACAACAGTTAGAGCTGACTTTGCCTAAAGTGCAGCTACTATATTTCTGGACACACAGAAGCTTACGAACTGATTCATACCTTGGAGCATGAACTGATAAGCATTGTCCGAGATGGAGAAGATGTGGGGTGGAGCCTCAATCCTCTTTTTGCCTCTGTATCCTGCTACAACCTTTGCATCATACACTGGGAGCCACTTGTAAGGGTTCACAGTCACGCAGAACAGCCCGGAGTAGGTCTAGAACAGTGTGAAATATGAAAGAATTATCATTGTTTTCTACAAATACATATATGCAACTTAAGTTATCTCTCTCCTCAACAAAACTCACGTAGATCATCCATGCTGCATAGCGCTCTTTGAGGTTATACAGCACAGAAGGCTCACTGAGGTGGGTCATCATGGCCATGTCTTCAATCTTATCATACTTTGGAGGGTTCATGGGGAAGATTTCATCTTCTTTCACATTGAGAGTCTGTTACAAGGACGGGAGAGGCACAAAAATAAGATTAGTTACTGTCTAGCAGTCATGTGTTGTCTAATGTATTGTGAGATTTTAAAATCTTAGTTGCTAATCACAAATTATTCATCTGTCCACAAACCAATTTTTGACAATAGAATCAATATATATTTTATTTTGAGCTTAATTTAATTTTTGATTTTCATTTAAATGTTTTAAATCATCAATATATGTCAATATGTATAATATTCATATGTCACAGCAGTCCAGATTCTACATCAAAAATGTTAAGCACTGTAAAACTTTGATTCTAGTGCGTTCGTTCTCACCTTTCCGGTGAGAGTCTCCACGGTGACTTTGCCGCCCTCTCTCTTCGTAAGTTTCCCCTTGAGGTACATCTCTGCAGGCTCGGTCACAAAGTAAGCTGTTTTAGCATCAAAGGGAGTGTTTTGTGCTTCGAGTCTCTCTCGTTCTGGCTTCCGGAGGTAAATGACCGCCGGGCCAAAACACTGCATTTCCGGGTCGATACTCATGATGACCCTTTACTGCACGAGAGGAAACAAGACAATAGTCATTCATTTTAAATGCCAGGAAAGTAGATGGATGGGTGTCTAAGTAGTAGTGACCTCTAAAATGTATATTATTACTGTAGTCAAATGAATGCTCTACTATTGAGATTGGTTAAATACAGAAATATCAGAACTTTGCAAAGTAATAACAAGCTTGTAATGTTCACAGGGGACAAGTTTAACATGTATAGTCCTGTGATTCTCAAAGTGGGGTCCGTTGCACTCTGTCCGGGGGTCTGTGAAATAATTTGCTATAAATTATAATACTGTGCTGTATCCTTAAAAAGTTCATATCTACAGATGGGGACCATTGGCTCCAATAAAACAAACATAACCATAACTCCCACCCACGTTAGCTTTTGGCCAATAGAAACTCTGATAAGATTGTGTTTACACAGCAATAACTTTATTATTTATAAATTGAAGCACTTACTGAAAGTCAGCTTTAGACTGGTAAGTTTAAATTTCTGGATTTATTAGTACTCTGCTAGTCTTGCTAGTTCATTTTCTGAAAGCTATTCAGATCAATTACTTGAAATGTAGGCTGTAAATGCTGTCAAGTTGAGTCCAAATACAATTTGAATAAAATGACCCTCTGTTTAAAAAGGTATATAAGTGGTATTACCATTCAATAAAATTACAAATTTCCCCACTGCGGGGCTAATAAAAGATTATCTCATCTTATCTTAACATGATTCAAATTGAAAAGTGTTTCTGTTTATCGCTATGAAACATGTCTGAAGTATTTAGGTTGAAAAGTTTTAGAATACAAATAGTTCCAATGGTGTCTAAGAGTAAATGGTAGTAAGCAAATGCTTAATTGGTGTCACAATTAATGTTCTACCCTATAAGGGGCCCTTGGCCCCAAAAAGTTTAAGAACCCCTGGTATAGTACATATGCACTAGTAATTAAACCATATTTCATCTGGAGTTATTCTCTAGGACAAATACAAAGTCTAATTTACCTTGGATGACACCAGGTGAGCAGGGCGTTTTCTGGCAGACTTCAATGCAGATTTCTGATGAAAAGAGCAAAGATGTAAGGTTCACAAAGGCTACTTCTGAGAGTTCACTCTATCATACTTTATTTTAAAATAAGGTGAGGAAAATTAAATGTAAATATATTACTTTACAAACTGTTTGTAGTCATATAAATGTTTATCTTCTATATTTTAAACACAAAAATGACTTGATACAAATGATGTATGGCAGTATTGTAAGTATAATATCTTGTATTGGAGTAGTCTAATGACTCTAATACATCCAAGTCACTAAGAAACTTACCTTTGCTGGGTGCCTGTCCTTGGTGGAGGTTTGCTGTGCCTTTTATACAGTGTGATGGGAGCCTGTCGCACATGTGTTGCTGTATTTGGTCATGTCGCCTTGCATAATGGTTGTGCAGTAGTTCTATACCCCTAGCTGTCATATTACACAGTTTATGGGATGTCTTCCGAGCTGGATCATTGTCAGACTTAAAATGTGTTGGGAATAGAGGTTTTAGAAATATTTTCCATATTTCTGTGATTATTGGCAAAATCAATTAGGCTGTTGTGTTGCCTTTAATAATACATATTGTCATACATTATGAAGATAGGAGCAATATTTTGAAATGTAAACATTTTTTTTTGTACTTATTATGAGTTTGATACATGTTAATGTAGCATGCAGGTGTGAAGTTGGTTCTGCTTGTGGATACTGCTGTATGCAAATAAGGTAGGAGAAGTTAGTTCAGCTTTTGCACAAGCTTAGTTCAGTAGTTACAGACAGTCCAAAGGTGTGACTAATGCATCCTTTTATCTCCTGGCACAACACTGGTCCCTTGCTATGCTTTTGAGAAGCTTTAAAAAGTCACTGATATACTGTTTCAGAGTCCTCACAATTCAGAAATTATTAAAAAATGAAATGAGTGCCAATTGGCTTTAAAGAAAAGGAAACAATTGCCAGGGGATTCTTTCTCACAATAGCACCAACAGCTGTTCTCAATCTTGATCTTAAGGGATAAACAACGGAGACTGAGACAGTCCCTAAATGTAGAGCAGCTGAGTGATGGCATCCAGCTCTGCTTCCTTTATTTTTTCAAAATCACCTCACCATGAGGGATTTTGTGTATATCAATGTTCAGAATGTTCAGGGCATTCAAGTCTAAGCTGTTTTGTTTATTAAAAGTCGGCAGTATGTAGATAGAAGATGTTGTCATCGATGGGAAGACTATGCTCGTCGCCGAATGTTTTTGTCATGGCACACAAAAGTGTGGGTAGACAGCCATTAGGCACTGTTTCCATTGGAAAGAGTATCTACTTGCGGCTGTGATTAAGAAGAAGAAATTCTGAAGTGGTTACCCACAAGATATAATGAGCCTCTGTGAATATGTGTTACACGACACCTGCTCTGAAATCTTCTGTCTTATTAGGGCAAAACTCAAATATAGCACCGGGCTTGTGTTGATACTCAAGCCAAATGCTCAAGAGGCTTATTGTGTTTTTGTGGTCTTTGATCTCCGTCTGTCAGTTTATTCATTTGTCAAGCAGCAACAACTGGACTCGGGATAACAAACCAAGGTGAGTGTTGAGTAACATTCCAGTCTACAAGCTGGCCACAAAGAGCATGGATATACATTTACAGTAACAGTAGCATCCATGTTTAACATTGTAAGTACAAATACTTTTAATACATTTGTAAATTGTAATTATGATTCTGCATTGTTATATTCATAGAAATATACTATATTATAATTTTAATAATTATAATATATATTCTATTTTTATGCTTCTATTTTAATTTATATTCTGTAGATAGGTGTTTGTATACCTGCATTTTAAACTCCACTAGTTGGACTGACTGTTAAACCATATTTTTGAGTTTGATTGTGTGTTGTGGTATGGCAGCCATTCAGACTATTTGGAATCAAACTTATGGTTGTTTTAGAACGGTAAAGTAAAACGTTTCAAACTTTCAGTGTCCATGTGTTTGGTTTGTAAAACAAGGATGCTTATGTCAAGCTCACTAACTGTGCAGTCGTAGCCTCAAGGTCCTCGACCATTTCAACATTCAATAATTTAATTGTCATTATGCAAGCACAACAGAATGGCAGTTGCATCAGCCTAAAAAAGGTGCATTTTATTAAAAACTTCACTCATATAGGTGTTTTTCAGTCTATTTGTGCATTTGAGAATGTGTTTTTCTTTTCAAGAACTTCTGTTTTTAAACTGCTGTGGTGTCAGTCATGCTTCAGGGTGTACATTGTAATATTGTCTTGCAATCTTTCAAATGAAGTTCACATTAAGCCTTACTCAAATAGCGCCCCAAGAACCAGTGATTGTCATTTTGAAGTGTCAAAACATTTTATTTGTGACAAGGTTTATGGTTTGTTGGTTAAAATTAGGTCTCAGTGTTGGATTTTGACTCTAGTTACTTGTCCATCTTGCAGTAGAGCTCCTGGGATTAGGGTGTGAGAAGGTGAAGGATGACTATGGGTTCCAATAGTCTTATTAGTCATACTGATATTTTAGAAGCTTCTGGCTTCATTTCCATAGATGACATTTTTTTTCATCACGTCACTCCTCTGATGGAAACTGTATTTCATTCATATTATCTGCTGGAAACTGTATTTCATTCATATTATCTGCTGGAAACTGTATTTCATTCATAATATATATAAATATATATTATGAATATATATATACCGGTCATTATATACTATATATATATATATATATATATATATATATATATAGTACCATCATTAGTATTACTATTATTATTATTGTTGTATTAACCTACACTACACCTATATATTATTATTATTATTATTATTATTATTATATCTTCTCATAGCATTTCTTACATATTGTTGTATTTTCATTGACATTACACCATGTCACCAACTCTTTTAGTGAGTTAAGTATTCCAACATTGTAAATACTGATTAAGAAATATGTATTCACTTATGCGTCGTCTTTACATTGTGCCTATTCAGGGTCATGCTGGAATCTATCCCACCAAGCATTGGACAGAAGGCAGAAAAACACCCTGGACAGTCCATCATAACCCTTTTAAAATATGGTATGACAGATGTTTTCATTTAACTCACTTAGAAATATGGAAATCAAGATAAAATTCAGTTAATTACTTTCCTGTATATCTCTGTTTGTAATTGTTTATTTATAACTTCACTATTGTATTATCTGATTTCAAATATAGTGAAGTACTGCAGCTTTTTTATAGCCTTTTCTGAGAGTATGATTTGAAATGTGCAACTAAAATAAAATCAATATAGCCAGTCACAGAGTTCTGTTACAAGACGGTTGTGTCACCTATTGAATGCAGCTGATGTAATGCTCCCAGTATAGACACTTAAATGTGTATTAGTTAATTCACTCAGGCATCAGTAGCCTATCTGTCCCAACGGGCCAATAGTGAGCATGGCACTTATGTTTTTGTTAAAGGGGTACTCCAGCGATTTAGTTTGGCACTTCCTTAAAGTTGGGAGACTCACAAGAGACAGATTAAAGTTTATTTTCACAGTTTTTCAAGTCTGTCTTAAAACATTGCTCATATGCCCATATGTACATTGAAACAGTTATTGCTTGCTGTAATCATTCCTCCTGTTCATACCGGTCATTAAAACATCCCTTTCTAATGCACTTCCAATATAGGTGATGTGGGACAAAATCTACAGCTCTCGTTCTGTATAAGAATACATTCCCAAGTTTATCTGAAGATAAAATTAGGCGTCAACAGTGGGAGTTAGACAAATTAAGTAGATATCTTCCAAAATCTTCCAAAGTTCTTTAGTACAAAATTCCCTCTTTGTGTTTCCCCATACAGTGTTTACTGTTTGAATGTTCATATGGGCATGTGACATTTTTTAAGACAGACTTGAAAAGTGCCTTTTCACCACCATTTCATAATACTCAGTAGATGATAAAGTAGTAATTTTAAGTGCACAGTAAACTTTTTTTGTTCCTATATTATACCTTACTAAATGCTATGTACATTTTACTAGATTTGCACTTTTCCAATCAAGAAAACCAATTACCTTATATAGAAAACAAATTAACTAAAGCAACTAACTGATGCTATATTATTCCTCATCTACAGTACACAGGAAGTGGAAGAAGAAGAAAGGAGACCTGTGTGAGATGGATCCAAGCCAACTGACAGAAACATCAAAGAAAAGTTTGAGAGATGGCTGAAGGTATAACACTAACTAAGTGTTGTAACATATACCTACAATTGTTCCAGGACAAAGTAGAAAATACTTGATGATAAAGGGAAATAATGCCAGCAATTCTCAATAAATCACCCAAATGACGTTTATTTGTATTGGTGTGCACCACTCACAGAATGAACATGTTAATTGGCAGTCTGTGTAATTAAAAGTATTCCTGGATGAGAAAACGTTGTCTTGGGAATACAGTAATATTGGAATGCTCATTCAGAAATGGCCAAGCATGCAAAGTGAAGAGAAGAAGACTCATCTGTATCTCCATGTAATGAACCACTTATCTGTAGGGGACAGAAATGACCAGAATTAAAAACAAGTCAATATATGAATGAATCTTTTACTTTATGCAACATGAAGCAGTGTAATACACAACAACTGTTTTACACTCGTAGTTATGAAAAATTTACGAAGAAATATTAAACAAGATATTTTACACTAACTAATCAGAGACAACTAACTAAATGATATGCCAATTATTTATTATGGGCATATAGCACATTTAATAGTCATTTGGATTTAATTAGAATTCAAATGAAATCTTACATTGTACTTTACAGGTAACAGGCTTTAATATTATAAGTAATATACATCTAAATGCAGACAATACCATGATATTAACTACATTACGTTTCACACATGCTAACAACAAAAAATAAGAAAGCTCATTTGTAAATTTATTTTAAATATTTAACTTACTTGAACTTGCTGCTTTCAGTATTCTAAACGCAATTCAGTACGCATCCATTTCGGTGTTGACTCAAGAAAACAGCAACTGTCAATCTCTCTTTTCCTCACTCCCTTTCTGCATTTAATAATATGAATTTCTCTCTCACACAAGATTAAATGATAACACACACACATGAGCACACACACACACACACACAAAGTTTTCGGTGTGCTGCGTAACACCTGCACAGAGATGTCTTATTTATCACACACAAGGGAATATTAGCTGCTTTGGAATTCAAAAATGTCTTGACCACCCTGAAGACTAGACAGTGTTTACCCAAAACCAACAGGTGGTCTATTTGGTGAACAAATAGTTTTCATTCAGGCAAATATTTGCAGTTGATTATTGGTTCTATTTATTTTTACAAATGAATACAGTGGATGCAGCTGAAAGGCTTATAAACAAACCATTTCAGAAAATAGAGAATATTATTGCATAGTAAACCACAGAGTTTTTGTTAGTGTACAGAATTATATAGGCTTAGAGCAGCTGCACTGGCCACATATCTCTTCAAGTCTCAAATATGCATGTGAGCTTCCCAGTTTGTTTTATTTGCTTGTTATTTACCAACCCTTAGAGACATTTCCATGTTTACAGTACTGTATGTCTTACTTTCCTAGTGAGTATTGTATATTAGTGTTTTCCAGATTCCCTACCTCGTCTCCTCCTCTTGTTTGCAGCGTTAAATACGTTAACAGCACACTGGCCTTTACAGTACTGGCTTACACAACACAATAAAGACCAGCCATACAACTAAAATGGTAAGGTAACCGCTGGAAAAATGTATTACAAATGAATCATTATCATGTGTTAATTTCCTTTGGATGACATAATTTCATCTGTTTACGTAAGCCACACATGAACATAAACTCAAAGCAATGAATATTAATAGAGAAACCACAAGAAGTTCTCATCAAACAGTTTCTGTTTCCCAAGATTATATTTTTCTGACTAACTTTTCTCTAACCCAGCGCGCTGCACTTACTTAATGTGTACAGTTAAGAAAGACAACACTTTTTTCTAAACTATATTAATGGTTAGTACCATAAACGACTCAGTCAAACATAGCTCATTTGGGTGGCACATTATTCAAAATACTTACAGCACAAGCATTTCCAGCAGCAAAGGCCCCCGCAGAAGCTGAACAATAAGCAATGCCAGCAACAAGCTGCGCCCATCGAACTCATCAAACTACAGAGAAACAGAAATAACAACAAACTTCTATAGATCTCTACTTATCATGATACAGAACCTAACTAAATTGAACTTGATGAGTTTATAACCTTGTGACAATACTGATAGTCTGAAGCAAGAATAGGGAGTTTCACAGCCTGGAATTTTTACTGAGGTGCTTAGTAACAGGATGCTAAAATACATCTGACATGTGATTAACTGAAGCGTTCAATGCATTTGTAAACAATTGCAATAGTAAGAGCATGGGCATTTGTGAGCTGGAGGCTATATTTGCTTTAAGTCCTAATAAGACAAGAAAGGCCAGACATATTGAATATCACCTTTTTATTGCAACTTAATCACATCACAAGAGAATACTTTCACAACGTCCCAGGTATCATCTTTCTTTGGAGAGAAAGCACAACAGTATAATGGACCATAATGGGATCTTAAATTAGCTTCAACTGAGCACTTGGCCTGATGCTTAAGAGATGTTTGAAACAATGTCACTGCCAGAGGTTTGTCTGATGGTATAACAAACTTGTGTGAGTGCAGAGTGAGAAGATAATCCTGTAATAAGACTTTCTGGCCCACATTCACGTAGATTTTGAGTAATAGCTTAATTCCTAATTTTCATTTATACAAAAAAGTCCTACAGTAACTAAAAAATACATCAATTATTCCTTGTAGTTAAAACACTTGGTTCATCTGTCTGGTTTTTGGACAGGAATCTGCAATTTTGATCTGGGGTTTCATTTAATGTTAATGCTGTTGTTGTATCATACAGCATAAGGTGACACCATTTGTGATGATGGGGTGGAGAAGGTCATATGACATCACTCTCAAAGACAAGCTTAGTGACCTAAACAGGAGGGCTGTTCCTGTGTGGTGTCCAGAGGTTTCAGTATAAAAGAAGCACTCCCAGGCTCATCAGAAGCTTTGGACTGACAGGCTGCCAACGAAGGTAAGTCTTCTATCACACTTTTTGCAGCGATTAATGCTTTTAATTAATTAAATGATTAGTTAAGATTTCAGAAAGTTGCCCGTGTTTCTTTTTCTAATTTGACTTTGACTTTTTCTTAGTATCCACATAACAACTGCCTCACTTTGGCAACAAAAAGGTAAATGACATTCATGCAACTAGTGACTTGACTGAAAAAAGGATACTAAATCAAATAAAACATTTATTGATAAGCCATGTACTTTTTAAATTTATTTGATCTTTCAATGTCTTTCTATGAATCCAAATTAATTAATTTAATTTATATTTTAATTACAGAGGTGCCATGAGTACGGACGCGGAAATGGAGTGTTTTGGCCCGGCGGCCATATACCTCCGGAAATCTGAAAGGGAGAGAATAGAGTCTCAAAACACTCCCTTTGATGCCAAATCAGCTTATTACGTGACGGTGCCCACTGAGATTTATGTGAAGGGGAAAGTAGTGAAAAAGGAGGGTGGCAAAGCCACAGTTGAAATTCAGGGTGGGAAGGTATGTAGACATCTATTGTCATATAATACAATAGACACAAATAAAAATAATGGCTACATATCCTCACGCTTTATGGCGCTACACATTCTTATAACTAATTCTTCACTGTTTTTGGTGCAGACTGTCACTGTAAAGGACGATGACATCTTCCCCATGAACCCTCCAAAGTACGATAAGCTTGAGGACATGGCCATGATGACCCACCTCAGTGAGCCTTCTGTGCTGTATAACCTCAAAGAGCGCTATGCAGCATGGATGATCTATGTAAGACCAGTTGTTGCAATGTATATATATATATATATATATATATATATATATATATACAGTATATATTGCAAGTATGAAGGTGACGTTTAATATATATGTCCTCTTCTTGTAACAGACCTACTCAGGGCTGTTCTGCGTGACTGTGAACCCTTACAAGTGGCTCCCAGTGTATGATGCAAAGGTTGTAGCAGGATACAGAGGCAAAAAGAGGATTGAGTCTCCACCCCACATCTTCTCCATCTCGGACAATGCCTATCAGTTCATGCTCCAAGGTATCAATCAGTTTTTAGGCAGCAATCTGTCCTGAATCTGTCACTCTATAAAACATGATACACCCTTTTGATATCTTTACAACAGTTTCTTGTCACTTGTAAACATGCAGTTTATTGTGACTCTGTGACTGCTGCAATATAAAAAAATATAATGCAATAATACTATTTAATATAAATGAATGCAATAACACAATGTGTGTGTTCAAATTTCTTTCTCCCAACAGATCGTGAGAATCAGTCAATCCTGATTACGTAAGTCAATGCTAAAGTGAGTTAATTTGGATTGATATAGCTCAGACTGTTTATTTCTGTACATGTATCATGAATGACTTACACCAACATGTGTGTCATATAATTATTTGCATTCTAGCGGAGAATCTGGTGCAGGAAAGACTGTCAACACCAAACGTGTCATCCAGTACTTTGCGACAATTGCAGTGGCTGGAGGAAAGAAATCTGAGCAAGTATCTGGAAAAATGCAGGTAAATAATGTGATATACAGTATACTGTACATATGTATGATATCTATGAAAGTGTAAATGCAAACACATGTCATGTGACATTGTTTTAAGGGGTCGCTGGAGGATCAAATCATTGCAGCCAACCCACTGCTGGAGGCTTATGGTAATGCCAAAACTGTGAGGAATGACAACTCATCCCGCTTTGTAAGTTAAAAAAATCCTGCTGCTTTAAAATAGTGTCTATTTTTAAGATGGTCTGCTCTGCCCTCAGTATTTTTGTTTGTCTTTATGCTGTAGAATGTTGTGCAATATCAAAATTGAGAAGCATGCTGTTTTTGTTTGTATAATAACATTTACTACCAAGTATAGGTGTACTAGTCTGAGGGGCGGCTGTGGCGCAGTGGGTAGAGCAGGTCGTCCACCAATCAGAAGGTCGGTGGTTCGATCCCCGGCTGCTTCGGGTCACATGTCGATGTGTCCTTGAGCAAGACACTTAACCCCAAATTGCTCACGATGTGTGAATGAGTATTAAGATTACATCCTGATGGGCAAAGTTGGCACCTTAGCAGCCTCTGCCATCAGTGTATGAATGTGTGTGCGAATGGGTGAATGCTGACATGTAGTGTAAAGCGCTTTGAGTGGTCGGTAGACTAGAAAAGCGCTATATAAATGCAAGTCCATTTACCATTTACTAGTCACAAATATGCTTACACTGATAACTGCATTCTTCTGTAGGGTAAATTCATCAGAATCCATTTTGGATCAACTGGAAAGTTGGCTTCAGCTGACATTGAAACATGTAAGCCTTCAGCCAATCATTATCCAGAAGGTTTGATGAAGGGGTAAACTGTAAACCAGTGTATCGTCTTGTTTTCTAGATCTGCTGGAGAAGTCTCGAGTGACGTTCCAGCTGTCTGCTGAGAGGAGCTACCACATCTTCTATCAGCTTGCAACAGGCCACAAATTTGAGCTGATAGGTGAGACATTTAGCCATATATCATTTTATAGAATAAATGCGTGCTTCACCTGAATCTGTATAATGAAATACAATAAATATTTTTCAGAGGCTCTCCTCATCACCACCAATCCATACGACTTTCCCATGATCAGTCATGGTGAAATCACTGTCAAGAGTATCAACGACGTTGAGGAGTTCATCGCCACTGACGTGAGCAGACACGCTGCAAAATCCAAAACATTTACACTGTAACTTTAAGGGATTCAATATTTCACATACTGTAAGGGATCCTCAGATGTCCTTATGATGTATTGTTGGAGCAACTGATAACACACAATGAACCAGTAAACCTTTGTCTGTATGAGGATCATTTACTGAAAGACAAAATATATATATATATATATATATATATATATAAATATATATATGAGAAATCTGTGTTTTTGATTTTCCATTCTGTAGACTGCCATCGACATCCTGGGCTTCACTGCTGAAGAGAAGATAAGCATTTACAAGCTGACTGGAGCTGTGATGCATCACGGAAACATGAAGTTCAAACAGAAGCAGCGTGAAGAGCAGGCTGAGCCTGATGGCACTGAGGGTAAATGCTGGAGTAAAATTTCTTAATATCATACTTGTTTAACCAATTACTCATTACTAACATACTGTACCGATTTTTTCACTGCATACATTTAATCAGAGTTCCACTTTTATACTGTGTATTTGTTTATTTGTTTTATTCAATCATGCTTTCACAATTGAGAATGATGGCATTGTAAAAGTTAAGGTGTTGCAGGGTGTCTCGGCTTGGGTGTCCAATCAAATGCGATGGCTTTTATTTAAATCACGCTTGTAACTGTACACCGCTCAAATATTGGAGAATACTCCGTTTCCCTGGGAAATACGCCACAAAAAAGAAGCTAAAGACGCTCTAATTTCCATTTCACCGGGTCTTTAAGGCCAGGTTAAGGAGTCCAGGTTAAGGAGTCCAGATAACTGGAGGGAGCTCAGAATAGACCTGCTGGTCCTTTGCATCGACAGGAGCCAGTTGAGGTGGTTTGGGCATCTGATAAGGATGCCTCCCAGATGCTTCCCAAGGAATATATTCTGGACACATCCAACTGGGAGGAGACCCTGGGGCAGACCCAGAAAACGCTGGATCCCATTTGGCTCGGGAATGCCTTAGGATTCCCCGGGAGGAGCTGGAGGATTTTATTGAGGAGAACAATGTCTGGGCTACCCTACACTTTGTCACAGTGACCTGGATCCAAATAAGCAGCACATCATGAATGGATGGATGTTGTAAAAAATACTGTAGATTTTCAGATCATCACCAATCATATTTGTAACTTAGTAGCATCATTGAGTGATAATCTTTGTGTTTTGTTTTGTTTTTATCAGAGGCAGATAAAATCGCCTACCTCTTGGGCCTGAATTCTGCTGAAATGCACAAGGCTTTATGTTACCCAAGAGTCAAGGTCGGCAATGAAATGGTGGTTAAAGGTCAAACAGTGTCACAGGTAATTTACATAAAAATATTAGTTAATGAACATAAATGTATTAATTAATATAAAAATACCACTTTTTCCGTATAACCAGAACTCCAACTCTTTGAATCTTTAGGTGCATAATGCAGTGATGGCTCTTAGCAAATCTGTCTACGAGAAAATGTTCGTGTGGATGGTCGTCAGAATTAATGAGATGCTGGATACCAGGCAGCCCAGAAACTTTTTCATTGGTGTCTTAGACATTGCAGGGTTTGAAATCTTTGATGTGAGTAAACAACACATTGTACTAGTGAAGTTTTACAAAGTGAACCGGTACAATGAAAGTTTTACACTGTTACCTTCTTTCACATCTCAAGTTCAACAGCTTGGAGCAGCTGTGCATCAACTTCACCAATGAAAAACTGCAACAGTTTTTCAACCACCACATGTTTGTCCTGGAGCAAGAAGAGTACAAGAAAGAGGGCATTGAATGGGAGTTCATTGATTTTGGTATGGACTTGGCTGCCTGCATTGAGTTGATTGAGAAGGTGAGTGACATGCTGTATATTCACAAACACAGAAAACTATCCAATGACGTGAAAGCTTTTGTCTTAAATAATCATTTCATCATGACAGCCAATGGGCATCTTCTCCATCCTTGAAGAGGAGTGCATGTTCCCCAAGGCAACAGACATGACCTTCAAGAACAAACTGTATGACCAGCATGTTGGAAAAAGTGCTCCCTTCCAGAAACCCAAACCCACCAAAGGAAAAGCTGAGGCCCATTTCTCCCTGATGCACTATGCCGGCACTGTTGATTACAATGTCACTGGCTGGCTGGATAAGAACAAAGACCCCCTGAACGACTCAGTGATTCAGCTCTACCAGAAGTCTTCAGTCAAGCTGTTGGCTCACATCTATGCATCACATGCCTCAACAGAAGGTAGTTTTTTATATATAAGGTACTACACAACATGTAAGATGGAAAGAAATTTGCTGTATCATGATAATTTCATAGTTTAGTTTTTTACAGGGAAGGAATAACGGAAGGTGAGGGGGTTTATGCAAAGTCATCACCAAAGAATTTAAGATAAAAAGTATATTTAGCAACGTCAATACTATCATACATGGAAATAATTTATATACCAAATTGCAAAATGAGGATGCAAAAATAAAATAAAATTGTAAATGCTTTTTACAGATGGTAAAGGTGGAAAGAAGGGTGCCAAGAAGAAGGGCGGCTCCTTCCAGACAGTATCCGCTCTCTTCAGGGTAATTTTTATTTTCACAAATACATTTTGTGGTAACTTTTAAATACCTATATGAATGACTGTCCACTCTGCAGGGATTGTTCATAATAGGAGATCCTGACACTAAGCTTTACACAAGAACCAATCATGTAGTTTAGCAGTGACTCGTTTATACCATAGATTTCTTTTTTTTTTTAATGATCAGATTTTTATTTTCAATACTGGAGGTTAGATTGAGTATAACGGCAAATAGTTAGCCTCTACATACATCTGTAATACTGGAAATGGATCATTTTAACACAAGTATACAAACATGACATTCTTGTTTATCCAAATATATATATACAGATATATTATTCATCAACTGCTCGACAAATGGATGTTCAGTCTCTTAAAAAAAACCTCCTCCCTTCCCCTACTCTGGATGCCACATGGGTAAGACAACCCAAAAATAACAAAACAGAAAAGTAAAATATATTTATATATACCGGTATATAAAGTAGAAAAAAAAGAATAATAAGGTTTAAAATGTATTTCCCTTCGTTGGAGCTATAGAGAGGTCCCGAGAGCTGATGTCTAATAATGAGAGAATCGATTGGGAAATCTTAAGTTCATGGGGAGGTTTCCACCTTAATTCTAAGATTTTTTTTTACCATAGATTTCTTCTTGTAGCAGGCCAGGTTTGTTACCTGAATGCACATCGCTGCAGATCAAGGTTGTGTATTAATTAGGGAGACCTTCAACATGGGTGGTCTGGTCTCCTGATTCAGGAAACTGGGAGAAGCAAGCAATATGACAAAAATCTCTCAGATTATCTGTAAAACATTTATTAATGAAACATATATACATATACTGTATATGCTGTACTTTTGTATATACATAAGTTCAGACTTACCACAAAACCTCTCCCTTTCAACCTACAAACTGAAACTTCAATGTTGAGCTCATTTATTTGCCACCATTTCTATATTTGTACTGTTATCTAAAAGTTAAGAAACATTTATTATAGGACAGAGTAGTCATATTACTGTCAATTTTGGGGGGAAAATATAAATTAGAAATGTTTTGTCCACCAACAGGAAAACTTGGGCAAACTGATGACCAACTTAAGAAGCACTCACCCACACTTTGTGCGCTGTTTGATTCCCAATGAGTCAAAAACACCAGGTAGGTCCCTAAAAAAGAACTCATAACTCACTTTTCATCTACTGTATGGTTAGCCTGCCTGTCCCATAGTTGCTGTTTCAAATCAGGGCATTGTCTGCAAATGACACACCTTTACAGTACCATGTATCTGTGCAAGGGGTTCATCAGCTATCACATTGGGATGTGTTTGTTACTGTTAAAGGTCTCATGGAGAACTTCCTGGTCATCCACCAGCTAAGGTGCAACGGTGTGCTGGAAGGTATCAGGATCTGCAGGAAAGGTTTCCCCAGCAGAATCCTCTACGGTGACTTCAAGCAGAGGTACAGTAACTATTTCTGTACCTCTCGGTCCACATTTGTTGATTCTGTTCTGCTGATGATCTGATTTAAATAAATCCTTTCAGATACAAAGTATTGAATGCTAGTGTCATCCCCGAGGGACAGTTCATCGACAACAAGAAGGCCTCAGAGAAACTGCTGGAGTCCATAAATGTGGATAAATCACAGTACAGATTTGGCCATACCAAGGTAGATAAACAGACTTCATTACAGTCATGAAATAATGAAACTAGCTTGAAACAGAAACAAAGTGTTTTGATTAAATTAATGTATTACATCTATCGTCAGGTATTCTTCAAGGCTGGAATACTGGGTACGCTTGAGGAGATGAGAGATGAGAAACTGGTTGAGCTGGTCACAATGACTCAGGCTCTATGCAGAGGTTTCCTCATGAGACGAGAATTTGCCAAAATGATGGAGAGAAGGTGGGCTTAGTGTTTAAATATACTGTGGCACTTACAGCAAAAAAACATTGAAATTGATTTTTGATATTAGAAAATATTTGCTGTAGGTGTGGGATGATACAGTATTATTCTGTATGTACAGTACAGTGATGCTTTGTTTTCTTGCTCATACCCTGGACATTGAGTCAGTCACTACCAAGAAAAAGTCACGCTACACAAAGCTACAGATGTAAAAGACGACTGAATGAGTCAAAGTACTGAGACTATGAAGTGAAATACTTATTCTGTAAACTCTTTTTCTGATCAAAATACTTTATATGTAGTGTACATTATGTTGTGCAGGTTAGATGTTTAAGCAGCATATTCTTCATACTTCCAGTAACTACAATTGTGAATGCAGTTACTGGACTTGCTGTTGTAGAGTCTGAGCTAGTGTATGGGTTGCTTCAAAGTGGTTGCTCCTGGTTAATATTTAATTCAGTTCAGTGTATGTCTGACATCCTAATGAGATCCAGAGAGACTTAGGAGTCTGCTCCTCTAATTTTGCAGACTATAGGAATGAAAACTATTTTCTACTAAAATCCTCCTATTTATTGAATTTACGGTTTTACTTAATCATGATGCTCCAAAGCAAGTCAAGCAAAATAAATATTAGACTAGATGGAATAGAAACTTTTTGCATGCATTTCATTTAATTTGGCATCCTCCAGTGCCATGGCAAGTGCAAGCCACTGGGTAGACTACTAGAGGACATGTACACCTCTAATTATCGATTTGACAGAGAGGGAGCTTTCTACACGTGTGCCGAATCCTTTGTTTCAATTATCTATTTTGAACTCCTTTACTGTAGGGACAAGAAAGGGGAGTGTGTGAGTGTATACGCGGTAGTGATGCGCGGGTCAGGGTTTTTTTTAATGATCCGCACCCACCCGACCCGTTATGAGAGCCAATCCACACCGGCATTTATCAACAACCTAAACCCGACACGCAAACCGGCAACGTTATGCTTTATAGTAGCACAATTGTCAGGACTGAGGTGTGAGACAAGGACAAAGACAAGCGGACTTGAGCACCACGGCTCGCGGTTTGTGTCTTTGTGTGTGTGTGTGTGTGTTTGTGCGTGTGTGTCTGTGTGTGCGTGCGTGTGTGTGTGTGTGTGTGTGTGTGTCTGTGCAACGTCATCTCACAGACATATGTCAGGTTTGAGAGGGAGACAGAGAGAGGGGAAGAGAAGGTGGACTATTGCACGCAATGTTTCTGAGAGTTATTAATAACTGACTCAGAATGCTGCTTTGTCAATTCGTCACCCACCCGCCAAAACCGCGATATTTTTCTAGTAAGCTCACCCGAACCCACCCGACCTGTGGGACCCGCGGGTTCTGGGTCGACCCGCACATCACTAATACTTGGCCTCCTAGATACAGGGAGCAGTTGCTCGATCAGAGACAGTTGGACACTGAACAGTTGTGTGTGGAGCTGTGTAATATCAGGAACTTAACACAACTGATTTTGTTGTCTTTATTTATTTGTTGTTGGCTGTGGACAAAGTTTTCCATGCTGAGTCAGGGTCAGATTTTAGACTTAAGCAATATATACTTTTAATAACAGTAGATTGAGACTTCCTAACTACTGTAAATGTTGACCTAACTACAGTTCTCTATCAGATAGACCACTTGATCTCTCTTCTAATCTGGAGGAAAGAGCAGAGAAGATGTTGGTCAGATCTATGGGTTCATATCTGGGGTGCCTTTTGATGGCTTTTCCTTCATTGGCCAGGAGTTCTAAGCTGATTTAATTTCTACACACATAAAGGGATGTATGGGTTGTAGCAACAGTTTCACCTAACTTTCCTATTGTCTTAAATAAGGGTGTGTGTTTCCTATTAAACTGGAGAAGAAAAATTCAGATTTTTTTGTTGTGTCTTGTATCACCAGGGAAGCCATTTACTCCATCCAGTACAATATCCGCTCATTCATGAATGTCAAAACCTGGCCATGGATGAAGCTGTACTTCAGAATAAAGCCTCTGCTGAAGAGTGCAGAGACTGAAAAGGAGATGGTGAAAATGAAAGAGGACTTTGAAAAGATGAAAGAGGATCTTTCAAAGACTCTGTCTAAGAAGAAAGAACTGGAGGAGAAGATGGTTTCTCTGCTGCAGGAGAAGAACGACTTGCAGCTCCAAATTCAGAGTGTACGTAACAAAGAAAGAGGATTTTGCTTTTTTTCAGAGACCTTGGTTTAAAGTTCAATAAATATCATTTTGATTTTATGTCCTATCAAATCTAGGAAGCTGAAAACCTCAGTGATGCGGAGGAAAGGTGTGAGGGGCTCATTAAAGCAAAAATCCAGCTTGAGGCAAAAGTCAAAGAGACGGCTGAGAGACTGGAGGATGAGGAAGAAATGAATGGTGAGCTGACTGCAAAGAAGAGAAAGCTGGAGGACGAGTGCTCTGAGTTGAAGAAAGATATTGATGACTTGGAGCTCACCCTGGCCAAAGTGGAAAAGGAGAAGCATGCCACTGAGAACAAGGTTCAGTCTCTCATTTCTCTTTACTAAACTGTGCGGATTAGAAATGCACTGTGGTTAAATAATTGTATTTATATAAACTGTTAAGGTTAAAAACTTGGTTGAGGAAATGACATCTCAAGATGAAACCATTGCCAAGTTAACCAAAGAGAAGAAAGCCCTCCAAGAGGCCCATCAGCAGACCCTTGATGATCTGCAGGCAGAGGAAGACAAAGTCAACTCTCTGACGAAGGCCAAGGTCAAGCTGGAGCAGCAAGTGGACGATGTAAGAGCCTGTGCTTTTCTTTGAAACAAGGTCACCAAAGTCTTTCTATATTTCCACTGGTACTCATTACACTATATGTGAATGCACTAGATTGAAGGTTCATTGGAGCAAGAGAGGAAGCTCCGTATGGATCTTGAGCGATCAAAGAGGAAGCTTGAAGGAGATCTGAAACTGGCCCATGAGTCCATAATGGATCTGGAGAATGAGAAGCAGCAGTCTGATGAGAAAATTAAGAAGTATGTAATAATGAGAATTTAATTCATAACCTCAACCATACCCAAAATAACAGTGTGCATCTAACATTTTTCATTATTTATGCTAACAAAGGAGGGACTTTGAGATGAGTCAGCTTCTTGGCAAGATAGAAGATGAACAGTTACTTGGTGTTCAACTTCATAAGAAAATCAAGGAACTGCAGGTACGTGTAGATATGTGTAAATAGTAAATTCTTATGGAAGTAACCCATGGATGGATGGAGGGAATGTTATGTTAATAATGTTTATAATTAAGTCATTTGAAAAACTATAACAAGCATTAAAGATTCGTGAAAATAAAAGTGAATTCTTTAATACATCGTCATAATCTAATTGGGGTTGGCTTCACTTGAGACTTTTAAGTGTTTTGTTTTACTGCTATTTCACATTTCTGCTTATACCAATTTTGAAATGTTGAGTTCAGTTGATTTTCTGTATCATCACAAGTTACATTGTCTTATTTTTTCACAATACAATTTTTTCACAGACCCAAAAAAGCCAAGTCAAACCTTATACATTTGAAATAAGGCTTGGCATACAGGCCATTTGAACATGACTACAGTATGTACTTTTCTTTTGCATCATAGGCTCGTATTGAGGAGCTGGAGGAGGAGATTGAGGCTGAGCGAGCTGCTCGGGCCAAGGTGGAGAAGCAGAGGTCTGATCTCTCCAGGGAACTTGAGGAGATCAGCGAGAGGCTGGAAGAAGCTGGCGGTGCGACGTCTGTTCAGATCGAGATGAACAAGAGGCGAGAGGCCGAGTTTCAGAAGCTGCGTCGTGATCTCGAAGAGTCCACCCTGCAGCACGAGGCCACCGCTGCAGCTCTCCGCAAGAAGCAGGCTGACAGCGTGGCAGAGCTGGGAGAACAGATTGACAACCTCCAGAGAGTCAAACAGAAGCTGGAGAAAGAGAAAAGTGAATACAAGATGGAGATCGATGACCTCAGCAGCAATATGGAGTCTATCGCCAAATCAAAGGTAAAATTTAAAAATGTTTATTTTACTTAAAGTGTAATAACTACCACAATTTGTGTTTTATCATCTACAGTAGCATTGTGACCAAAGTGGACTTAACATTGTGTTGATTTGTGTCCTTAGGGCAACCTGGAGAAAATGTGCCGTTCTCTTGAGGATCAACTGAGTGAATTAAAGACCAAGAATGAAGAGCATGTGCGTCAGTTAAATGAAATTAATGTTCAAAGATCAAGACTGATGACTGAAAATGGTAAGTGTAACGTCTGGGATTAGAATAATAAAACAATCTGAAACTGCAGCGTTTCAGAAAACACTACGATGTGAGTCGGCACAAATCACTAACCAAAGAATAATTTTCCAATCAGGAGAATTTGGTCATCAGTTGGAGGAAAAGGAGTCTCTTGTTTCACAGCTTACAAGAGGAAAACAGGCTTATATTCACCAAATTGAGGAGCTCAAAAGGCACCTTGAGGATGAAGTTAAGGTATGCTTTTGTTTAATGTAGAAACAAATGATCTAATGTATTTCTTAATAAAAAGAAATTTGATTTACCACATTATGTATTTTGTCATTGTTAGGCCAAGAACGCCCTGGCTCATTCTGTCCAGTCATCTCGTCATGACTGCGACCTGCTCAGAGAGCAGTATGAGGAGGAGCAGGAGGCCAAATCTGAGCTGCATCGTGCACTATCCAAGGCCAACAGCGAGGTGGCTCAGTGGAGAGCCAAATACGAGACTGATGCCATTCAGCGCACTGAGGAGCTGGAGGAGGCTAAGTAAGTCATTGGGAGGAATACACCTACATAGGAGCCTGAGTCTGTCATCACGTGCATCAATTCTATAACTCATCATAACATGATTCTTCAGGAAAAAGCTTGCCCAGCGTCTTCAGGATGCAGAGGAATCCATCGAGGCTGTGAACGCTAAATGTGCCTCTCTGGAAAAGACAAAGCAGAGACTACAGGGTGAAGTGGAAGACATGATGATTGATGTGGAGAGAGCTAATGCTCTTGCTGCCAACCTCGACAAGAAGCAAAGGAACTTTGACAAGGTTACATTTTTATTTGTGCCTTGTGTGCTTAAATGAAGACTGTAGAATTGTGAATTACTGAAACATATGGGTCTTTTTTTAATGTTTTCAGGTTCTTGCCGAGTGGAAGCAGAAGTATGAAGAAAGCCAGGCAGAGCTGGAGGGAGCTCTAAAAGAATCTCGTTCTCTCAGCACTGAGATGTTCAAGCTGAAAAATTCATATGAAGAAGCTTTGGACCACCTGGAGACCCTGAAGAGAGAGAACAAGAATCTGCAACGTAAGACAACAAATCCTGCATGATTGTTGACATTAGATAAACTTTTAACTAAACATGTGAAACATTCATGATTGAGGAAAAACAAGAACTTACAGCAAATGCAAAATTAATGTAAGTTAAATTATTTTTTGTTTTTAAACATAACACTCCATATTGAAGTTTTGACTCCAGTGGCAGGCCGGATCGTAATAGGGAAAATTAGATACAACATTGATGCAATACTAAAATTACACTAAACTTTGCTGATGAAGAAATATTAATATATCATGTGAATTTTTGTGTTTGTTTTTCTCAACAGAGGAAATCTCCGATTTGACTGAACATATTGCTGAATCAGGAAAGACGATTCATGAGCTGGAAAAGGGGAAGAAGACAGCAGAGAATGACAAAGCAGAAGTCCAGACTGCCCTAGAGGAGGCAGAGGTATTTAAAATGACTTATTTGCAAAGAAAAATTCAAACAAGGAATCTTGATCTTGATCCAAAAACTGCAGCCTTCTGTATACTTAACACTTCTTCCTTCTGAAGTTTTCCACCTTTACATTTAATTTTGTAGGCTACACTGGAGCACGAAGAATCAAAGATCATTCGTATCCAGCTTGAGCTCACCCAGGTGAAGAACGAAATTGACCGAAAACTCGCAGAGAAGGACGAGGAGATTGATCAGATCAAGAGGAACAGCCAGAGAGTGATTGAGTCCATGCAGACCACTTTGGATGCTGAGGTCAGGAGCAGGAATGATGCCCTGAGAATCAAGAAGAAGATGGAGGGAGACCTCAATGAGATGGAGATTCAGCTGAGTCACGCCAACCGCCAGGCAGCTGAAGCCCAGAAACAGCTGAGAAACGTGCAGGGACAGCTTAAGGTCAGGCATAAATATGTACCATATAAACATGTACAAAAATATAGCTACGTGGCTCAAACTTATGTAAATTTGTAAATGGAAATTGTATTACCTTCAGGATGCGATCCTGCACCTTGATGAAGCTCTCAGAGGTGAGGCGGACATGAAGGAGCAGGTTGCCATGGTGGAGCGCAGGAACAACCTGATGCTGGCTGAGATCGAGGAGCTGAGAGCTGCACTGGAGCAGACGGAGAGGAGCCGCAAAGTGGCTGAACAGGAGCTGATTGATGCCAGTGAGCGCGTGGGACTGCTGCACTCTCAGGTATTATATATCTGTATTTTATAAGTACTGTTAAATACAAGACAATTTAGTAAATGTATAGAAACCTCACCTTATATTTCTACCTTTAGAACACGAATCTCATAAACACTAAAAGGAAGTTGGAGGCTGACCTTGTCCAGATCCAAGGTGAAGTGGAAGATGCTGTCCAGGAAGCAAGAAATGCTGAAGAAAAGGCCAAGAAGGCCATCACTGATGTGAGTCCTGTTTTAGTCTTTTAGCATCCGCTTAATGTGTCATTTAAAATCCAGCTGCTTATACAGAAGATTGGAGCTCAAAGTTGAGACATTCCAGAGGTTCCCTTGGAGCACCCCCTGGTTTTAAATACAGGACAGCTAGATGAAATTGACGACTAATGACTAATTATGAATGAATTAGAATATACAACTGGTGTTAGAGAAAAACAGTCTCAGACAGCCATCAATAATACAATTTAAGAGATGTTTAAACAATGTTGGAAACTGTAGCTATACATATATTCTAGCAATGGCCAGTGCATCTTGGTTATATAACAGTAGTATTTTGAAAGTTCTTGCTTCTGTTAAACTAAACTGTAACAATGTTAACTCGAAAAGTGATTTGACTGACATCAAAAATAATGTGACCCAAATCAGTGTGGGACAAATAAATATGACATTTTATGGATTACAATTTCATTATAAGTTAAAGTACATTTTTGTGTTGTATTTACAGCACTACTCTGTAGTAATCTACCCTTTTGTTTTACATTAGGTTTACAAATTAGGCGTTATTTTCCTTGATCTCTCTGCTCATTGGCCTTCTTACAATGATTGTATGTTTAGGCTGCCATGATGGCAGAAGAGCTGAAGAAGGAGCAGGACACCAGCGCTCATTTGGAGAGGATGAAGAAGAACCTGGAGGTGACCGTGAAAGACCTGCAGCACCGTCTGGATGAAGCTGAGAATCTCGCCCTGAAGGGCGGCAAGAAGCAGCTCCAGAAACTTGAGGCTAGGGTAAGTTCACTATATGGGAAAATTGTTTTAGTTTTGTTTTGGCTCTGTGTTCCTGCTATTTGGATTTGAAATAGAACCATTTTACCTTTAATTTGAGGACCTTTACATCCCCCCTGTATTTTCTACTTTTTACAAATATGTTGATCAACAAGCTCATAAAAGATTTGTTATCGGTTCAAACACATTCATTTCTGTCACCATAAAATCTGCGATTCTTATCGTCCAGGTCCGAGAGCTTGAGGCTGAGGTCGAGGCCGAGCAGAGACGTGGAGCTGAAGCTGTGAAAGGCGTCCGCAAATATGAACGCAGAGTGAAGGAGCTGACTTACCAGGTACAGAGAACAAAAAACACATTACATTGGGCACCCTAAAATGCAACTTAAACAATGACACAACTGTTTATTACCATGTGATATTTTTCCGAACCAATTCTTAAAATTGTGCTGCTGAAGACAAACTGGATGTAGAATATGTTTCAAACCCCTAGAGGGCATGAATTTTCATCATATGTCTGAATCTGACAGACATTCTGAAGTGATATAGAGTGGACCACAGCTAAAAATACACACTCTACTGTTGCAGCTATAAATATATGCAGTTATAAGCTTATATGAGTATGACCACATGTGTGAGATTTATAGATGATTTTAACAGATTTTCTCTGTGAAAAATTACTAAGAGGAGGAACTTGCACAAACACTCAGTTCTAACAGACAGCTTGATTGACAGCACTGAATGATCCTTGTGCAAGTGGTTAAGATGAAAATATGTAAGTTTCTCTGCTGTTGTGCATTAATTCATATCTTCAGTGTTTGTAGCTTGTTTGGTTGCTCTTGTCAGTCTTTCTGAAGTAACTTCACTGTATGTATGTAGGAATGTACCGTGTGCTCTCAAACGTTTTTAACGATATTCCTAAAAGACGTTGGGATGATGGTATTGGCTTTAGTGCTGGTCTCAAACAGACTATACTGTATACCACCACTAGACTGAGGAGGACAAGAAGAATATCGCCCGACTTCAGGATCTGGTGGACAAGCTGCAGCTGAAAGTGAAATCCTACAAGAGGCAGTCTGAAGAGGCTGTGAGTGTGAAATATTCAACACATGCAACGCAAATAGGCGTCACACCAGTAACACCTTTTCTAACACCAGAGCACTGACAGCATGATGTAATGGTTTTCATCTCATACAACTGGTAAGATTGTTCAAGGCGTCACTTCTTTAACTTTGTGCTTTCCAGGAGGAGCAGGCCAACACTCACCTGTCAAGGTACAGGAAGGTGCAACATGAGATGGAGGAAGCTGAGGAGAGAGCCGACATCGCAGATTCTCAGGTCAACAAGCTGAGAGCCAAAAGTCGTGAGATCGTCAGGGTATATTCATTTTTATTTTTTGTCATTCAGTACACTGTAATGATATTGATGCAAGGAATTTCTGTACCTTTACATGTTGACAAACCACTAATCTCTCACTGTCTCTTTGTATTTGTTTAAAGGGAAAGGACGCTGAAGAGTGAGCATCATCTAGACGAGACTGTACAAGAAATCATACAATATGATTTTTTGTCTGATGTGTCAAGTGTGAAGAAATAAATCTACAAGAAATTGGATGCCTTTTTGTGCCATTAATCTATTTGTTTCAATCTTAATTCAAAGGATGTATGGAGTTAATTGTACACAAATATTATAAGCAGAAAGTTCAAATGTAAGATCGTATACTTTTAAAGTACACAGAGAATATTTTTACACAAGCAGTTTCTCAACTCTGAGGATTAATCTGAAAACTCCTTGGAATTATTTAGAATATACTGTTTACTGTAATCACACAAAAAAAAAACTACATTAATTTGCCAACTACATGCAGAAATTCCTGTATGCCTCTTAGTGCACCTTCACAAAATCAAAGTAGATAACATGAGCTACAGCTACAGACAATTATTGACATTCTTTATACATTTAAAATAGTCAATGAAAGTGTCAGAATTCAGACAAATCATCTTTTATCAGGAGAACATAAATCTAATTGTTAAGTAACACTGGAGACACACTGATTTTGAGTGGTGTATTTGGTGTCTAAATTTGAGCAGCAGCGCGTGTAGCTTCACCATTCAAAATAGCCGGGTTGTTAACTGTCGCCTGTTATCACGTAAAAGTCCCCCAGGTTACGATAACTGCAAATCTTTGCCTCGTGGTGATAATGTTACTGACAGCCTGGTGACCTTACAGTTTTTTTATGTGCTTCAAAACACATGTTGCACCATCTCAAGTTGTGCTGAAAATAGACCTATTAGTGAACCACAACACGCAGTGATACCTCAGTGTGTCTGAGCGCAGTGATGTCTCTGCGTCGGTAACTACACCGTAGGTTAACATTCATTATAAGAAATAAAACATTTTGAATGCCCTAGGTCTGTAAAGTTTCATGAGGCTGTGATTATCCTAGAGGTCACCACAGGTCATTTTTTACAGTGAGGTCAAGTTTAAAAAAATGGTCTAACTATATGAAATGGCTACAATGGGGACTAACATCATCACACATGAATACAATTGAGCTTATTGGATCCACAAGGGTCTCAGCTTTACAGTGATACCCAATTTATTTAATTCCACAACTGTGTAGGGACCCCAGTATACATAGGCGAAATATGATGATATTAGGGTTGAAACTATGAGATATTGATATAAGAATCAGAACTTTGTTATATTTGAGACTAAGACCACCAAGGAAGTGAGTGTTTTATATCAAAGGTTGTTCCATGATAAGACTTGAGGCAGTGACAAATGGCTGAGCTCTTAGAACATTGCTTAGGAGACAGCTATATTTGTATTTCTTCCAAACAAGCACACCCGGCAGCATAAGAGATCAAGTTTCACATTTTATTGAATATATAGGCCTCTTTTGAAGGGTGTGAATTCCTCAGTATTTAGCTTCTAATGCCCTCTCTCCGTCTATGCCAGTTCAGTGTCATCTTTCAACAAGGAAAGAATGCAAACTACTACACATCATCAACATGATCCCCTTCTTGCTGCGTATGGGGAACAAACACTTGCCTTAAGGGAAGGTCAAGCCACAAGCCTGGCCTTGTCTTTAGTTCATCTGTCAGGAGGATCACACAGTACAAGACCATTTAAAGAAAGGGTTTATAAATACACCCGCGCCCTTGAGACACCACAAGTGCCTGTCTCGAAAAACCTGGAGACACAAATCTAATCACCTGTTCACTGGAGATTCCTCATTGGACAATAGCGCTACCAAGTTTACTGTCAAATAAACTGGGACACTTTATGAAGCATGACATGCAGGACTTTCTAAAGCCACGAGCCGAGTCACGGTATTTCGGGAGTCACAGGAGTCACCTACTAGAATGGGTGATACAATGGGTTCAAAACCGTTTCTCCTGTCTGACACTGACAGTTGAGTTGTCAACAGCAAACCTTTGACTTACAGCAGCACAGAGGGGAGATGAGAGGGTCAACGACTGAGCAACGCCACTGATTGGTTATACTGTCAGAAATGCAGAGGTGTAATCAGATAAGCTGGAAAGTATGGGTGTGAAAGTGACAAAAAAAATATTAGATATAAACATTTAAATTTGTTCAAATGTATCAGGATAATGTAAGCAGTAGAAAAAGGTGATTTGTTAAAAAACAGTTATTTGAAGTTTTATTGTTTATGTGAGCAAACTAATGCTTGGGATGGTCAAACTGTCAACATTATGATTAAAATGTAAAAAGTGAACGAGTGATTAACCGAGGTGACTCAAATGTGCTCATCTTTTGTGCTACTAGATTATTAGTATGGTTGTTAATGGTTTGATTAGAGTCATTTTTGTCACTGTTTCTGATATAACAGTTTTATTTTGCATTAGCATGCTAATCTTAAACCCGTAAGCAGTGATTCAGGTATAAACAAAATGTCAATTCAATTCTGTTTAATTCAAAATACTTTATTTGTCCCTCAAGTGACAATTTGAGGCAAGTTTACAAACACAAATACAGTACACATTAAGAACTCATTCATGCAATCTAAACATACAAATATGACAATGTTAGAAAGAGTTAAAATACATAAGGATGGATGACAGTTGCCAATCCATAGCTGGCCATGTCTAACTAAATGAAACATGACATTCATTTGGCCTGTAATCTGAATGAAACCGATGCTGTAATACAGTCTGTTTACATCACTAGTATTGTAAACACTGGCATCGTATTTTGAATCATAATCAGTTGAAAACACCCTGCAGATTACTATATGAGTCACACTCCGTGTATTTGAAAATACATTAATTCAGTCAAAAGCTGCAGAGGGTGATAAGGTCAGCTGAAAAAACTATTGGCTGCCCTCTACCCTCCTTGGATGACATCGCCAGGTCTCGATGCCTCTCCAGGACCAGAAAAATCCTCAATGACCACCTCCACCCCGGACACCACCTGCTCAGCCTGCTGCCCTCTGGTAGGAGATATAGGAGCATCAACAGCAGAACGAACAGACTGAAAGACAGCTTTTATCCGTGGGCTATCAGGACACTCAACAACTATATGAGCCACTAACTTCCCTCAGCTGTCGAAGAAATGTGCAATATTAACACATCCGCAACAACCTAACATGTGCAATATATTTATTACCTCATCCTGATCTATTTACTGTGACATCATCTGTTCTGTTATGACCTAAGTGTTCTTTTTTATTTATTTTATTATTATTATTATTTATTCTTGTTTTTACATGTTTTTATTCTTGGTTTTATTGCAAATGCACCTTCAGTTGTGGCACCCCCAATTTCATTGTATAGGAGACTGTGCAATGGCAATAAAGGCTATTCTATTCTAAAAAAAGGATTTGCAGTATTCGAATACCTCTGTGTGCTGTGGCAGCGATCGTGTGATCATAGTTGGTCATAATATCAGATTTCAGAGACAGTCCCTAGAAAGCTGAAGACCTTCGACCCAGCCAGACGACCCCATTTAGGATGAACACGTCTGTCATCCGTCTGAGCTCTAGGATCATCACACCCTCATAAACCACCACAAAAATCAGACATCTGAGCCAGTAGATCACTAAACAATTGTCATTCTGTAGATTCATTAGAGTAGCATGAGATTTTAGAGCCAATTGTGGGTCAAAAATAGTAAAAAGGAAGCCTCAGACTGTGTTAGAGAACTGTAAGTAGGGGATTAATGGAAACCTGACACTGTCTCCCCTCCAGACAGCTCCCTAGACATCATGTATATCAGCAGCCAGAGTGTAAACATACTGTACCAACAACACGTTTTCACTTCTTACTTTAATATAATATGTCCAGATCATTTACAATCGTTTACCTCTTTAACTTCTACACTTACTAATCTTTTGTCTGGAGCTGCCATTAAAAGTAGGTTTGATTAGATTTATTTAAAATGACCTGTTAAGAGCACCAAATGAGTGTTTACAGATCTCCTTCCATCCCATGACTCAAATCAAAAAAAAAAAACTCAGGCTCCCTTCACATTCCAGACAATGTAGTTCAAGTTCAAGTTTATTTGTGTGGCACAATTTCATACAAATTGCAAATTCTCACACTAGACTTGCGTGAAAGTAATAAATACAAAAATAGAGTGAGGACCCCTGCAATCCTCACCTGTCTGTTCCTTTATGCACTATAATCAGGCCTATATACGGCTGCAGAGCCTAAATTATTCCTCAGTAATTGCAAAAATTCTTTGGGATAATATGTCATAAGTCTAAAAACAGGACTGCTTTACTTAGACCAGTTTAAGTAATATCTGGTGAAATTAGTCCCAATGAAAAAATGTAGCAGAGAAGATTACAAATGTCAAACTTTTAACACCACTCTCTACTGCACAAGTCTGTTATATCATCGCTTATGTGGTTCAACTGTGTGACAATAACTGATTTGGGTAACACTATTTAGAATTTATGATCACTATACAAACATGTAATAAATGCTTTATAACACACTATAATGTAGTTGTAAGCAGATATAAGGACATTTTTAAGTGTTTATTCATGTCCAGTATTTGACAACAACTTCTCATTACAACTGTGTTTTACTATATTGTCATTCATTATCAGTTTATACACCAGTCCCCACTTATGTACTATAGTTATTGACTAACACATTTAACACTTTTAACTGCGTGCAACTACATTATACACTAGTGTGTTATAAACCATTTATTACATTTTTTATACCGCTCATGAATGCTAGTGTTGCCAACATTTCTAATAATCTATGGCATTTATAATTGTTACTTGACCGCATGTCATACATTTCTAACTAGTTTGATGCAGTGATGTTGTGGCATTTGTAATCTTAAACATTAAGTCAAACATTGGCCCTGCACCAAAAGATTATTTAACATGTTGGTAGGCTTTATTATCATTCAAAGTGGTGCGGTGATCTCATTTTAGAAAGCTTTCATGTCATGACACTGTGCTGGCAGAATTTCACACTGCAGTTTTTGTATAAAAATACAATGTTTTGTATGAAAATATTGTAAAAATAGTGATATTTTTATTGTAGTTTTGATAAGATGTGGTGGCACTACATTGACATTGGCATTGCAGTACCTTCAGTGCTTTGTAAAGGTATTTTTGTATCAAGGGAACGTCAAAGCAAATGCCATCACCATTTGTTTGACAGGTTATCTTTCACAGGTAGTATATGTCATGTTTTACCGGATACATAAATATCCCCTGGACGCATTAATTAAACAACAGAGGAAATTAAAACTCTTTAAATAATTGTTCTTCCTTCCTCCCTACAAATCTAATTAACGTTGGGATTTCATAAAAGGCAGACCTCAGCTAGTGTTTCTGCTATTCTGAGGTATCATCATTTTCACAGGTTCTTAGATTAGCAACTGTTAGGCCCAATCCTGCCCCTTTGTCACAGGAAAGACTTGCAAGGCTTCTGCAACAGAATACCAGTGACATATGAGAGCTTCTCCACGGCTAAAGTCGGATCCGCTGCAGTGCCACGGTGCATTAAAGAGATTATCGTAAAGACAAAAACAATGTCTGAACTTCAGTAATCCATACGCCTGCCAGAACAATATTTACACAAGGTTAAAAAAAATGCTGCATTGTAAGTGTCTTGATCTATTTATACACTTTTAGATTCAGTCTCTAGTTTAACTGTGTCTATTGTGTGGCATCAATACTTCCTGTAAGATAGTTTACAATGAGACAAATGTTTTGTGTGCTCTTCTCTCGCCATATACTGTGTGGGGACACAGTATATGGCGAGAGAAGAGCACACAAGGACGTTGTGGCTTCTGTTTTAAACAAATGATACTGAATGAAAACACATCAACACATGTATGCTTTTGTTGATAAAGCTGAGCTCATCTGGTGATGACACCAATAATGAGCCATTTATATTGTACACATTAATTAACCATAATCATTTCAAACAACAGTCTTTGTACATATTTCTTATTTAAATTCTTATCACTTGCCTCTTTAAACGAGTGACTCTAAAAGTTAAATTTGTAATAAACCGTCTGTTCAGTGACAAAAGATGTCGCAGATCAGATTAGGTGCAAAAAAATACTCACTCACTTGGGCGTGTAAAAGCACATGACCAAATAAAGCAAGTCCTTACTGCTGAGTGACCAATGATCTCTCTATATAAGAAGGGAGGCTGGATGCCCCCAAGGACTGACAGACCAGTCAAGGTGAGTGTGTTACAGTCTTTTATTAGCAGGAGGAAAACCAGCAGCTTAATGAAACATGCAGGGCATGAACACCACAAAGTGAATGCAGAGCTGTTGTCTTTTTGCCAAGACTTAAGTGTACAGTAAGTTGATATTTAATGAGAAATAGTTCAATTAGAGTTATTAATTTAAACTATTTGTGTCTTTCTTCAGAACCCTCATTAACCGACCATCGATATCTGTTCATCTGAAGGGAGTGAAGAAGGTAATTTATTTATTTTACAACTGTTTCATTTGGTCTAAAGACATTTTAATCAATAGCTGAGCACTGAATATACAGTATATGTGATGAGTCAGGCTTTGTTATATGAATGTCTAATACAACTTAATCTTGTGTGGAATCTGTAACAAATCAATTAACATAGATCATTTTGTGCATCTGACTCAATTAATGATGTCTGCATCATTAAATAGAAAAAAGAAATTGTCACTTTTGTTGAGTCTTATTGTCGTTTACCTTTTACAACAAAGTGTCTGATACTTTAAACAAGGATTTAGTGGTGTATGTTAACAAGTCATGGCATCAACAAAGATAATATACAGTTAATGGAAAATTGAACAGTGACATCAGTCTGTTGTTACAAACTGTAAATTTAGCTTTTGTGTTTAACCTTTTCTTTTTACATGAAACATAAATAGGTTCTTTACTTGAGTGTAACATTCATCACAACATTAACAGCTTTGTTCATTATTGAAGTACCGTCATGAGAAGAAATAATGCCTGAAATAAATGCTGTCCTGTTTTTACTTACTTGCAGTAAAGGGTCACGATGGGGGACGCAGATATGGAGTGTTTTGGCCCGGCGGCCGTTTTCCTCCGGAAAACTGCGAAGGAGAGAATTGAAGCTCAAAACACTCCCTTTGATGCTAAAACTTCATACTTTGTGACCGAGCCCGGAGAGATGTACCTCAAGGGGAAACTTACGAAGAGAGAGGGCGGCAAAGCCACCGTGGAGACTCTCTGTGGAAAGGTGAGGGTGATGGCAGTGGAATAAAAACAAATGTTAAACAGTTTTAATTTCACAGTGAAAACAGTGACAGGCTGTGTGCCCCTCTGTGTGAAGTTTTTTTTTATTAATTTGTTGACATATCAGTGCATAAATGGGATGTCTTGCGATGGAACAAAATATGTTCAGCACTATAATTTCTCATAATGTCATAAACCCTAAAAGGAAAGGTAAAAAGATTTTAAACTAAGTGGTTTTATAAATCGTAACCTCTGGCTGTAATACAAATAATAATGAATACTGACTACTACTGACAGCTAGCTCTCATCACCACTACTGTGTTGTTTCTGTCCTTGTAACAGACGATCACTGTAAAAGACACTGAAGTCTTCCCCATGAACCCTCCAAAGTACGATAAGATTGAAGACATGGCCATGATGACCCACCTCAGTGAGCCTTCTGTGCTGTATAACCTCAAAGAGCGCTATGCAGCATGGATGATCTACGTGAGTTTTGACCTGATCATCACATCAGTAGATGAAACGATGACTACAGGAAGACACAAAAAGTCAGTAAAAATCCTCTCTATCTCCACAGACCTACTCCGGGCTGTTCTGCGTGACTGTGAACCCTTACAAGTGGCTCCCAGTGTATGATTCAAAGGTTGTAGCAGGATACAGAGGCAAAAAGAGGATTGAGGCTCCACCCCACATCTTCTCCATCTCTGATAACGCTTATCAGTTCATGCTCACTGGTGTGTGAGAAAAAACTATGCATTGTTTTCAATGGACAATTAGATGAGAAGAGAGCAACTATTACAGTGTATATCAAATGTTTTGACCTTTAAAAACACATTTTGTGAGCAGCTAACAGAAGCTATTTTTTTAGGTTTTAAATAACTTGATATTATAAGATATTATAACACCACATCATTGGTGTACATTTATAGCAAATGTACACCAAGCAGATTTGAAATTTACCAATTATGTAAATAATCTGAAAATATGTTTGCTTTTTTTTTTACAGACCGTGAGAATCAGTCTATCCTTATCACGTAAGTTTGCCTATTTTATAAATTATTTACCTAACATATAGTAATCCTGAAATCAATGTTAATACATGTTGAAAAAAGTCTCAGCACACTATAGTATTAAACCTAAACAATATACAGTAATATTAACTGACAGTATGATCTACAGTGGTTCTCAACCTTTTTCGCGTCAAGGACCCCTAAATTGATATACATGTGGTCACGGACCCCCATTTGATAAGATTTTGCTTCAAGGACCTCCATCTGAAAAGATGTTGGGTGTTAGATATGATTAAGACCAGAACTCTATAGTTGTCAACTACATTTGAGGAGGAAGTGAAACCAGTGATCAGAATAGTCACTCTTATTACTCTTACTCACATTAGGCTCACTTCTATAGTGAATTAAATAATGAAAATAAACTATTCCCCATTTTTCTGGGGACCCCCTGGAACTCCCTCAAGGACCCCTGGTTGAGAACCACTGTACATCACAAGTATGAACAAGAGTTTCTTTCAATGTTTGTTCAGTTCCCCTAAAACGAGATGTTTCTGCTGCTGAACTGTTTTTATGCTCAAAGTGGAGAATCTGGTGCAGGAAAGACTGTCAACACCAAACGTGTCATCCAGTACTTTGCGACAATCGCAGTGGCCGGAGGAGGAAAGAAATGTGAGCCGGTGCCAGGCAAGATGCAGGTATATCAACATCTGTTTTTAGGAAAAAGTGTCAACAAAACTGACATAGACGTATTGAATGTGATCTTGGACCATCAAGTATGAAGCATGAATTTTTCTTTTCCCCTGACTTGTTTTCTGAATGAAGGGGTCGCTGGAGGATCAAATCATTGCAGCCAATCCACTGCTGGAGGCTTATGGAAATGCCAAAACTGTGAGGAATGACAACTCATCCCGGTTTGTAAGTGAACCTGAGTCTTTTCAAACAATATCAGAATGCACAAAGTTATAATTGTAATCTACAGTGCTCTTTTGAATAGGGTAAATTCATCAGAATCCATTTTGCAACATCTGGGAAGCTGGCCTCAGCAGACATTGAAACATGTAAGGGTAGAAATGATAAAGCAGATACCTCCATTTTTGTTCAGCTCATTAAACAAAACTGACTGGTGTCTCACTATGTGATCGACAGATCTGTTGGAGAAGTCTCGAGTGACGTTCCAGCTGTCTGCTGAGAGGAGCTACCACATCTTCTATCAGCTCATGACGGGCCACAAACCTGAGCTGATAGGTACGATACAATACGATATGATACAACTTTATTGTCAGTTTGCACTGAAATTCGTTTGCGTCCATAGGCAGCTCAATTTGAGAAAAAGTACACATACAATAGACATACTGTTACCATACACAAACAGACAAGTGAGACACATCAGACAAAAACAACAACACATCACAACCAACCATACATAACCCATTACAAACATTACCATCTGTCCTCTGGAATTACATCTCCTTAGCAGCACATTAATTACTATTCAGCAACAAGATGGACTGATGAACAAAAGCGTTCTTCAGCCTGATGCGATTAAATGTGGGGACTCTAAATCGCCTCTTGGAGGGCAGAAGTTGATATTCCCCATTTAAAACATGTAAGGGATCAGAAGAGATGCTGTTGGCAAGTCTGAGCATGCTCTTGTTGTGAGCTGCTTGACAGGAGGGTGTCACAGGTTGGCCAATGATTTTCGCACAAATTTTGATTTGGCTATAAAGTTTAGTTTTAAGTTTTAAGTTTTACAGAGAGACTACTGAGCCAGGCTGTACTGCAGTACAACAGGACACTCTGAATCACTGAACTAAAAAATAGAAAAATAATCTGGCTACTGGCTCCAAAAGATCTGAGTCTGCAAAGAAAGTAAATGCGCTGCTGTATCTTTTTGCAAGTAAATTCAATATGAGGGGTCCATGATAGGGTGGAATCTATCATAACTCCCAGGTATTTGTATGAAGAGACCTGTTTAATTTCTAACATTATGAATTGTAACTGGAGGAGGAAGGCCAAAAATAAGTTCTTCTGTCTTACTAGTGTTGATGATGAGAGCATTTTTGTCACACCATTCAATTAGCCAGTCAACATTACACTGGTACAAACTGAGGTCATCGCTGTCAGTCAGCAGAGAAATTAAAGTGCAATCGTCAGAGTACTTCAAAAGAAATTGGTTAGGCACACTGGTGCAATCAGCAGTGTACAAAGTAAATAACACAGGTGAACTAAAGCAGCCTTGAGGAGCTCCAACATTAGTCCTGATGGAGGAAAAGAGTGTGTCATTTACTTTTACTCGCTGTATTCTGTTTGTAAGAAATGAGTTGTACCAGTGAATGAGGTTTGGGTTGAACTATGACTGAATCATTTTGGACAGAAGCACATCAGGCTGGATTGTGTTAAATGCTGAGGAGAAATCTAGGAAAAGAACTCTGGCAAATCTTTTTGGTTTGTCAAGGTGTTTGGAAAGAAGATTCACAAGAGTGACAACTGCATCCTCAGTGCTGCGGCCTTGCTTATAGGCAAATTGGAAAGGATCCTGTGTATTACCTATTTCTATTTCTTTGTTGAGATAACGGACCATAATCTTCTCCAGTGATATCATAATAACAGATGTGAGTGCTATTGGCCGAAAATCATTATGCTCCTTAGGACAGGGTGTTTAATATGTGATGTCTTCCAAGCTAGTGGAATGGTGTGAGTGTCGACAGAAAGTTGAAAGATAGGCTGCCAAACAGGGGCCAATTCCCTGGCAAAAGATTTTAAAACAAGAGCACTGCTTGAGTCAGGGCCAAGAGCTTTCCTTGAGTTGGCACGTTGGAAAATGCTCCTGACTTCATCCACAGTAATGACAATCCTATCTGCACTTGTGGGTGTTGTATTCCTGAGAAGATCTGCACATTTCTTAGGATAGCCAGCAGAGTCAAACCGAGAGAAGAACCTATTTAGCTCATTTGCAGACACAAGTTCATTGTTTGTCACCATAGGTTTGTTAGAGGACAACATTCCTGTCATCCTCTTCATAGTGTCCCAGAGTCTTTTAGGGTTGTTTGCTTTAAAGTTCAACTCAGACGCTGTCTGTGTGCCTGTTTGGCTTCCCTGAGTTCCTTCTTTAAGTGTCTTTCCACTTGTTTGAGTTTGGCAGAGTCTTTGTAAGGTGGTGAGACATTTTAGATTTTTAAAGGCCATTCATTACCTGCTGTATAGTGTATATTTGCTTACAAGCATTAACCACAAGTGCTTTCTTTCTTCAGAGGCTCTCCTCATCACCACCAATCCCTATGACTATCCCATGATCAGTCAGGGTGAAATCACTGTCAAGAGTATCAATGATATTGATGAGTTTATCGCCACTGATGTAAGAAAATTAGCAAATCCTCACCTTCAAAAAATTGTATGCATTTAGAAATGTTTTAATTTGTTTCCTGAGAGCAGAACTTATGACTTTTCTATGAATACTCACAGACTGCCATCGAAATCCTGGGCTTCACTGCTGAAGAGAAGATGGGCATTTACAAGCTGACAGGAGCTGTGATGCATCACGGATCGATGAAGTTCAAGCAGAAGCAGCGTGAAGAGCAGGCTGAGCCTGATGGCACTGAGGGTGTGTTGTACTTCTGAAAACAAGTGAAAAGTTATGAATTGGAACCTTTTGTATACCCTATTAAATGACTTCTTCTTTTCAGTCTCCGATAAAATCTCCTACCTAATGGGCCTGAACTCAGCTGACGTACTGAAGGCGCTGTGCTACCCAAGGGTGAAAGTCGGAAATGAGTTTGTGACTAAGGGCCAGACCGTGCCTCAGGTAAAATGTTTACATACAGTCCTGTGAATCCTAACACTATAAATAGCCTGTTTAACCCTCGGAAATTTTACTAATGATATTAATGTTTTATCATTTCTTTTATATCCGTAAAATTCAGGTCAACAATTCCGTCATGGCTCTCTGCAAGTCTGTCTATGAGAAAATGTTCTCTTGGATGGTCATTAGAATTAATGAGATGCTGGATACCAGGCAGCCACGGCAGTTCTTCATCGGCGTCCTGGATATTGCTGGCTTTGAAATTTTTGATGTAAGTTTAGTAATGCAATTTCTTCTTTTTTTTACGACGATGATTTTGTTGTAACTTTGTCTCGTTACAAATTAATCAGTTCAACAGCTTAGAGCAGCTCTGCATCAACTTCACCAATGAGAAACTGCAACAGTTTTTCAACCACCACATGTTTGTCCTTGAGCAAGAAGAGTACAAGAAAGAGGGCATTGAATGGGAGTTCATTGATTTTGGTATGGACTTGGCTGCCTGCATTGAGCTGATTGAGAAGGTGAGTTACATGCTGTATATTCACAAACACAGAAAACTATCCAATGACTTGAAAGCTTTTGTTTTAAATAATCATTTCATCATGACAGCCAATGGGCATCTTCTCCATCCTTGAAGAGGAGTGCATGTTCCCCAAGGCAACAGACGTCACCTTCAAGAACAAACTGTATGACCAGCATCTTGGTAAAACCAAGGCTTTTGAGAAGCCAAAACCTGCCAAAGGCAAAGCTGAGGCTCACTTTTCTCTGGTGCACTATGCCGGCACTGTTGACTACAACATCAGTGGCTGGCTGGATAAGAACAAAGACCCCCTGAACGACTCAGTGGTTCAGCTTTACCAGAAGTCTTCAGTAAAACTGTTGGCTCACCTCTATGCATCACATGCCTCAACAGAAGGTACTTGCTGTTAGCTGTCTCTACACTATATAAACAAGACTCGGTCACAATATACATATGTTGCGAAAGTTTATCAGCGTTGAGATATTCCCGCTGTCATCACTGATGTTGTTGTTGCTGTATTTATTCCTAGATGGAGTGTTAATGGAGCAGCTGCAATGTTAACGTAGCCTGGCACTGATCGATCCGAACTCAATTCAGAAAACAAGCATTTTGAAAGTTGTTTGCTTTTCGTCTTGCGGACAGACCCGACAAAGCATGAATTCAGACTTTTTATTAATCAGCATCATTATGTAGTTATTTCGGCACACTTTGATCCGTTTACAACAACGTCGCTGCCGTATTTATGCCTAGATGACGTTATGTTGAGTGTTGATCGAGTAGCTGCAATGTTAGCATAGCCTGGCATTGATCGATCCGAACTCCTTTCAGAAAACAAGCATTTCAATAGTTGTTTGCTTGTTGTGTTGCGGACAGACTTGACAAAGAATGAATACAGACTTTTTACAAATCGATATATTTATGTTGTTATTTCGGCATTATTTTGATCTGTTTATTGCAATTAAATCACAGCATATTCTGTTTATTTTGGGTTCATACCGCAGTAGCGACGTGTGGCTGCTAGATACAGTCAGTTCATGGCGGAAATGGAGGAAAGCGAGGAGAAAATTTGCGAACATAACGTAACTTAAACGAACATAAACAATAGCACATGCACAACAACAGCACTATGTAATGTTACATTGAACCGCTGACACGCTCCCCAGAAAACGTAAACACAGAACTGTTCTCCGCCTTTTCATTTTGAAAGAGTAACAGCCAATGAGGAAACTCCAACAGTCGGCCGACCAATCCTGTAACTTCATCACTCACTCACTCACTCACTCAGTGACAGACTTTTGCGTCTGTAGGGCTGGCCCTCTGCGGTCCAGCCAAAAATGTGAATTCATTTGTGTTGAATTTAATCATTTCAATGTAATTGTCATTCCAATGACAGCTGAAGGCGGCTCAAAGAAAGGTGGCAAGAAGAAGGGTGGTTCCTTCCAGACTGTGTCTGCATTGTTCAGGGTAAGATATGAAAGAAGGACTTATGTACTTCATTGCACTAATTTAGTGCCTTTTGCCAATGCAATGTTCTTTTAATTCTTCAGGAGAATTTGGGCAAGCTGATGACAAATTTGAGGAGCACACATCCTCATTTTGTGCGCTGCCTGATTCCCAATGAATCAAAGACACCAGGTATGTGCTCTTTGTGTCAATGTTGATTTAATTAATAAAGTTATAGAAATTGGAGACAAAAAGCAAGTCAAAGAAAATGCATCATGTGATTTGACCATTTCTTGTACTGATATATGATAGGTCTCATGGAGAACTTCCTGGTCATCCACCAGCTGAGGTGTAACGGTGTGCTGGAAGGTATCAGGATCTGTAGGAAAGGTTTCCCCAGCAGAATCCTCTATGGTGACTTCAAGCAGAGGTAGCAGAAATATAACATTGCGGTCATTGAAATGTTTTTATTATGTTCAAGCTAGTGGCTAGTGTGTCTAACTGACTGAAATCTTTACTTTCAGATACAAAGTATTGAATGCTAGTGTCATCCCAGAGGGCCAATTCATTGACAACAAGAAGGCCTCAGAGAAACTGCTGGGATCCATCGATGTGGACCAAACTCAGTACAAGTTTGGCCACACCAAGGTAGAGTAAGAAATGCTTCCCTGGACAAGGCTGATTACAAAGAGGTATAGGTTTAACTATCATAAATAATGAATTACTTAAAAAAAATAATTATAATTATTGACTCTCAGGTGTTCTTCAAAGCCGGTCTGCTGGGAACTCTGGAGGAGATGAGAGATGAGAAACTGGCTGCGCTGGTCACAATGACTCAGGCTCTCTGCAGGGGTTTCCTCATGAGGACAGAGTTTGTCAAGATGATGGAGAGGAGGTAATGTGTCTGTTATTGATGGTGTCTAAATTTTAAAGCATGTCTTTAAAGTCTGAAACTTTTCAACATTTCTAAAACAATTTTTTCTCTGTTGTTGTCAGAGAGGCCATTTACGCCATCCAGTACAACATCCGCTCATTCATGAATGTCAAAACCTGGCCATGGATGAAGCTGTACTTCAAGATCAAGCCTCTGCTGAAGAGTGCAGAGACTGAGAAGGAGATGGCCCAAATGAAAGAGGACTTTGGAAAGATGAAAGAAGATCTATCAAAGGCTTTGTCTAAGAAGAAAGAACTGGAGGAGAAGATGGTTTCTCTGCTGCAGGAGAAGAACGATCTGTTGTTGCAAGTGCAGTCTGTAAGTTTGCTCATCACACCGCATGTCCATGTATACTAAATAGCCTGCATCAAGTTACAGGTTTGGCAATAACATGAACCTGTTTGCATTGACTTCAAGGAAGGTGAAAACCTCAGTGATGCGGAGGAAAGGTGTGAGGGGCTCATTAAATCAAAAATCCAGCTTGAGGCCAAAGTCAATGAGACGTCTGAGAGACTGGAGGATGAGGAGGAAATGAATGCTGAGCTGACTGCAAAGAAGAGGAAGCTGGAGGACGAGTGCTCTGAGTTGAAGAAAGACATTGATGACTTGGAGCTCACCCTGGCCAAAGTGGAAAAGGAGAAGCATGCCACTGAGAACAAGGTTACGCGAAGGCTTTTCAATCATACATTTTCATATAGATTAAAAACTTGTTAATTAGAAGTCATGTCAACTTTTTTAGGTCAAAAACCTCACAGAGGAAATGACATCTCAAGATGAGACCATTGCCAAGTTGACTAAAGAGAAGAAAGCCCTCCAAGAGGCCCATCAGCAGACGCTTGATGATCTGCAGGCAGAGGAAGACAAAGTCAACTCTCTGACGAAGGCCAAGGTCAAGCTGGAGCAGCAAGTGGACGACGTGAGTAACATCTACATTTAAAAGCAAATACTTAATTGGCTTATAAAACAGCAACAAAAACTTTATTTTAAATTTGGTATTCTTATGATTTCAAAAATTGACCGTTGTCTTGCTTTGTAGACACATTTTGATAATTGATCACAGTTAACGCTAACTTAATATAGCTTTGACACAGTGTTAAAAGAGTGAACACTGAAGCCGTTATCAACTAGATAAAATTATGCTGGATTACATGAACCACAAATATCATCAAACCGGAGTTTGATTTTCTGAAAATCTTAACGATTATAACTTTCATTTTATAAAACATCTATTGACAGCTTGAAGGTTCTCTGGAGCAAGAAAAGAAGCTCCGTATGGATCTCGAGCGAGCGAAAAGGAAGCTCGAAGGAGATCTGAAACTGGCCCAGGAATCTATAATGGATCTGGAGAATGACAAGCAGCAGTCTGATGAGAAATTAAAGAAGTAAGAATAAGCAAACGCCATCAGTCTACCTAGTTGCAATAAATGATTTTATGAGAGCCACTACTTACATGTAACTTTAATACAAAGATTTATTCTGTCCCCTTCAGGAAGGACTTTGAGACAAGCCAGCTCCTGAGTAAGATTGAGGATGAGCAGACTCTTGGAATCCAGCTACAGAAAAAGATAAAGGAACTGCAGGTACAATTTGAAGTATTAGTCGAAGGTAATAGGAGCATTCAAATATCTTCAAGGATTTTCAGTTAAACCTTGTGTGTTCCAGGCTCGTATTGAGGAGCTGGAGGAGGAGATTGAGGCTGAGCGGGCTGCTCGGGCCAAGGTGGAGAAGCAGAGGTCTGATCTCTCCAGGGAACTTGAGGAGATCAGCGAGAGGCTGGAAGAAGCTGGCGGAGCAACGTCTGCTCAGATCGAGATGAACAAGAAGCGCGAGGCCGAGTTTCAGAAGCTGCGACGTGATCTCGAAGAGTCCACCCTGCAGCACGAGGCCACCGCTGCAGCTCTCCGCAAGAAGCAGGCTGACAGCGTGGCAGAGCTGGGAGAACAGATTGACAACCTCCAGAGAGTCAAACAGAAGCTGGAGAAAGAGAAAAGTGAATACAAGATGGAGATCGATGACCTCAGCAGCAATATGGAGTCTATCGCCAAATCAAAGGTGAGAGAGCTAGATTTTCTTACAGGGAGCAAAAAAATAATGGAAGTATATTTATACAAATATATGTTTTGTTTTAACAGGCAAACCTTGAAAAGTTGTGCAGGACATTAGAAGATCAACTGAGCGAGATCAAATCCAAGAATGATGAAAATGTTCGTCAGCTGAATGACCTGAGTGCACAAAAAGCAAGACTTCAAACTGAAAATGGTATGAATATCATGGTTTGGTGTTCAAAAACTTGGCTCCTGTTGTAAACATTGTGTATAATAAATGATTGAAATGATTGTCTATATATTACGTTGGCTGTTGCAATTTTGCTGTGATGTACATTAAATCAACTAATATATTTTGATTAGGTGAATGTTCACGTCAGCTGGAGGAGAAAGAAGCTCTTGTTTCTCAGCTGACAAGAGCCAAGCAGGCTTACACTCAGCAGATTGAAGAGCTGAAAAGGCACATAGAGGAGGAAGTTAAGGTAACATTTTTTGAAATCAGCAGGATAATTACGGAGAAAAAGGCCATCAGACGATTGGTATCAAATACTAATCAGGTACTCATTTGGTTCACAGGCCAAGAACGCCCTGGCTCATGCTGTTCAGTCAGCTCGTCATGACTGCGACCTGCTCAGAGAGCAGTATGAGGAAGAACTGGAGGCTAAATCTGAGCTGCAGCGTGCGATGTCCAAGGCCAACAGCGAGGTGGCTCAGTGGAGATCCAAATACGAGACTGATGCCATTCAGCGCACTGAGGAACTGGAGGAGGCTAAGTGAAAAACAATCCTGAAATCACACCATTTCCACACGCATTGATTCTGTAAATCATCATAAAACCTGTTAACTGTATGTTTTAACAGGAAAAAGCTTGCCCAGCGTCTTCAGGATGCAGAGGAATCCATCGAGGCTGTGAACGCTAAATGTGCCTCTTTGGAAAAGACAAAGCAGAGACTACAGAGTGAAGTGGAAGACCTGATGATTGATGTGGAGAGAGCTAATGCTCTGGCTGCCAACCTCGACAAGAAGCAAAGGAACTTTGACAAGGTTAGATGTTTTTTTATAAACATATGGTTACGACTGGTTAATGTGAGGTGACAAAAAAAATACACTCAATTGTTTGCTGTACTTGCAGGTTCTTGCAGAGTGGAAACAGAAGTATGAGGAGAGCCAGGCAGAGCTGGAAGGAGCTCAGAAGGAGGCTCGGTCATTAAGCACTGAGATGTTCAAGCTGAAAAACTCCTATGAAGAAGCTTTGGACCACCTGGAGACCCTGAAGAGAGAGAACAAGAACCTGCAACGTAAGACAATTCATTCTTTTTTCCCCCCAACAGATATACACTCTAAACACCAAGTCAATTCATCTGAAGTATCTCTGTTACTTTATTTTTGTATATTGCTTAATATTCTAATATGTATACTTTATAAATCTGCTCCAACAGAGGAGATCGCAGACTTGAGTGAACAACTTGGTGACACCGGTAAGACAATTCATGAGCTTGAGAAGGGAAAGAAGACAGTGGAAATTGAGAAGTCAGAGATCCAGACTGCTCTGGAGGAGGCAGAGGTAAATATCAGCAGAGCTTTAGAGCACACCTGTGTGAGACTTGTTGGACTTTAAATGAAGGAACTGTTATGTGCTTGAGTTGATAAAGGTCACACTTGTTCACAGGCTACCCTGGAGCATGAGGAATCTAAGATCATGCGTGTTCAGCTCGAGCTTACCCAAGTCAAGAGTGAAATTGACAGAAAACTCGCAGAGAAGGACGAGGAGATCGAGCAGATCAGGAGGAACAGCCAGAGAGTGATTGAGTCCATGCAGAGCACTTTGGATGCTGAGGTCAGGAGCAGGAATGATGCCCTGAGAATCAAGAAGAAGATGGAGGGAGACCTCAATGAGATGGAGATTCAGCTGAGCCACGCCAACCGCCAGGCAGCTGAAGCCCAGAAACAGCTGAGAAACGTGCAGGGACAGCTTAAGGTACATCCTCTGAAGGACTTGTGGTGGAGCATCTTGCTTCAAAAACAAGCTGAAGGTGTTCGCTGATATATCTATCAATGTTTTACAATTTAGGATGCCCAACTTCATCTTGATGAAGCCATAAGAAGCCAGGAAGACATGAAGGAGCAGGTTGCCATGGTTGAGCGCAGGAACAACCTGATGCTGGCTGAGATCGAGGAGCTGAGAGCTGCACTGGAGCAGACGGAGAGGAGCCGCAAAGTGGCTGAACAGGAGCTGATTGATGCCAGCGAGCGCGTGGGACTGCTGCACTCTCAGGTATGCTCAAAGGTTGACAAACAACAATGTTCTTCTATAGTTCAATACATGAACAATTATTTTTGCTTCTTTAATAATAGAATACCAGCCTCATCAACACCAAGAAGAAGTTGGAAACTGACCTTGTCCAAATCCAAGGTGAAGTGGAAGATTCTGTACAGGAAGCAAGAAATGCTGAAGAAAAGGCCAAGAAGGCCATCAATGATGTGAGTCATCCTTATGCATTTCTATGTAACTGAACACAAAGTATTAGTCAGTGCATAACATAATATTTTAGGCTTGAACTCCTCCATTTCTGTTTTTTTAGCAGTTGAAACATTAGACTGCAATAGGCTTATATTCAATAATATACAATTCAACAACATTTCAGGCTGCCATGATGGCAGAAGAGCTGAAGAAGGAGCAGGACACCAGCGCTCATTTGGAGAGGATGAAGAAGAACCTGGAGGTGACAGTGAAAGATCTGCAGCACCGCCTTGATGAAGCTGAGAATCTGGCCATGAAGGGCGGCAAGAAGCAGCTCCAGAAACTGGAGGCTAGGGTAAAGACAAATTCGATGTGATCTCAACTTTTGTTTTAATATTAAAACCTTACCCCTCAAGTAACAGCATACATCGTTAATATTTCAGGTGCGTGAGCTAGATGCTGAGGTTGAAGCCGAGCAGAGACGAGGAGCAGAGGCTGTCAAAGGTGTTCGTAAATATGAGAGAAGAGTGAAGGAGCTCACCTATCAGGTAGGCAGTTTTTTTTTCCTCCTATGGATTTGGTACAGCCGTCTGATAAAGGTGAAAATTAATCAATTTCAATCGCAAATTTATGTTAACTGCAGACTGAGGAGGACAAGAAGAACGTCATCAGACTTCAGGATCTGGTGGACAAGCTGCAGCTGAAAGTGAAGGCCTATAAGAGGCAGTGTGAGGAGGCTGTAAGTCAGAAATTTGTTATAACTTTTTCACTGTATCGTCTCAAATACAGCTGAATCCAGTCAGACCTGGAAACAGAAAAATACAACCACACTCTTCTTTTATGTCTGTGATGACGATGGATGTTGACTCCAGTGTTGAATTTCCTCACAGGAGGAGCAGGCCAACATTCACCTGTCCAGGTACAGGAAGGTGCAGCATGAGATGGAGGAGGCTCAGGAGAGAGCCGACATCGCCGAGTCTCAGGTCAACAAGCTGAGGGCAAAGAGCCGGGAGATTGGAAAAGTAAGTGATACATAAAACTCAAGCAGTGAGCTGATGTAACAGTTCAGTTGGTTATTGATGAACTTAAAGGAAAACAAAATATTTGGTTTCATGATCTAATATTGTTTGACAGTTCAAGACTTCACATGCATCAGTGTGCTGCTGTGTTTTAGTTTCATTAAATTTGGATTTTAAATGGAGCGAGTTGAAGCTACATGTATGTTGAATGACAAAATATTTTCCTCTCATAGGTCAAATGCCTTTCATTATTTCTTCTTTCTATTTTCTATCTATTTTAGGCAAAGGAGGGTGAAGAATAATCTGCAACCTCTTTGAGAGACACAAATGAGAATCATAGAATATGTTTTTTCATTGAACTGCTCTCACTAAATATTGTAGATCTATATTAAATAAATTATGTTGCCAGTCTGCTGCCTTTAAAATTTTCTTTGCACAGACATACACTACAACTACTTGGTTTGTGGAAGAGAAAAGAAAGTGAAGGTTGAGTTTCTTGATACATTTGAGGATCTGAGCAAATGTAGTAGTAGTAGTAGTCTTTTATAGTAAAAGAAACATTAGATAAGCATATTATGTCATTATGGTGTTGAGTCCAGGTGTCTTGTTGCTCAGCCTGGTATCTGAATCTACAAATCAAACTCACTCACTCAAACTCACAACATCCAGTTTTCACAAAAAGCACATTCGTCTTTTCATGTTATTTGCTACATTTTAATTCAGTTCAATTAATTCAAAGTTAATTTTGTTGATGGGAACAATTACAGTATGTATGACTATGTCCACACCTCAGTTCAGTCAAGAGACAGAACCAACAACCACAAGTAAATAAGCATCTGAGTTACCAACTAGAACAAAGAAAAATGCAGAAACAGAAGTGATTTCACTTAAATTAGGATATGTACCCAAATTTCATCATATCTGCAGTGAAAACAGCAGTGGGTAGAATTGGAGCAAATATGATTAAAAGTTACTTTTATAAAACGGTCACTATATCCTGACAGTAGTGCATGAGACAGGTAATCTGAAAAAATCATGTGCCTCCAGTGTCCTCCGGTGTCCTCCAATGCTCCCAATGGCATCTGCAAGATTTCACAGAATGGAGGAAAACAACCAATCAGAGCCGAGCTGGAGTCTGCCGTCTCTGAGCATGACCTGTGATTGATCAAAGTCTCCCGTCATAGGCTAGATTTTTGAAAGCCTGAAAACAGAGCCATGAGGAGGTGCAGAAGTCTATTTTTTTCTCAGAACACTTGAATTACAATATGCTGAAAGGTTATTATGGACTTTTTTGCCCAATGATGCCAACAATATTCTGCCTACTGCAGGTTTAATAGTTTGACATTTTGAAATATAAGTTTATTCACTCTCATGCATTAGAGAGTTAATGCTATGAGAAGATGATACCACTAAAACCCAAATTGTTTGTTAAATATGAAGTCTAAAAACAACACATTGTAGGTTTACGGGGTTAAATGTCTGTGCCTGTGTATTTCTTTCTCTAGTGAATAAAAATGGTGAACTATTTCTCTTACACAAACCAATTTCACTATGCGCATATAAATACCGCTTAAAGTCATCTTTATTACAACACTTTTTATGGTAATGAATTTAAAATAAACATATGTATCATTATCTCCTGTCCATGGTGTCTCTCACCTTGACCACTGGGCAGGTCTACCTGTGAAGCAGTGAAAACACACACTTTAACAACACAATCAGCATTATCATGCCACTAATATCTCAACTGTAACATAAGGAGTCAATAGATGCAACATTTTAAAGACAAGCATATATCCAAATAATTGTGAGTAGAGATGGAGTGTGTTTTACTTGTTGCATCACTGCTCTTCCTGACTGCAGAGTTCCACAAATCGTTTGGGAGTAAAGCAATCCAGTACCGTGTGCTTACTCTGGGGAGCCATATCATTAACATTGTGACAAATGACAGCTGCCTTTCTCCCACCACTTATCTTACTGCACCTGTTTGCTCCTGAATCTATTGCACCAGACACAACTTTATACTACTATATTACTGTCGGAGGTCTCTCTTTACTGCACCCACAGGTAGTATTTGTATAGTTAAATGTGGTAATTTGTTCCTCCTTAGTTCATATGCATCAATATCAACACACAACTAAGTATGGTATATTACAGTAGTATTCGCTGAATAACTCTCATCTGTCTTTAAATTCTACTTAGAGTGCCTCCCAAATAACTGTATCCATGTTAGAGAAGTATCAAATTCACAAAAAAATAAAAGTCTCAGTCCTGTTACACTTTGTCCATTTCACATCCATGTATCTCAAATATTTTATCATAAATTATTTCTTAAAAAATAATGTCCAAATGTATTAATTGCCTCAAGTATTTAAGCAGTTATTAACAGTGTAGTGAAACTCACTACCTTCTGAATACTGTTTTACAATCTTGAAAAGAAATATGCTTTCTCACGAAACTTTTAATCTTATTTATAAGCTGCCGGACTATAGACTAAAAGAGACAAATTACACAACAACTGATGTTACATCAGATTGTAGTTTTCGTTGATAAATTGAAATTAAAAACAGTTTTACCCAACAGGAAATCATGTTCTGCAGACCTCGTCTCTCCTGAAAGCTTCATCTGTCCTGTGTCTCTGATGTTCAGTTTATGAGGGACGAGCCTCTGAGGTCTGCTGGTTATACTTTATATGGCGGATTAAAATGACAATGAGATTCAAACTGCTTTGCCAAACTCTGATGGTCTGATATCATGGCTAAATTAGACAGTGTATTTTTCTTTAAGCCACATAGCGAGGCACTATGCCTGCTGGAGAGAAGGTATCACTAATCCAAACAAGACCACTGAGAGCAGCTGGCATGCAGGACTGTTGATTTATTAAATCAGAGGAGCCAAAAAAACCTTGAAACTCCCATCCAGAGCTTTTTGTGTCTGTGGAAGTAGCCAGAGACCTATCGTCTTTCCCCTGAAGACCTCAGCTTAGTGTTTGATATCTTTACTGACTGATATTATGAGCAAATGCACATGGCCACCACACAAGCTGCTTGACTCTTGTATTTCTTTTCTGGTCCTTGCCAAGCCGCCCAAAATTCACGTTTTAATCCTCTACAGCTGACACAGAAACACTGCACAGTCTCTCTGCATTGGATAATGGAAGGGCTGTTCACTGGAATACACTGGAGTGATACAGTTTAGTTCAGTTCACTTTATGGCATACTATACTATGACTTAATCATGAAATATTTTATGACATACTATACTAGGACTTTTTTTATTATATTTTTTATGGCATACTATACTATGACTTTTTATGACATTTTTTAAAGACATACTATAATATGACTTAATTATGAAATATTTTATGACATACTATACTATGACTTTTTAAATTATATTTGTTATGGCACATTATACTATGACTTTTTTTTTTTTTTTACATGTTTTACGGCATGCTATACTATGATTTTTTTATGACATTTTTATGGAATACTTTGACTTTATATGACATTTTTTATATCATACTATACTATGACTTTTAGTTGTTAATTTTAATGGCTAACAGCTGAAATTAATTGCAAAGCAACTTTTTTTCGAAATACTATACTATGACTATTTTGCATTTTTTTCGACATATTATACTGTGACTTTTTTTCGACATACTATACTATGACGTTTTTGCATTTTGTTCTTCATACTAAACTATGACTTCTTTGCATTTTTGGACATATTATATTATGACTTTTTTGCATTTTTTTCTACATACTATACTATGCCTATTTTGCATTTTTTTTCGACATACTATACTATGACGTTTTTGCATTTTGTTCTTCATACTAAACTATGACTTTTTGCATTTTTTTGACATAGTATACTATGACTTTTTTGCATTTTTTTCTACATACTATACCATGAGTTTTTGCATTTTTTTTCTACATACTATACTATGACTATTTAGCTTTTTTTTTTTACATACTATACTATGACTTTTTTTCGACATACTTTACTATGAATATTTAGCATTTTTTTTCGACATACTATACTATGACTTTTTGCATTTTTTTGACATACTATACTATGCCTTTTTTCTGAAATACTATACTATGACTATTTAGCATTTTTTTTTTACATACTATACATGACTTTTTTTCGACATACTATACTATGACTTTTTGCATTTTTTTCAACATACTATACTATGCCTTTTTTTCTGAAATACTCTACTATGACTATTTAGCATTTTTTTTTTACATACTATACTATGACATTTTTTTGACATACTTTACTATGACTATTTTGTATTTTTTTCAACATACTATACTACAACGTTTTTGCATTTTGTTGGACATACTAAACTATGATTTTTTTTGCGTTTTTTTTGACATTCTATACTATGCCGGTTTTTTCGACAAACTTTACTATGACTGTATTGCTTTTTTTTCTCGACTATACTATGACGTTTTGCGGTTTGTTGGACATGCTATACTATGACTTTTTTGCATTATTTCGGCATACTATACTATACCTTATTTAAATTTTTTTTGACATACTATACTATGAGTTTTCTCATTTTTTTTCGACATACTATACTATGCCTTTTTTTCGACTTACTATACTACGACTATTTAGCATTTTTTTTACATACTATGCCTTTTTTTCGACGTACTATACTATTTAGCATTTTTTTACATACCATAATGTGACTTTTTTGCATTTTTTTTCGACGTACTATTCTATGACGTTTTTGCATTTTGTTGGACATACTTTACTATGACTGCTTTGCATTTTTTCCACATACTGTACTATGACTTTTTGCATTTTTTCAACATACTATACTATGCCTTTTTTCTAAAATACTATACTATGACTATTTAGCATTTTTTTTTTTTACATACTATATTAGGACTATTTAGCTTTTTTTTCAACATACTATACTATGACTTTTCTTTTGACATACTTACTATGACTACTTTGCATTTTTTTCGACATACTATACTATGACGTTTTTGCATTTTGTTGGACATACTAAACTATGATTTTTTTGCCTTTTTTTGACATTCTATACTATGCCTGTTTTTTCGACAAACTTTACTATGATTATTTTGCATTTTTTTTTCGACATACTATACTATGCCTTTTTTTTCGACATACTATACAACAACTATTTTGCTTTTTTTTTTTTACATACTACACCTTTTTTTCAACGTACTACAATACGACTATTTAGCATTTTTTTTTGACATACTATACTATGACATTTTTTTGACATACTTTACTTTGACTATTTCGCATTTTTTTCGACATACTATACTATGAAGTTTTTGCATTTTTTTCAACATACTATACTATGCCTTTTTTCTGAAATACTATACTATGACTATTTAGCATTTTTTTTTTACATACTATACATGACTTTTTTTCGACATACTATACTATGACTTTTTGCATTTTTTTCAACATACTATACTATGCCTTTTTTTCCGAAATACTATACTATGACTATTTAGCTTTTTTTTTTACATACTATACTATGAAATTTTTTTTTACATACTTTACTATGACTATTTTGCATTTTTTTCGACATACTATATTATGACGTTTAGCATTTTGTTGGACATACTAAACTATGATTTTTTTTGCATTTTTTTCGACATTCTATACTATGCCTGTTTTTTCGACAAACTTTACTATGACTATATTGCTTTTTTTTCTCGACTATACTATGACGTTTTGCGGTTTGTTGGACATGCTATACTATGACTTTTTTGCATTATTTCGGCATACTATACTATACCTTATTTAAATTTTTTTCGACATACTATACTATGAGTTTTCGCATTTTTTTTCGACATACTATACTATGCCTTTTTTTTACGTACTATACTACGACTATTTAGCATTTTTTTTACATACTATGCCTTTTTTTCGACGTACTATACTATTTAGCATTTTTTTACATACCATACTGTGACTTTTTTGCATTTTTTTTCGACGTACTATACTATGACGTTTTTTGCATTTTGTTGACATACTTTACTATGACTGCTTTGCATTTTTTCCACATACTGTACTATGACTTTTTGCATTTTTTTCAACATACTATACTATGCCTTTTTTCTGAAATACTATACTATGACTCTTTAGCATTTTTTTTTTGACATACTATATTAGGACTATTTAGCTTTTTTTTGACATACTATACTATGACTTTTTCTTTTGACATACTTACTATGACTACTTTGCATTTTTTTCGACATACTATACTATGACGTTTTTGCATTTTGTTGGACATACTAAACCATGATTTTTTTGCCTTTTTTTGATATTCTATACTATGCCTGTTTTTTCGACAAACTTTACTATGACTATTTTGCATTTTTTTTTCGACATACTATACTATGCCTTTTTTTTTCGACATACTATACTACGACTATTTAGCTTTTTTTTTTTTACATACTATGCCTTTTTTTCGACGTACTACACTACGACTATTTAGCATTTTTATTACATACTATACTGTGACTTTTTTGCATTGTTTTTCAATGTACTATACTATGACGTTTTTTAATTTTTTCGACATACTACACTATGACTTTCTGCATTTTTTTTTACATACTATACTATGCCTTTTTTTCGACATACTATACTATGACTTTTTGCATTTTTGTCGACATACTATAATATGACTACTTTGCATTTTTTCCATATACTGTACTATGATTTTTTGCATTTTTTTCAACATACTATGCCTTTTTTTTAAAAATACAATACTATGACTATTTAGCATTTTTATTTTTGATATACTATATTAGGACTATTGAGGTTTTTCTTTTACATTCTATACTATGACTTTTTCTTTTGACATACTTACTATGACTATTTTGCATTTTTTTCGATATACTATACTATGACGTTTTTGCATTTTGTTGGACATACTAAACTATGATTTTTTTTGCATTTTTTTGACATTCTATACTATGCCTGTTTTTTCGACAAACTTTACTATGACTATTTTGCATTTTTTTTTCGACATACTATACTATGCCTTTTTTTTTCGACATACTATACTACGACTATTTAGCTTTTTTTTTTACATTCTATGCCTTTTTTTCGACGTACTATACTACGACTATTTAGCATTTTTTTTTTACATACTATACTGACTTTTTTGCATTGTTTTTCGACGTACTATACTATGACGTTTTTTAATTTTTTCGACATACTACACTATGACTTTCTGCATTTTTTTTTACATACTATACTATGCCTTTTTTTCGACATGCTATACTATGATTTTTGGCATTTTTGTCGAAATACTATACTATGCCTTTTTTCCGACAAACTTTACTATGACTGTTGCATTTTTTTTCGACAAACTTTACTATGACTATTTTGCTTCTTTTTTTTTGACATACTATATTATGACTTTATTTTGACATAATACATTATGACGTTTTTCCGACAAACTATACTGTGACTGTTTTGCTTTTTTTTGACATACTATATTTTGACTTTTTTTTACATATTATACTAGGACTGTTTTGCATTTTGTTCGGCATATTATACTATGACTATTTTACATTTATTGCGACATGCTATACTATGACTTTTTTTTTGACAAACTATACTATGACTATTTTGCATTTTTTCCAACATACTTTACTATGTCTTTTTTTTTTAAATATTATACTATGACTATTTTGCATTTTTTTACATACCATACTATGACTATTTTGCATTTTTTTCGGCATACTATATTCTAACTTTTTTTCAACATACTATACTATGTTTTGCAATGTGAGGTGCAGGAGAGCAAGGTGAAAAGTCATGAAGATAAATCATCATGCTGGCAGGTAAGTATGCTTGAAAAATAAGGCAGACTTTTATTTTCAGTCTTTAAAAACCCATCAAACAAAGGAAAAACACACGGAGGGAAAAGTACTCAGCATTCACTTACATTGCTCACCATAGGCCTAGTGCTGCTCTTTTTACCACCCTAAGAACTCTGCTTTCACACATCCTAATATAACCTAACAGTCCACCCTTCCAGTTGAAACTGGCCTATCAGGCGAGTACTGCTATCAGTTCAGACTGGAGACACCTGCAGTGAGAACCTTTTGTCCGTATTTCCCTAACTTTGCTGAAGGCCTAAGCCAAAATATGAGATATACGAGTCTTGTTATGCTGTAGTGAATAAATCTCGCAAGACTTGTGTTTGTTCAAGCTGATATTCACTTGCTGGCTTTCACTAAAATTGTTCCTGACAAATGTCAGCTGTTTCTCCGCTGTGGAAGGATTGGAAGGAAGGAAGCATTGTAACGGTATCTTCCCCTTTGCTCAGAGTGTTTTTATATTTTTAGAAGTCAGTAAAAGCTTGCGGTATCTAAAGCTTCTGATGTGTCTCCAAGTTTACTATCTACTGTATGCATGGCGCCACGAAGTAGACCAAAAGCGACCGCACACAAAAGTATAGTGTATTTCAATTAGGCCTACTGTACTGACGATTCATTTGAAACTAATTTGAGACTAATGTCTATCAGTCGGTTTGAAAATCTTATATTAAATGTGATATTAAATTACATTTCCCATTTGTTATTCATTAATCTTACAATAATGTCGTTTTTTTTTTTATTAATTAGATAGGCTTACCGGGCGCACAACGGGATGCTACATGCGTAGAGACGCAACGGCGGTGGTGTTTTTTACTCCGACACAACCTGCCAGGAGATTAAAAAAAAAAAATTCTAGCAGGTGAATATCTGACTGAGATCTGTTTGTCTTACTGATCGACTGTGTGGCTGATATGAAGGGATCCGAGGGAAGGGCTTTCAAAACGTCCGTAAAGTATAAGGATAATATTATCTTGTTACCTTTCCAGCTTCTCAGCTCCGAACCATAGTTTGGAGTTTTCCTGGACTTGGCTAACTAACTTTAGTCTAGCCTGGCTCGTAGTTGGTAACAGACTTCTCGAGTCAATTCTGCGGTGACGACCGGCACTTTTATTCAGAAGAACGGACGTAACATAAATCAGCGTCAACATATAAATGCACCTCCTCTCTGTAACACTGCAACGTTAATTGACTTTTATCCTTCACTGTGGGATAACTGCGGCTAACTAACGCACACTATTTTTCTCGTCACTGTCCATCACAACAACACAGACCAGCACCTCCGCTTGATTACGTCACACACAGGTTACCCACAAGGCCACACTTTAAAGAGAAAGGGCTTGGCTCGTAACACTACCCCCACTCTGGATGATAATTAAACCCTTAACATCACTCCAGCACTGTTACATACATTGATGAAGGGAAACATAGAACATTTTATAATGGAAGGCTTCACCATAGTCCCTTTTTCCCACAGTCCTTGAATGGGTCCTTTCTCAGTGGAAGGCTAACTGAGGCAGAGGGGCAATGTCAATAAAATGTCCATAAGTGCATACTGCATGTCCTTCTCCCAGAAATGTAACAAACATCCACACATTTACAGACTGCAAATAGGGTTATTACGTTAATAGAGCCACGTAACCTTAAATTAGGCATAACCTTTGTATTGGAACCAGTACATTGTGTTTCTTTTGTATGTCCTGTAGTACCACCCAGTGGTGTCTGTTAATAGCTGCACTGAGCAGGGCATGTTTGCACCACCTAGTGGTGACTGTGAGTGGCTGTACTGAAGAGGAAGTGAGCTAATAGTAAACAAACATAGTAACAGGAAGTAGTGTCCAGGAAGCTCCTTTTTGCCCATGGAATCATAGTGTGAGCATCTCAGTGTACAATCCTCTTAATCCTGTGCCATAAAGTCCACAAAACTGGCTTCATCCGTAAGTTATCTACTATTAACAGTTATGTGAACACGTTTATGTTAATATTTCTTAGGTTTGAGTACAGTATTTTTGATGATGGTTAGTTTGTTGTCAACGACATAGAGATTTATTAGTGTTTGGTGTTTAAAGCATTGGTGCTTGTGTAAATGGTATTTACTGCTGTATTTCCATCTTTAAAGATGGGGTCTACGATTTATCCAGTATACACTTTTTGTTATATTGGTTGAAATGGTCTTTACACCCCGACAGCAATCCATTTCTTATGAGCACTGAAAAAAGACCGGAAAAGATCCGTCATCTGTAGCTGCTGTAATCCTGTAAAAACGTCTCCCAGTCAGTAAATCTGGTCCCGGTTGTAAAGAACCAATCAGATGCCTGCCTGCCTTCCTGCTCGTACTCTACCCTTAGCGTGCACCAGCCTGAACTAGAAAGCGCGTCTCCGCTGCACGTTCACTGGAGAATGGAAGAGAAAACTCACCTCTTAAAACACTGCACAACGAGCACGAACTCGTACCACTATTACCATATTATCGAAAAATACAACTTTGATTTAGTTGTTTCTGTTCTGTTAGTTTACTTTATAAGATACTGCAGGTTTAAACTATTTATTCTAACAGCTCAAAGTGAAGTCAGACAAACAGGATTATCAACGAGGGGAGACGGCGGATATAAAACATTGATCCACAACATTTACGTTACTCAAACTGCTTTTTCAGTTACAGAAACAAACGAGTGGACTGATCTCCCTCCAGATATTAGAGTAACGTTCAAAAGGGTTGTGTTGTCTCAGCAGGTATCTCTCTCTTTCCCTCGCCACTCTGCTGCTCTGTGGCCGGCTCTCCAGCGAGCTCCGTCAACAAGGAAATAAAAGCCCCTCGTCTACGAGACCGGTCTCTTGAGAGAGCTCCAGCCAGCTCATAGCGGGGTCTGTGTGAGTGAATGCCCGGGTCGAGAGGTGGCGATCCCGGCAGGAGCTAGCTAGCTGTGCCGGCAGTTTGTGGAGCTTCTAAACTCCGACAACAGTGGAGAAAATGTTTGATTCGCCATCTAACATCGTAAAACTGTCAATATTCTAAATCTACACAGTTGATTTCTCGCCTCAACATTTTTCAGAAGTGAATTTAGTGATGAAATAGCTACGAAAAATGTGAAGTAGATACGAGGCGGCGGTGCTCGTGCATGTGTGTGGGGGGCGTTGCCTTGGAAGGAGTTTCGAGGGGAGGGGGGGGGGGGGTGGTTTAGACGGAGCTCCTGAGGCATGCTACTTTCAAATTATGCTAGCTTTCCAACATCGTAGACTCCATCTTTAATTACATACATTAACATACTTTTATGCACCTGTTGGTTATGCTAGTAATCTTTTCTCTAATGATGTACTAGAAATATAATTTAGTACTTACAAACATACTTATCTGATGTTTGTATTTTGTGCTCTTTTTCAGTTTTACAAAATTACATATTTTCCTCCATTAAATCCTGCCAAACACAACAACCCGTCTGTTCCTTGGAGAATGCAGTGCTGGAGAATATAATGTTGAGCTGGCTGTATAGCTGAAAAACATGTTGCCTGCAACAACTTTTAGTGAGGACAGCATAGTAAAAGGATGACCACCTACTGTGGGATTTTAAGAAGGATTTCAAGATAGACAAGCTAAACTGCACTTCATCGCTATGGAAACCACACTCAAATCAGTAGAGGATCCAGATGAAGACAAAGTGGAAGGCTCACAAGATGGTGTTGAATCAGGTACAGTCCTCTCTCACCATCGCTCCAGAAAATCACACTCTTCACGTTCATCAACAAGCTCTAGAGTCGGCTTAGAAGCAGCAAGATCCCGTGCCAAAGCAGAGGCAGCCAAAACCAGGTTGGCCTTCACAGAAAAGGAGAGTGAACTCAAAATTGAGAAAGCGAAGCTGGATGCTAGAATTGATTACATCAATCTACAACGAGAAGCTGAAGCTGCCCTGGAGACAGCAGCAGCAGATATGGATGGCTCAGACCACATTAAAGAATTTGAGTTCTTGCCCCTTCCAGAGAGCGCACTAAAAAGAACTGATGACTATGTCAGCCGCCATGCCCTGCCCTTTCCAAAGGCACCTAAGGAAGAAAAGGATGTTCACTACCCCCCACCTCCAGTGCTCACATCTCAGCCACTCACCCAGGTGACAAGAGAGGAGAGGGAGGTTTACTACCCCTTACTTCCAATACTCACACCTCAGCAAGACTACACTGCTTAAAGTGAGGCCCAGTCACAGATCATCAATAGGAGACCGATGTACCAACAGAGGGAAACACCACAGCTTCGCACAGATTTACTACAGCAGAGATCACACAGTGCTCTCCCCAACAAGCCATCACACTCAGCCAACACAAATCATTACACTACAACAGCTGATCTTGCCAAACTTCTTGCTAAGAACCAGCTGGGGTCCTTAGGATTGACAAAGTTTGATGACCTCCCCGAACACTACCAAGCCTGGAGGGAGACCTTCATCAACACAATTGAAAACCTTGAGCTATCAGCAAGTGAAGGGATGAGATTGCTGATAAAATGGCTGGGTAAGGGTACAAGTGAGCAGGCACTCAGAATTAGGTCGGTAAATGTCAGACAACCCTCCCTTGGTCTTAAAACGATTTGGGAGAGATTGAACAAAACATATGGATCTCCAGAAGTAATAGAAAGAGCTCTATTTAGTAGAATAGAGAACTTCCCCAAGATCCATAACAGAGACAGTCAAACACTTCAAGAGCTGGCAGACCTACTAATAGAACTGAAAGTTGCCAAAAACGATGGGTACTTACCAGGGCTAGCTTACCTTGACACAGCAAGAGGAGTGCAGCCCATTGTAGAGAAGCTGCCCTTGTATCTCCAAGACAAGTGGATGTCTCAACGGTGCAAATACAAGCGAGAACATGGTGTTGCCTTTCCTCCTTTCTGCTTCTTTAAAGTCTTCATCTGCAGGGAAGCTGAAGAGAAAAATGACCCCAGCTTTAACCTGCCCAGTCTCTCTACAACCTCCTACAAGAAAGAGAAGTTAGGTCAAATGAAACCTGTCTTTGTACATAAAACAAGCATATCATCATCAGATACAGTGTCCAAAACAGAAAATCCTGACAGACTGTGCCCAATGCATAACAAACCTCACTCACTGAAGAAATGCAGAGGGTTCAGGAAAATGAGCTTTGATTATAGAAAGAAATTCCTAAAAGAGAACAATATATGCTTTCGCTGCTGTGCCTCTACTGTTCACCAAGCAAAATCCTGTGAAATCCCCATCAAATGTACGGTGTGTGACAGCGATAGACATCTTGCTGCTCTTCATCGTGGTCCTGCTCCGCAGTCACAGTCAAGTTTTTTCCCTTCATTAGATAATGGCGGGGAGAGAGAGGACACAGGGCAGCCAGATGTCACATCGAGGTGTACTGAGGTATGTGGTGAGGACCTCAAAGGCAAATCTTGCTCAAAGATCTGCCTCGTGAATGTGTACCCCAATGGTCATCGCAAGCTAGAGGGAAAAATGTATGCCCTTTTGGATGACCAGAGCAACGTGTCATTGGCTAGATCAGAGTTTTTTGACATGTACAACGTCAGGGGAGCTGCAGTGACATAAACACTCAAAACCTGTGCAGGGATGGTGGAAACAGCTAGCAGAAAAGCCCATGGATTCACAGTAGAATCTACAGATGGAAAAATTAATATCCCATTACCTATACTCACTGAGTGTAATGAAATCCCCAGCAATAGATCAGAGATCCCGACGCCTGAATCCGGGTACCATCACCATCACCTAAGACAGATAGCGAGTGAAATCCCACCTCTTGATCCAGCTGCCAACATCCTGCTGCTGTTGGGAAGAGACATTATTAGGGCACATAAGGTTCGTAAGCAGCACAATGGCCCTCACTATGCACCATATGAACAAAAGCTAGACCTCGGGTGGGTCATCATAGGGGATGTATGCATAGGAGGTGTTCACAAGACAAACACAGTGAGTGCCATGAAGACCTGCATCCTCGACAATGGAAGACCAACTTGCTTTACTCCCAGTGAGAATCAGATACGAGTGAAAGAAATCTATAGTATCGAAGGGAATAGCAAGAATCCTCTCCTGCACAAACCCACACAAAGTGCATCGATGGTATCAAACAAGGATAATCTTGGAAAAATGGTTTTCTGTACAACAGAGAATGACAACCTGCTGGCCCACTCCATTGAGGATCTAACCTTCCTTCATATCATGGAACGGGAGTTCTTCCAAGATGACACAAATAGCTGGGTTGCTCCTCTCCCTTTTCGCAACCCACGGAGACGTCTCCCTAACAACAGAGACTATGCTCACAGCCGTCTGAAGTCACTGCGACGGATGTTAGAGAAGGAGCCTGGAATGAAAGTGCAATTCACAGAGTTCATGCAAAAAATGCTTGACAATAAGCATGCTGAGCTTGCACCACCACTCAAAGAAGGGACAGAGTGTTGGTATCTCCCTACCTTTGGAGTTTACCACCCTCAAAAGCCGGACCAGATTCGTGTGGTGTTTGATTCGAGTGCACCGTACGATGGAATCTCACTGAATGAGGTGTTGCTTTCTGGGCCAGACCTTAACAACAGCCTCATTGGAGTGCTTCTCAGATTCAGAAGAGAACCTGTTGCAGGGACAGCAGATATACAACAGATGTTTTACTGTTTTGTGGTGCGCGAAGACTGCAGAGACTTTCTACGTTTCCTGTGGTACCGGGAAAATGATCTCAGCAAAGAAGTGGCGGAGTACCGCATGCGAGTTCATGTCTTTGGGAACAGTCCATCACCCGCAGTAGCAATCTTTGGCCTGAGGAGGGCAGCAGAACACCAAGAGGCTGGCTATGGCAGTGATGCGAGACACTTTGTTGAGAGGGATTTTTATGTTGATGATGGTCTTCGATCATTCAACTGAAGCTGAGGCCATTGATGTTCTGCGGCGAACACAGGAAATGTTGGCTGTGTCAAAAATAAAGCTGCACAAAATAGCCTCAAATCGAACAGAAGTGATGAATGCATTTCCGGCAGAGGAAAGAGCTAAGGATATCAAAGACCTCAACCTCTCTGAAGACAACTTGCCTGTCCAACGAAGCCTCGGGGTCAGCTGGAACATTATGTCTGACACCTTCACTTTTCATGTGCCAGAGAGTCAAAAGCCATTCACACACCGAGGCGTCCTGTCCACAGTGAACAGTCTATTTGATCCACTGGGGTTCTTAGCTCCAGTCACTATTGAAGGCAGACTGCTCCTCAGAGAGTTTTCGACCCAAGATACAGAATGGGACACGTGTCTTCCTGAGGTGAAATTTGAAGATTGGAGAAAGTGGCATAAATCACTGTCAGCATTAAAGGATGTACATATCACACGCACATATGCAACTTTCTCCACTTCCAAGGCACAGCACACAGAGCTGTGTGTCTTTGCTGATGCCTCTGTCAAAGCAATATCAGCAGTGGCTTACCTGAAGGTAACAAATGAGTATGATCACAGCGAAGTAGGCTTCGTCTTTGGTAAATCCAAGCTCGCTCCCTGGCCAGAGTTGACGATCCCCAGGTTAGAATTATGTGCAGCTGTATTGGCTGTCGAGATTGCAGAGTTAGTCATCAGAGAGATTGACCTGAAACTGAATGCAGTCAAATTCTACACAGATAGCAGAGTTGTGTTAGGATACATACATAATGAGACAAGAAGATTTTACGTCTATGTGAGCAATCGGGTACAGCGTATCCGACAGTCAACACGGCCAGAGCAATGGAGTTATGTTCCCTCTGAGCTAAACCCAGCAGATCATGGGTCCCGGTGCGTTCCAGCTGCCGAGCTTGCACGCACCACATGGCTGACTGGACCAGCTTTCTTGACCAAGCCTGTAAGTTCAGTGGTCAACACTGAAGATGAGATGACCTTGTAGATTCTGATTCTGATGCTGAGATTCGGTCCAAGGTAACATCCCTCACCACACAAGTTACTGACAAGCTGAGTTCAAAGAGGTTTGAGCATTTTTCTAATTGGAGCTCCCTCACCAAAGCAGTGGCACGCCTTTGTCACATTGCTCAATGCTTCTTACTCCCACCACGCAATAACAGCTGTGTTGGCTGGCACATGTGCAAGACTGGGTTGTCAGTTGCTGACATCACAAAAGCAGAGCATGTCATCATAAAGTGTGTGCAAAATGAAAGCTATTCAGAAGAGCTGAAATGCATTAAGTCAAACCGTGACCTTCCAAAAACCAGCCCTCTACATAAACTTCGGCCAGTCATTGACAGCGAAGGTCTGCTGAGAATAGGTGGACGCATTGACCAGGCATTTGAGATGTGTGAAGCCCATCCTATCATTATCCCAAGCCGTAGCAACATAGGAACTCTGCTCGTCCGTCACCATCATGAGTGTGTGAGACATCAGGGCAGACACTTCACTCAAGGTGCAATCCGTGCCCGCGGTCTGTGGATAGTAGGAGGAAAACGTCTCATTAGAAGCTGCATTCATAGGTGTGTCACATGCAAAAAGCTGCGAGGAAGAATGGAGCAACAACAAATGTTTGTTTACCTGTTGAACGCCTGCAAGTAGATCCCCGATTTTCTTATGTGGGACTTGACGTTTTTGGGCCATGGGAAGTCATCACGCGTCGTACCAGAGGTGGCCAAGCCAGGAACAAAAGGTGGGCAGTTTTGTTTACATGTATGTCCACGCGTGCCATTCACATTGAGGTAATCGAAACCAAGACATCCTCAAGCTTCATAAACGCCCTCAGGAGATTTTTCTCCATCAGAGGCCATGCCAAACAGCTTCGATCAGACTGTGGGACCAATTTTATTGGAGCATTCAAGGAGCTGAAAATGGATTCACAATGTCACAGTGATTCAAGCATAGAAGACTACCTCCTTCAACAAAAATGCACCTGGGTTTTCAATCCTCCACACTCCTGTCATATGGGTGGCGCTTGGGAGCGCATGATTGGAGTCGCACGGCGAATTCTAGATTCCATGCTCCTCCAAGTTGGACCTTTAAAGCTAACGCATGAAGTCCTAATCACCTTTATGGCAGAGGTCAGTGCCATTAAGAATGCCAGGCCATTAATCCCTGTATCCACCGACCCAGAGGTTCCCCTCATTCTAACCCGTTCCATGCTGCTGACACAGAAAACGGGCACATCTCTCTGTCCAGCCAGTGAGTTTTCAAAAAGAGATTTGCTCAAGAACCAGTGGAAGAGGGTTCAAGCTTTGGCAAAGACATTCTGGGCTAGGTGGCGACAAGAATATTTAAGCACGCTTCAAAGTCGACAGAAGTGGCAATCACAGAAACCCAATCTCAAAGAAGGAGACATTGTTCTTATGAAGGACAGTCAGACAAAAAGAAATCAGTGGCCATTGGGAATAATTGTGAAGGCCATTCCCAGTAAAGATGGACTGGTAAGAAAGGTGGAAGTCAAAGTGACAAGAAATAAGACAGTCAAGATATTCTCCAGACCCATTTCTGAGGTGGTGCTGCTTTTCTCCCAGGAGGACAAGGAAACCCCAACTCACCAGCCTCTTCAGCATGAAGGTCAATAACAGAGCAGCTGAGTCAGGTGACATCATGGGAACGGCGTGTCGCACAGTCCACAGCTTAAAGCCGGAGATGGGAAACCGCCGCTGAGCAACAGCCTGGTGAACTCACTGTGAGACTGCAGTCATACCTTTGGTGACGTGGCAGCTTTCACCTGTACAGACTCTGATTAGAAAGGACTGTGGGTTAATATGTTTAAAGTGGCATAATTCTTAAAATGCCAGGCGGGGAGTGTATTGGAACCAGTACATTGTGTTTCTTTTGTATGTCCTGTAGTACCACCTAGTGGTGTCTGTTAATATCTGCACTGAGCAGGACATGTTAGCACCACCTAGTGGTGACTGTGAGTGGCTGTACTGAAGAGGAAGTAAGCTAATAGTAAACAAACAGAGTAACAGGAAGTAGTGTCCAGGAAGCTCCTTTTTGCCCATGGAATCATAGTGTGAGCATCTCAGTGTACAATCCTCTTAATCCTGTGCCATAAAGTCCACAAAACCAGCTTCATCGTAAGTTATCTACTATTAACAGTTATGTGAACACGTTTATGTTAATATTTCTTAGTTTTGAGTACAGTATTTTTGATGATGGTTAGTTTGTTGTCAACTACATAGAGATGTATTAGTGTTTGGTGTTTAAAGCATTGGTGCTTGTGTAAATGGGTATTTTCTGCTGTATTTCCATCTTTAATTACATACATTAACATACTTTTATGCACCTGTTGGTTATGCTAGTAATCTTTTCTCTGATGATGTACTAGAAATATTATTTAGTACTTACAAACATACTTATCTGATGTTTGTATTTTGTGCTCTTTTTCAGTTATACAAAATTACATATTTTCCTCCATTAAATCCTGCCAAACACAACAACCCGTCTGTTCCTTGGAGAATGCAGTGCTGGAGAATATAATGTTGAGCTGGCTGTATGGCTGAAAAATACGTTGCCTGCAACAACTTTTAGTTAGGACAGCATAACCTTACTCTCCAACATTTGACTTGATTTGAGAAAGAATTAGGCTTAGTTACTTGTACTGTAAAACAAGTTCAAGCCTTCAATTTCCTTATTTTCTCCCATGAGACAATTATTTGTATACGGAGGGTGCTGGTGTAATAATATGCAGCCACAGTGTTTATATTACTCCTTACCAAAATGACACATGAGCATTTAGACTAGGCCTGTGCATTAACAGTGTACTTCTGAAACTAAAACGATGTTCAGTTACAACATAGAACAATAACAACAATAAAGCTCTGGACCTTTTTTTTTTTTTTACACTGAACAGGGCAGCGATCCGCCTACACCCTGAATCAGTCAGATAGGCAGGTGAGGAGGATGGAGTGGGAGACTGTATCAAAAGCTGCGGAGAGGTCAAGGAGGATGAGGATGGAGATGTGGCCGGAGTCAGCTGCGATGAGGAGGTCATTGGTGATTTTGATGAGGGCGGTCTCTGTGCTGTGGTGAGGTCTGAATCCAGATTGTAGGGGTTCATAGAGCTCATGGTTGGGCATATGCTGTTACACGAGGATAGATTATTTTATAACATTTGGAAAAGATAAAGATAAAATGAATACTTGTGGAATTGGGACAATAGATTTAAGTGACGATACACCTATATACTTAACTGTTTATTTAGACCTGCGACCAAAGAATAATACATGGAAATTAAACTCAAGCCTACTTAATAATTCTAATTTTAAGGCACAAATTAGAAAGGAGATCAGTCTCTACCTGGAACTTAATGACAACGGAGAGGTCTCCCCCCCCATTTTGTGGGATGCTTTGAAGGCTGTTTTAAGAGGGAAAATCATCGCAATATCCTCATATAAGAAGAAAACAAGAAATAAAATATTAGAGGATCTACAAAATAAGTTGAAGGAATTAGAAAGAAAACACAAATTGACACTTGTACCGAATACATTGGAGGAAATTAGAATTATTAGGAGTGAAATAAACAATCTGGCTACACAAGACATCGAGAAAAATCTAATGTTCCTTAAACAGAGACACTACGAAAGTGGATCTAAATCTATGAAAGTATTGGCATGGAAACTGAAAAAGAAGATAGCAGATAATACAGTTCATAAAATCAGGGACCCGAGAACAAAAATAATAAAAAATAGATTAAGTGAAATTCAGGAAGCCTTTGAAGTATTCTACAAAAAATTATATTCTAAAGTTCAAGGCGGCATTCTAACTCAAATTGACACCTTCCTGAATTCCCTGGATTTACCAACCTTAGATGAAGAACAAAATAAGATGTTGACTGATAATATAACTGAAGGTGAATTAAAAACTGCGATTAATAAGCTCAAATCAAGCAAGTCACCAGGATCGGATGGCTATACAGCAGAATGGTATAAGGAATTCAGGGAGGAGTTAACGCCTATTATACTCCCTACACTGAACTGGGTTTTAAGAGAGGCACAAACACCGCCTAGCTGGAAGGAGGCAATAATCTCTGCTATACCAAAGGAAGGCAAAGACAAATTGGAATGTGGGTCCTTCAGACCAATATCGGTTCTTAATGTAGATTAGAGACTATTTACCTCCATCATGGCCAAACGATTAGAAATGTTCCAAAAAAATTGATACATAATGACCAGACAGGATTTATTCAACAACGCCAAACACAGGACAATATACGACGGACATTACAAATTATAGACCACATTCAAAAGAATAAAATAGAAGCTGAAGTGATAAGTGTGGATGCTGAAAAGGCGTTTGATTCTGTAAATTGGAACTTTCTTTATAGAGCCCTACATAGATTTGGTCTGCATGACACAATTATTGAGACTATACAGGCACTATATAATAAACCCACTGCCAGAATTAAAGTTAATGGATATCTATCAAATAGTTTTACCCTGGAAAGGGGTTCAAGACAGGGCTGTGCATGGTCACCATTACTATTTGCGTTATATCTGGAACCATTAGCTCAATACATAAGACTAAATGAAGAAATAAAAGGAATTATTATTCAGGGAACGGAACACAAATTGGCCTGCTTACGCAGACAACATTTTGGTTTATCTGGAGCAACCAACAAACTCTCTACCTAAATTGATGCAATCATTTGAACAATATGGTCAACTATCAGGATACAAGATTAACATAGGTAAAACACAACTTCTTACATACAACTACAGCCCACCAGGAGAAATCAGAATTAAGTACCCTTTGGCATGGCAAACAGAACATTTAAAATATTTAGGCAACATAATACCAAAAGATCTTGTAAAATTATCATAGTAACTATTCACCCATAAATAAAAAAAATTAAAGAGGACATAGCAAAATGGAACCTAATTCCTTTCTTAAGTTTCAGCTCAAGAATTGAATCTATTAAAATGAAAATATTGCCAAGATTATATATTTCAGACCCTACCGATAGAGATTGATCAAAAACAGTTTAACGAATGGGATAAAATATTATCGAGGTATATATGGCAAGGTAAAAGACCTAGAATTCGTTTAAAGTCATTACAATTAGTAAAAGAAAAGGGGGGATGGGGCTTACCTTCTCTTAAAGATTATTACAATATTACAGCACAATTGAGACCAATGATATGCTGGTGCAATCCGTCAGATGATGCCCAATGGAAAAACATCGAAGAGAGAATACCCTCTATCCCTATACAAGCGATCATAGCTGACAGTAACTTACAAAGCTATATAAATATTATTGACAATCCATGGGTAAAACTGACTCTTAAAATATGGAAAAATGTTATAACAGAATATAAATTAGAGGAAGATATTGCAATCCTTAAATGGTGTGCATATGACACAGGCTTTACTCCTAATAAATTAGGTAATAGATTTAAGGTCTGGGCAGCTAAAGGCATAACTGTTCTATGCAACATCATGAAAGAAGGGACACTCTTAAGTTTTGAAATGCTTAAAGAGAAATTCTTATTAGAAAAACAGGACTTCTATCGATATCTTCAGGTGCGGCATTATGTTAATAAAAAGGTGAAAAATATAACACAGCCAAGGTCGGGTTTGATAGAAATATTTAAAAAAGCATATAATTCAAATACTGTTAGAATCATTTTATGTATGTATAAAGGGCTATTAAATCTAAAAAAACATTCAACGTTGTATGTTAAAACAAAATGGGAGAAGGAAGCAGAGATGATCATATCTGAGGAAGAATGGACAACAATATGGTTGTATCAATGGAAATGTACTAGCTCACACAATTAGAGGGAATTTAGTTGGAGAAGCCTGATAAGGTATTTTATTACGCTTTCTCGGAAATCCCACTATGATGGTATCTCCCCAGCTTGCTGGAGAAATTGTGGAAATCTGAATGCACATCATTACCATGTTTTCTGGGATTGTCCCGTCATTCAAGATTATTGGAGAGAGATTCATGATGCCTTACAAGATATTTTCAGATGTCATGTTCCCCTGGAGAGTAAGACTTTATTTTTTGGACTTATGCCTCAAGAATGGTTGAAAAGAGACAAATATTTTGTTAAATATATTGCTGGTAGCTGGTAAAAAGGCTCTTACGAGGAAATGGCTATCACAGGAGAGCCCAACTCTAAATACATGGATGGACATTACAATCGACATTTACAAAATGGTGAGGATAACAGCATATGTTAACCATAAACTGGAATTATTTGTGTCACGCTGGGACAACTTGGTCAACTATGTAACACCCCACAGAAGAGAATAAAAGTCCCCCCTCCCTTTCTGTCACCGTAAGGCACCGTTACCGCCGCGGTAATCCTGTTAAATGAAACGCGTCCCATCTGTAACTGCACACATAAGAAAACAAAGAAAACTGTGATCACCCCACTTGGCTTAACCACACAGTTAGTGAGGGAGTTGGTGCTCCCTCACATTTCACACGTCCTCCCCCTCTGGCTTACACAAGTCAGGCAAACGAGACAGATAGTCAGCAATAAGGTTTTTCTTACCGGGACAGTGCTGTATGGTGAACTGCTATGGCTGGAGGGCTAGGCAACAACGCAGAATTCTTGCGTTCTGATGCTGCTTGGAGTGCATCCATTTCAAAGGTCTGTGGTCCATCTGCAGCACAAACTCGCTTCGCAAAAGGTAATACTTCAATGAATCAATAGCCCATTTTATAGCCAGTCCCTCTTTTTCCACAGTACTTATTCTCCCGGTTAAACAGCTTCTTACTGAAGAACAGGACAGGTTTCTCTTCACTAGGCTCCCCCTGGGCTAGCACTGCTGCTAGTCCAACACCAGAGGCATCAACCTGCACAAGGAATGGTTTCGTGAAGTCCGGGCTCTGCAACACAGGAGCTTGACAGATCTGCCTTTTCAATGTCTGGAAGGCATGTTCACATTTATCATTCCATATCACTTTAGAGGTTAATTTTTTTTGTTAGTTCGATGAGTGGTGCCGCCAGTGTAGAAAAATGGGGGACAAACCTTCTGTGCCACCCCACCAGTCCTAAAAAGGATCTCACTTGCTTTTTGGTCAGGGGTCTGGGAATCATCTGTATGGCCTTTGTCTTCTCTATTTGTGGCCTTATCTGCCCATGGCCGACCAGGTACCCAAGGTATTTCACCTCCTCTTGAGCCCAGGAACACTTGTTTGCATTCAGGGTCAGCCCGGCTTCCTGTATCTTGCCTAGGACGAGTTCAAGATGCTGCAAGTGTTCTTCCCGGGATTCACTGTAGATTACCACATCATCAAGGTAGGCAGCTGCAAACCTGGAGCAATCATTAAGAACAATGTCCATTAATCTTTGAAAGGTCGCAGGCGCACCATGAAGGCCAAAGGCTAACACAGTGTACTGGAACAAGCCCATTCCTGGAATCTGGAAAGCTGTGTATTCTTTGCAAGCTGGGTCAAGAGGCACTTGCCAGTAACCTTTACAAAGGTCTAATGCTGTGATGTAGTTGGCTTTCCCCAATCTCTCTAGCAGCTTATCGATCCGGGGCATGGGATATGAATCAAAACAGGAAATACTGTTCAGTTTCCTCATGTCTGAAGAGAACTGAGGTTGAGTACAGTGTTTCTTGGGATAAGCACTATGGGGTTTGACCACTCACTTCTGGATGGTTCAATGACTCCCATGTCCAACATCATCTGCACATCCTCCTTCAGTGATTCCATCATTCGTTCTGCAATTCTGTAAGGCTTCAGCCAAACAGGTTTAGTGTCCTTCAGAACAATTTTGTGTTTTATCACATCAGTTCGGCCAGGTCTTTCTAAGAAAAATGATGGGAAAGATTGTTTGAGCTCACCCAGTGGATGCCACTGATCCACACTCAGGTGCTCTGGAGGGGTCTGGGGTTTACACTTCTCTCTGAAGGGCATCATGTCAGCTTCCTCAGCCTCCACCACATCATCTTCAGATTGGACATCCTGGACCATCAGAACATGCTCTCCACCTGTTTCCAAGGGATTTCTTTCATGGTATTCCTTTAACAGGTTTACATGGAGCAGTTGCTTGTGTTTTTGTTTATCAGGACAGGAAATTTCATATGTTTCTGGGCCCACCTTTCTGGTCACAGGATAGGGGCCTTGCCACTTAGCTAGTAACTTACTCGGCCCAGTAGGGAGCAGTACCAACACTTTCTGTCCAGTTTTCAGTTCTCTTTCTCAAGCATGTTTGTCGTACCATACCTTTTGTTTATGTTGAGCCTCCAGCATGTTTTCTTTGACTTTTCCTCTGCAACTTTCCAATTTGTCTCATCTGCAGAAGGTAGGAGATGATGTTCGTTGTTTGTGACGTGGCCGCACCAGCCATCAAGTTCTTCTTCAGCATGTCCAAAGGGCCTCTCACCTGTCTGCCATACAACAACTCAAAAGGGGAGACACCAGTTGAAGCCTGGGGTACCTCTCGATATGCAAACAAAAGGAAAGGCAACCATTTATCCAAGTCTTTGCCAGTATCATCAACAAATTTCCTCAACATTAATTACAGGGTACCATTAAATCGCTCGACAAGACCATCAGTTTCAGGGTGGTAAGGAGTGGTTCTTATCCCTTTCACACCAAGTTGGGAATATAGTGACTTCATTAGATGTGACATAAAGTTTGTACCTTGATCTGTTAAGATCTCTTTAGGGATGCCAACTCTAGAGAATAACTCCACTTAACATTGAACTATATGTTTGACCTGAATGGAGCGCAGTGGATAGACATCTGGATATCTGGTTCCGTAGTCACATATCACCAGGGCAAATTTGTGTCCATTACTACTTTTTTGCAGGGGCCAATGATATCCACAGCTATTCTCTCATAAGGCACACTCATAATAGGTAACGGTTGTAATTGGCCTCGGTCTGAAGTTTTGGTGGGGGCTACCACATGGCAGTCATGACATGTTTTGCAATACTCCAGTACCTCTTTGTATAACCCTGGCCAATAGAATCGCTCAGCAATGCAGTTATAGGTCTTGGTCTGCCCTAAATGCCTAGCCCATGGAACAGTATGACCCAAATGCAGGATTGCTTGACGATACTCTTTTGGAATAAAAAGTCTAGGTTTCTCAATGTCTGCCATTACAAAAGGTTGTCTTTTATGATGAAGGGATCCCCAATTACACCTTTCAGCCCCCCTGTGCCAGCTTTTTGGACCCCATCTATCTCACAAACTTTTGCAAAGAGAGGTTTCAAAGAGGATTCATTCTCCTGACTCTCTCTGAAATTGTCAGGGATTTGCCATTGTGGTTCAATGGGAGGAGTTAAAGAGAGAGCAGGGTCAGGACATTTAGTTTTATCATGATTTCTGTTTTTCTCCTGACAACGCTGTTGGGACCTACCATCAAGATGGTGGCAAGAGACCACACTCAGTCACATGATCCTTGACCCATGGACTCAGCCATTCCAGTGGCTACTGTAGCATGATGACTCATTCACACGTAGTTGTGAAATTCATGCAGGATAAAAGCAAAAGGATCCCCTTTGTTCCCTCTCTTTCTGCTCGTCTCCTTCTCAACCCCTACTGACCTGCAGGAGGTCAGCTCTTGGTCTTCTCACCCAGCTCTCCCTACAGACCAGAGACTGCATGAAGAAGCAGCTCTGCTCTGATCTATGACTGTTAGCAAACAGACATAGAAACGCAAGGAACTTCTAAGGCAGAAGACGCGAGTGCCTACCTTTTTACCAGCTAACTTCAAGCAACAAGGAAGTTAGCAGCAAGCTACCAAGCTGCAGAAACAGGACTGGACCAGTTTCCCTCAAGCTGCACAACTGGATTTGAGCACAGCAAAGACAACATCTTTGACCCTGGAACCACAGTTTTCTCCAGTCAGCTTTCTCCAACTCCTCCAACTTGGAATTGCAACCTTTTCTTCCATGGATTGGTAACGTACTGGTCTTACCTTAGCATTAGCAATTGCACACGGCTGAGCACGGCTGAAATCCTGGTGGAAATCTTTGATTCAGCCATCTTTGTAGTTTAACAGTGCTCGACATATTGTCTGTAGGCCATGCAGACATCTTGAGACAAGTAGCCATCTTGTCTTTGTCTCTCTCTCTCACTCTCTCTACTTCTCTCTCTCTCTTTCTCTTTCTCTCTCTCTCTCTCTCTCACACACACACACACACACACACACACACACACACACACACACACACACACACACACATGCTCACACACTGTGTTTGGTTTGTTTAGTTTAGTTATTTAGTTAGATTAATATTGTGTTTTAAACCTTTATTATCTTGTAAATAAATGTTTGTGGATTATACAAGAGTGAATAATGACAACCGCTGCTGTGTCAAGAACTCCAAAATCCTTCAACCTTTACTATCTATTGATATAGTGATTTTTGGTTATAGTTATTAATTTAATTATTAATCAAAGTTCCAAATTGATAGTTTAGTATATTTAATGAGACTTATCTATGAGACTAAATTAATTTGCTATCATTTTCTCTTTGTTTCAAAGAGTAGTGCCCCGAGGATGATTTAATGTACATTAAATCATATTATTCAATATAATTAATAATTATTTTGATAATTATTATTTACTTTTGATGGCCATTTTAATGTATTTTGAGCTTATGTACAAATATAATTTGGTGCCCTGTTTTTATTTATATATATTGATAATTTATTAATATGAATTTGATTATTATTGATAATTATCTTTAATATTTTCTAATAACTAGACCAGCTCCTATCTGCGTCCCCAACATTATGGTACCCCGTGGGAGGCATAGTATTGTTGGCAAATTATTCATAATTGTGCAATATTAATTTCAGCATAATTTTTGGTCAAAACCGAAAATTTTGATTCCACTTCTAAACAAACCAAAAGTGTTGACATTCTACCCCACTAGTCTTCCACAGGAGTAGACGTCCAGCTGTACTTTTAAACAAGTACATTGTGTTGAGAATTGTAATTTGAGAGATTGTGATTATTAACACTTTAAGCTTTCATAGTGTTAATTTTAAGAACTTGCTATTGCTGCTTATTCAAGTTAAACTACTCTGTAGAACTTGAAAGAATTTTGGTTCAGCATTTGAATACCATGTATTCAATGCAATCTAGTGAAGTTGTCATAATTTGCTGTTAATCTAAGTGTTCCTTTAATGACACAGCGTGCTACCGGCCCTGTGTAACATAGAGAGCTTGTACCTGGCTGTTACTGCCTTGCATTCCAGCCTGTGTGGGTTAAATAGAGCCTTGAGATAGAGCCACAGTGTGCTACCAGCCCTGTGATATAAGTTTGCACCTAGCTGTTACTTCCACGTGTTCCAGCTTGAGTCACTTTTAAGAGACATCATCACAACTGTTACTGCCTTGCATATCAGTGCATGTTGTAAGCGTGTAAGCAAGGCCAGTGCATTGTTGTTAGGCTAGTGTACCACCCAAGCTACACTACAAGGTGTCTGCCAATGCAACACCATAGTTGACAACATTGTTTTTTCTTTTGTACTGGACATTCTGTTTAGTTTCACCCTCCATTCCAGGCATAACAATAATTTTTTTCAGGTTACCTGTTTCATGTACTACTGTCACGATATACTGTAGCGGCCGTTTTCTAAAAATGAATGAATGAATGAATGAATGAATGAATGAATGAATGAATGAATGAATGATGAATGAATGCCTTTATTGTCATTGCACAGCTGTACAACGAAACTCTACAGCAACTCCTCTCAGTGGTACAAAGAAAGAATAAAAGAATAAAAGCAAGATAAAAAGATAAAATAGATAGACCAAACGACTCACATATATAATAAATAAATAAACTGGTAGCAGCATACAGTAGATAAACAATATTGCACAGTCAATGTATTGCACAAATTCCAGCAGAATATATTATTGCATATGCCGTGATACTGTGCGCAATTGCTAGTGAGAGTTCAGTTCTCTTATGGCGCATGGATAAAAACTGTTCAGGAGTCTGGAGGTGCGGGTCTTGATAGACCTATAGCGCCTTCCAGAGGGCAGCAGAGTGAACAGGTGGTTGCCTGGGTGAGATGAGTCCTTGATTATGTTTGTTGCTCGCCGCAGGCATCGGGCTCTGTATATGTCAGTGAGAGAGGGTAGATGTGTGTTTATGATGTCCTGTGCTGATTTACTGACTCTCTCTAGTGCTTTTTGGTCAGCCACAGTGCAGCTTGTGAAGCACACCAGGATGTCATGAGAGAGAATGCTTTCAACAGAACATCTGTAAAAGGACAGCAGCAGCTGCTGAGATAGGTTTGCTCTCCTCAGTAACCTTAAAAAGTAGAGCCGCTGCTGTGCCTTTTTCACAAGTGAGGTGGAGTTATCAGTCCATGTGAGGTCCTGAGAGATGTGTGTGCCCAGGAATTTGAAACTCCTGACTCTCTCCACCATGTCTCCTCTGATGTATAGAGGAGCAGGTTCCTCTCTCTTCCTCCTGAAGTCAATTATAAGTTCTTTTGTTTTGGAGGGGTTGAGTGCCAAGTTGTTGTCACAGCACCATACAGTCAGTTTTTGGACTTCGTCCCTGTAGTCAGACTCGTTGTTGTTTTGTATCAGTCCCACTACAGTTGTGTCGTCCGCAAACTTAATGATTTCGTTTGTGTTATGGGTTGGTGTGCAGTCATTGGTGTACAGAGTGAAGAGCAAAGGACTCAGCACGCAACCCTGCGGGGCTCCAGTGCTGAGCGTCAGGATGGAGGAGTGATGGGACCCCAGCCTGACTGATTTAGGGCGGTCTGTTAAAAAGTCCTTAATCCATCTGCATGTGTACTGATTGACACCCAGGTCATGAAGTTTGGACACCATTCTGCTGGGGATGATGGTGTTAAATGCAGAACTAAAATCCACAAACAGCATTCTCACATATGAACCAGGATGTTCCAGGTGAGTCAGTGCAGTGTGGACAGCAGTGCTGATGGCGTCTCCTGTTGACCTGTTTGCTCTGTATGCAAATTGGTGTTGGTCCAGAGTGGGAGGGAGGGAAGATTTGATGTGTTTTAGGACCAGCCTCTCGAAGCACTTCATTACAGTAGAGGTAAGAGCCACAGGTCTGTAGTCATTTAGGCTGCTGATAGATGTTTTTTTGGGTACAGGCACAATGGTGGCAGATTTAAAGCATTTAGGGACAGTGCATGTTGACAGAGAGAGGTTAAAGATGTTACTAAACACCTCGGCCAGCTGGTCAGCACAGTCCCTGAGTACCCTTCCTGGAATGCCGTCGGGGCCAGGAGCCTTCCTGGGGTTCACGCCACGGAGCACTCTCCTGACATCCTCTGTGCTCACAGTAAGTGCCAGTTCTTTGGTGGATGGTGGCGGCGTCGGCCCAGACTCTGTAGTCACCTCAAAACGGGCAAAGAAGTGGTTAAGCTCCTCAGCAAGCAGGTTGCTGCTGGTGCTGGTGGTTGGATCCTTGCTGCCCCTGAAGTTGGTGAGATGCTGGATACCCTGCCAGACACGCCTGGGGTCCCTCTCGCTGAAGTGTCCCTCAATCTTCCTCCTATGGGCTGCTTTTGCCTCTTTGATGCCTTTCTTTAGGTTGGATCGGGCATTGCTGTATAGTTCCTTGTTTCCAGACCTAAAGGCTGTATCGCGTTCCCTCAGCAGCCGCTTGACATCCCCAGTCATCCATGGTTTGTTGTTCTGATAACATCTGATCTGTTTGTTGACAGTGACGTTATCAATACAGTTCTGAATGTAAAACAGGACAGTGGCTGCGTAGTCTGCTATATCCTGTTGTGCAAATAGATCCCACTGAGTGCGCTCGAAGCAGTCCTGGAGTTGAGTGATTGCATCCTCCGGCCAAATCTTTGTATTTCTCACACTAGGCGTAGTTTTCCTGATGAGAGGTCTGTATGCCGGGGTGAGAAAGAGGGATAGGTGGTCAGACTGGCCTAAATGAGGATGAGCGGAGACTTTGTATCCTTCCCTAATGTTGCTGTATACATGATCCAGTGTGTTTTGACCTCTCGTCGGACATGTAACATGCTGGTAGAATTTAGGGAGGACAGTTTTTAGATTTGCACGGTTAAAGTCCCCAGCCACGATGAAAATCCCATCAGGATGCACGGTCTGCAGTTTACTGATGACTGTCAGTAAGATGTTCAGTGCTAACTTGACGTTAGCACTAGGTGGAATATACACAGCCATGACGATAACAACAGTGAACTCCCGCGGCAGGTAAAATGGCCGGTATCTTGATATAATAAACTCTAAGTCCGGTGAACAGTGGCTTTCAATGACTGTTGTATTTGTACACCACCTGTTATTAGAGTAGATGCATAGCCCTCCTCCTCTGCTCTTACCGGAGTCGCCGTTCCTGTCGGCCCGATGCGCTGTGCGGCCTGCTAACATGATAGCTTCGTCAGGGATCCCCGTGTGAAGCCAGGTCTCGGTTATCACCATAATCGAGCAGTTCTGTACAGGTTGTTGTGCCTCGATGATCAGCTCCAGTTCGTCCATTTTGTTGCTGAGCGATCTGGCGTTAGTCAGGAAGATACTGGGTAGCGCAGGCCTGTGTGGGGCTTTCTTTAGCCTGGTTTGAATACCGGCCCGGCAGCCTCGCTTCCGCCTCCTTTCCCGGCGCCTCCTCCTGCGTCTTCCGTCCGGTATGGTGATCCACCGGGACCCCGCTGTCGAGCGATCTCCGGCGGGATGTACTCGTTGCGGTAATTCCTGTTTTGATCCAATTCACCACACAATGTCCCAATCCTTAACAGGTCTTGTCGGTTAAATATCGAGTCGCTGGTCGACAGACAAGCACAAAAGACAAACATAAAAAAGAAGAACCACCTCGGGGAGAGCAAAGCCGCTGCGTCAGTGCGCGCCGCCATCTTGACAACAACAGCTGTTATAATACACCCATGGGCTGTATGCTGTAAGCTGTAAGTAATAACTTTTTTAAATCATATTTGCGCCAATCTTGCATACTGCAGCTTTAAGGAAAGCAGTGAACGCGTATCTATCAGAATTACTTACACCTGGCTCAACCTAGTCGCCCCTCCTCAGCCTGGCTTGGCCTTCGTGAAACGGATTAAACCGGGGATGAATTGACAAGACTAGGTCAAGCCTCGCCTTCTCTCTTATCCTAAATATGATATCTTTATTCTGCTTTTGTGAAATGGGCCCCTGGTCTGTTTAATATTGTACAAGAGTGAATAATGCCAACCGCTGCTGTGTCAAGAACTCCAAAATCCTTCAACCTTTACTATCTATTGATATAGTGATTTTTGGTTATAGTTATTCATTTAATTATTAATCAAAGTTCCAAATTGATGGTTTAGTAGATTTAATGACACTTATCTATGAGACTACATTAATTTGCTATCATTTTCTCTTTGTTTCAAAGAGTGGGGCCCCGAGGATGATTTAATATACATTAGATCATATTATTCTATTTTATTAATAATTATTTTGATAATTATTATTTACTTTTGATAGCCATTTCAATGTCTTTTGAGCTTATGTACCAATGTAATTTGGTGCCCTGTTATTATTTATATAAATTGATAATTTATTCATATTAATTTGATTAATATTGATAATTATTTTAATATTTTCTTATAACTAGACCAGATTTGATTTATATCCTCTCTTATGCCATTTAGTTGCTTACCGGAGTCCTTCCTGAATTCTCGTTCAAGTTTAAGCCCAGGCTGGCATCGTGGCTCGGCCCCACATCAGTGTCCGGCTGCATATCGCCCTCCATGTTGCTAATGCTACTAGCTCGTGACAATTGACCGTCTTCTTCTTCGTCGGGTTCCTTACTTTGTGCAAGACTTTTCTTCTCCTTTTTAGGCATATTTGCTCGCCCGCTATATTCACACTTGCTTTAACACGTCTCCTAGAAAATTCGAGTTATATTGGGCAACTTTTAATTTGTGATGTGCATTCCAAGCAAAAATACTATTCTGTAACTATACTATTCTATAACTATACTATAACTATACTATACTATAAGATACGAATGACGATATGCTCCGCTGCTGGAACAGCTGATTTACCTGCTGAAACTACTAGCACGCGGACACGACGTCGGGGTGCGCTCGCTGCGGTACGGGAGTTGTGGGTTAACAGGATGAGACTGAAGGTATAAGGATTACTGCAGTAGAACAGCCTTTTGTCTTTTATACTGACTATGATGTCTGTTGTATCGACCCGAATGCATTTGCTGAATAAATTGAGCAGTGCTTCTTAAACTGAATGACCAAGACTGTTTATTAAATAATTTCTCCAACAAAAGCAAGAGAGAGAGAGAGAGCTGTGGCGAATATGAGTGAACAAACAAGTGAACTAGCGGAGCAGAAGTCAGAGTTAGCTTAGCTTTGAGGATATCAAGTGAAATGTACAAGTACTGGTGGTGATACTCCAAATCCATTGACAAACGTGAAGTCGACGGATCCTATTCTTTCTCTATGGAGAGCAGGAGATCCAGCTGTGCGTTGCATGATGGATCGGTCACGGCAAGTTGACTGCCCAGTTGCTGTATCTGAATTTTCATAATCATGACTCAACCTCAAGTTAATGCAAACGAGGTCCGTCCATCGCAAGGCAGCAGGCTTGCGAAACTCCGATCGAACAGTCAAACTAGGCAGCGGTGATCAAATGTGAATCAATATTCTGTCACTGCATTGCTTTTTCTCGCCTCAAATGTTTTTAGAAACATATTGTGGTGTAGCCTACTGTTTAGCTGTAAAATGAAAAGTTTGCCACCCGGCCGCCATGTTGAAAACACTGGAACCACCAAGCACTAGCCATCGGCCGTGGACCGTTTTGGTTTCCTCACATCTTTCCGATTGTTGGCCGGATTTGGTGTATCTCCACCATTACCATTATGGACTCCTGCCGAAGCAGGAAAAGTTAACACAGTTTTTGGTTTATCCGTTCTGGGCTACTTTAGCAACATAGCACGGAAGCAAGCCCCCAAGAAGAGCGCCTGTTGTTGATCCCAATTTTCTTAGTGGCCAAACGGTGGTACTACAACTTCCGTGTCCGTCACGTGATGCCATTGGGCCCAAAAAGACTTTTTCCCATAGACTTACATTGGGAAAGAGACGTCTGTAACTCGGCGGATAATTTTTTTGAGGTGAATCAACATCCCAGTATGAACACTTGAATAGCCCTTATTGAAATCATTAGGTCCTAAAAGTTGTTAAATGCACTAATAGCTGAATCCAGAGATATTTCCCTTCCTCCAGTCATGTGAATGAGACCCAGACCGCAGCTGGAGTGAGGGCTGGGAGGCGGGGTTAGCAAGCCGTGACGACACTGTGACGGTTGTGACCCTGAGACCGTGCCACGTGACCGAGCAGACGCTACTGCACCTGCTCCATGGTTCCCAAAGGATGCGGAAGATCGCCGGAAGATCCGGGTATTTTTCCAGTCGGAAGTCGAGCCATTTTGGCACCATGCGCCAGTGGGCAACTTTCATAGGAATGAACGGGGCCTCGCCTCCAACGCTGTATCCAGTTCTCTTAATACATCCATGGCCAGAAGTAGGGGAGCCAAGGGACTATTGGCCCCCTCACTCAGTAAAAATGACGTTTCAATCATTCCCATCCACCCCGTGCGTGTCAAGACTGGAGGATGTCAGAAATGTTTTACTCTACAGATTCGCTCTCATTTTAATCGGCTCCATCTCAGCTGAGTCTCAGGTAACAACAACCTGAACTGAAGCCTTTAATTATGCTTCCAGGCTATTTTTTTTTACAATACGTGGGTAAACCCGAAGTTGATGCCCTATAAAAAATCACTGAATAATATATTTATCCACATTTTTCATCGGCAGAGCAGAGTGTTCTGTGGATCTTTATCCAATCATAATCAACCATTGTGTAGCCTAATTCAAATGAAATCAAAGTGATCTGACATCAAGCCTGCTACAGTTGCATAATGAGCCGAAAATATTTTACACTTCTCAACTGGTGGGCTTGCCCTCGCCGGGCGCATCGTTCGTTGTGCCGCGGCTGAGCTCAAAGGCCTGACCGTGAGTTTTACAGCACCCCTCACCTGGACTGCTGCCCGGGTGCTGCTTGCGTTCTCGCTGTGCAGTACGCCCTCTCTCCCTGTGGCGAGGGACGGGACTGTCAACGGGGGCGGACTGTCCTCAGTACGAGGGGTCTGTGGCGATGTCGGCACCCAGGCTCGTTTATCATGCTTATGCTGTGTGACTTTTTGCCATCAGCATTCATAACCATACAACCTTTATGATTAAATTGTTTACTAGAGCACAAAGTTCTTCATAGATCTATACCTGTAATATTACTCTCAAAGTGCTCCAGATTGATGCACTTAACTTTAATATGTTCCAATTTTTCTTCTGGGGGAGCACCACACCAGTCTCTTAAAATCCTGTGGAACACTGTATTACGTCAATCAAAACTGGCCCCCACCTTCTAAGATAATGAAAACACAAAAATTCTTATTATCATGTGATTATACACTAAAGAATACATACTTATTAATATACTATTTCTGCCATTTCTGCCAATAGAGCCCCCTAATTGTTATACACTGTTCCTTTAAATAAAGGACCTGAGTACTACTTCCACCAGATATCTCCTTTTTCTTTCGCGTTTTAACAAGCAAAGCTTCTTGTTTTGTACCATCTGGCGCACCGTAACGTGAGAGGCGTTGACTGTTGTGGTAGAATTTAGCCCTTTCCTCCCGACAGCTGCCTGCAAAACAGTTTATCTTCATTTTTCTGAATAACACCAAACAGGAGCGGATAACAGCTGCAGGCGAGGCCCGTTTAAACTGAAGGAAGCTGTAGGTAGGTGTTGCTGTCAGCTCGTCGTGTTCAGTTAGCTGTTAGCTGCTAGCTGCTAGCTGCTGCTTAGCAAAACAGTGTTTCTGTCACTGAGCTGTTAGCCAGCTGCCTACATGTAACATACTGCAGCTTTGTGATGCTATAAACTGTCACGGATGTGTCCTTTAACTCGGCCGATCTTGATCCAGTTAAATGTTTAATAGAAAGACAGAACACTTAATTTCAGTGCTGAAGTTAGCTAATTTTAGCACGCTATACAGCTATGGTTTGATTTGGTGTGTGTGTGTGTGTGTGTGTATATATATATATGCATATCTGTTTCATCAAGACAAGTTGTACTCTGATCCTTTAATTACTAAAAGTGGCAGTACAGCACTCTACATTACAAGCAAAAGCCCTGGATTCAAAATACTTTTAGCATTTTGAATGCTGGACTTTTGCTTGCTTTATGCAGTTAAAGTATCATCACGGAGTAAAGTACACAAGTATTATCAGCTTCATGCAATTAAAGTATCATCACCAGTAAAGTACATAAGTACTATCAGTCTTATGTAGTTAAAGTATCAGCAATGAAATTACACAGGTATTATCAGCTTCATATACTTAAAGTATCAGCATTAAAAGTACACAAGTATGAATAGCTTCATGTAGTTAACGTATCAGCAGCAAAAGTACACATGTATTATCAGTTTCATGTAGTGAAATTATCAGCAGTAAAAGTACACAAGTATTATCAGCTTCATGTTGTTAGAGTCTCAGCAGTAAAAGTACACAAACATTATCAGCTCCATGTAAAGTAACAGCAGTAAAAGTACACAAGTCTTATCAGCGTCATGTAGTTAAAGTATCAGAAGTAAAAGTACATACGTATGATCAGCTTCATGTAGTTAAAGTATCAGAAGTAAAAGTACATACGTATGATCAGCTTCATGTATTTAAAGTATCAGCAGTAAAAGGACACAAGTATTATCAGCTTCATGTAGTTAAAGTACCAGCAGTAAAAGTACACGTATTATCAGCTTCATGTAGTTAAAGTGTCAGCAGTAAAAGCACACACATACTATCAGCTTCATGTAGTTAAAGTATCAGCAGTAAAAGTACACACGTATTATCAGCTTCATGCAGTTAAAGTATCAGCAGTAAAAGTACACAAGTATTATCAGCTTCATCTAGTTAAAGTATCAGCAGTAAAAGTACACAAGTATTATCAGCTTCATGTAAAGTATCAGCAGTAAAAGATAAAGGATAAAATACATATTTATTGAACCCCAGTGGGGAAATTCAATTGTTGCAGTAGTACAAGGACATAAATAAATACAGATAAGGATAGAAAGTAACAGAAATATATAATAGGAGATGGTACATAGACTAAAATATGAATAGACTAAAAATATGAACTATACAAGTCAGCATTTGGAGACAAATGAGGAGTCAGCATTTGGAGGTGGCAGGAACAAGAGTTGAACCGTAAGTGTGAAGTGTAGAATGTGAAGAGGAATGGTGTCAGAACAGTTCCTTGAGGTGCATCCTCCACTATGATGTTTGGCTGTTATGCAAACTGCAGCAGGTCTGGGGAAGCAGTTAGCCTGGTCCTCAGGTGGCGCCAGACCAGCCTCTCAAAGGCAGGCCAGCCATTGGGAATTATGGGCAGGGGGACAGACTTTCCAAATGGGCCCCTCATCCACCCCGAATCCAGGTCGCCCAGTTTCATATGATACCAATATCTTCACTCTAGCTTTAAAACTGAGCCCACCACAGCAGGTTTTATAGTCTGCCTAGCTCCTCATCTTTGTACGTCCAGCTTTGCCTGTCATACCTGGTGCTTCTCCAGAAATGTGTTCATTGCCTCTCTGATCCTTTCATTTTCTTGTTCTCTCTTTAACCTCGCTTTTATTTTTTGAGCCCCCGATCAGGGCTTTCCACAAGGATGTGGAGTAGCAAGCCAGAGGGTAACAGTAGCCAGCTAGGGGGGCTTTTTTTTTAAATAAAAGCCCAAATTTAGTGAACTCTGGCACATTCTAATGCTACTATGCCATCATATACACTGATCTTAATGATTGTAAACATGTAGTGAATTGTTGTAAAGGAGAATTAGGCTTCTAGTGTGATTTAGCCCACAGTCTGTATAGTTGTTAATATTTAAAACCACGTGTCTTCCTGACTGAACAGAACTTTTCTAATTTAGAATCCTAGACCTTATTTATTATTTATTTATGACACCTTCACTGTAAGGTTTATCAAAACATGCCACAATGATAGTTAATGTATAAATGCACTATTATTCAATGGAAATAAACACGGTTACTTTAAGGGTCCCAGGTCTTATCCAGCCCGTGTATTGATTTTAAATTAAACTATTTATAAAATAAACCTATGGCAAAAAGAACTCTGAAATAACAAAACATGTGAATCAAACTAGATTCACCAGTCATGAAAATGAAGACGAAGATGACAGAAGTTGAGTTGATTAACTAGTCAACTCAACTTCTGTCATCTTCGTCTTCAGTTTCATCTTCACTATCATCATACTTTATCATATACAGTAGGAAGTTCCATTACTTCATATTTATATTTATCTCATCGATCAGCTGTAGGGACACGGATCAGGCTCCAGTGTTTCCCCTTAATTATGACCGCCACAGTTTCATAATGAACCAACAATATTTTTACATTTCTCCATGGGTGGGGTCAGTCGGTCGGCCGCTCAGTCTGCCCGGAAGATTCAACTCAGCGAGTGAATGACGGCCGCTCGCCCGTTGTGGAAGGATCCCCGTTGGACCTCTCCTGGCGCATTTCCTCCGCACCCCTTGCCCGGACCTCGCAGCTTCCCGGGTCCAGTTTCGACAGCACCATTTTCACAATAACAACGGGGGGGGAGGGGGGGGGATGATGATAAGTTGAAAGGTGTTTTAATGATACCAATATATTTATTTATCATGTAAATACATTTAACTTGTACTGTCACTGATATAGGTCAGTAAGTTAAGTGTTGTTCTTGATCCCATTTAAGGGTCAACCATAGACCTTTGCATGGGCCCCCCTGGCCTTGGGCCCGGGGACAGCTGTACCCTTTGCCCCCGTCTGACGGCAGGCCTGCTCAAAGATCTTCATTACCTGTAACGTGAGTGCCACAGGACTGTGGTCATTGAGAGTGCTGGGATGTCCTTTCTTTGGCACTGGAACAATGCAGGAGGTCTTCCATAGATTGGGCACCTTCATCAACCTCAAGGAATGATTGAAGAGGTGCTGGAAGACTCCTGCCCAGCACATGCTTTGTGAACCCTGGGACTGATGTGGTCTGGCCCACTGGCTTTGTCTGTTCGGAGTCTGGAGAGCTCCGTTCCCACCTGGCTGGGAGTAAGAGTGGATCTGGGAGATGGTGTCGGATGCAGTGAATTGTGAAAGTTTAGCAGTGGTTGACATGTCATGGAGGTGGGTGAGGGTTGCAATGCAATGCCATCCACATGCTGGTGTTTGGTAGGAGAGAGCTGGAAGGTGAGGAAGGACTGTCCTCTTGAGTTAGGGGTCTACTTACAGGTGTAATGTTAATGCTCATCAGTTGGCTACCTTTGTTTGTAAAGCTTGGGAAAAACATAAGGGTGGTTTATTTGTTTAGTATTATTTGTAATATCTGTTGTTACTCTGCTTTGGCGTGGAGAGGAGGTCGTGTTGCTCTGGCTCTCCCTATCTGGCGTGGAGAGGAGGTTGTGTTGCTCGGGCTCTATCTGGTTTGTGTGGAGAGGAGGTCGTGTTGCTCTGGCTCTACCTGTTTGGCGTCAAGAGGAGGCTGTGTTGCTCTGGCTCTGTTTGGCGACGTCGGGAAGCTTCTTGACATCCTCCTGGATCCACCATCCCACATATGTTCACATTACATGTATTATTTTTTGTCATATGGATTGTCTATGTTGCATTTTCATTATGTTGTACACACGACATCTATTGCACGTGTGTCCATCCTGGAAGGGGGATCCTCCTCTGTTGCTCTTCCTTAGGTTTCTTCCTTTTTTTTCCCTGTTAAAAGGTTTTTTTTGGTTACGTTTTCCCTTATCTGATGAGAGGGTCGTACTGTAAAGGACAGAGGGTGTCGTATCCTGTACAGATTGTAAAGCCCCCTGAGGCAAATTTGTGATTTATGATTTTGGGCTGTACAAATAAAATTTGACTTGACTTGACTTGACTTGACTGTTTTCTGTCTCTTTTTCTGAATAATGTTGTCTTGTAAGCCTGTTTGGGCTGGACATATTATTAATGCATGACACCATAATAATAAAAATCTATTCATGTACTGAGAGAGGGGGAGGTAGCCATGGCCTTGATGGGGAGGAGAGCAGAAAAAGTTCAGAAGTATTATCAGCTCCATAGACATTATTTATATTTTCTCCCTCCTGTGTTTCTCAGCAGTGTTAGGTCCAGGTGTCCAGGTGACTCCAGTCAGACAGTATGAGCTCTAAAGGAGGCGGCACTGCTCTGACCCGCCGCAACTACAGACTGGCTTCAGACACAGACAAACCCAAAGCCACAGGTATGACCTGCTGCTGCAATACTCTGTGTCACATACAAGTGCTGTAACAGGATTTGGAGCAGATACAGAGGTGAGATGAAGACACACAGGTACAGACACAGGTGAGATGAAGACACACAGGTACAGATACAGGTGGGATGAAGACACAGGTACAAACACAGGTGAGATGAAGACAGGTACAAACACAGGTGAGATGAAGACACACAGATACAGGTGAGGTGAAGACACAGATCAGATGAAGACACAGGTACAGACACAGGTGAGATGAAGACACAGTTAGAGACAAAGGGTGAGATGAAGAAACACGGGTACAGACACAGGTGAGATGAAGAGACAGGTGCAGACACAGGTGAAATGAAGACACAGGTACAGACACAGGTGAGATGAAGATACAGGTCAAACAGAGGTGAGATGAAGATACAGGTACAGACACAGGTGAGATGAAGACACAGGTCAAACAGAGGTGAGATGAAGATACAGGTACAGACACAGGTGAGATGAAGATACAGGTCAAACAGAGGTGAGATGAAGATACAGGTACAGACACAGGTGAGATGAAGACACAGGTCAAACAAAGGTGAGATGAAGATACAGGTACAGACACAGGTTGTTGGAGTTATTGATTGTCTCCCTCTCTGTCAGGTATCGTGAACGAGAAGTTGCTGAGTGACTACCTACACCATGTTTTTCCTTCCACTAAACAGGGACCTGCACTGGCCTCCCTCAGGTAATGAACACATTATCATCACCTTGGTGCCTACTTACAAACAGGGGGCAACATTAGCATTTATTTTGGAGTCACGTTTGTGTCCACTAAATTAACGCAACAAGGTTTTTTCAACTTTTTAAAAGTCTCTCTGAGTTCAGCTCTCAGTATGTTTGTATCTTCTAACTGAATCTTTGTGTTTTTTATATTCAGACAACACTTTTATTTTACTGTTTCAGTCAGTGGGCCTAAAAAGTGAAGCCAATGCTGAAGTGCCTTAAACCTGCATTCTTTCTAATAGCCAGCACGGGGCGACTCCTCTGGTTGCAAAAATAATTCAGATTGTATAGAAGTCTATGAGAAAATGAGCCTACTTCTCTCTTGATTTACTACCTCAGTAAACATTGTAAACATGAGTTTATGGTCTCAATTAGGTCTGTGTATTGGCAAGAATCTGGCGACAAGATGCGTAACATGATACAGGGGTAACGATTCAATATATTGCGATATATTGCGATACAGTAAGCAAGGCGATATATTGTGATTTTTTTAAATCAAATTTTAGGAAAACTGTAATACTATAAAGAACACACTGCCATATGCATACAATTTGAGTAAAAAAAACATGACTTCAATTCAATCTGAACAGTGGGATCTGCATTTGCATTTATCACAGTCCCTCATCATCCAACATCATAGCACTACTTTGAGAGGGCGCATCTCTTTGCAAATGAAATAAAGTATTAACTGAGTTCATCTTTGCATGTAAACTATTAATTAAAAATAGATACAATGTTTTTGAGAATCAATATAGTATGACAAAACATAATAAATGGTAAATGGACTTGTATTTATATACAAGTATATCAAATATCGCCATATTTGATATTTTCAATATTTTCTTGCACCCGTAGTCTCAATCTCTTGTTTCAAGACTTGTTCAATACAGCATGATGTTCAATTAGCAAATTATGGTCCCATTTAGAGTCAAATAGACCATTAAGCAGGGTATGCTTCAGGGCGTGGTTACCTTATGGTTGGTAGGTCGTTACCACAGTGTTGTCTGGTCTGGGAGTTGTCCGTGTTTTCGTCTTAGAACTTTAATCCTTTCACAGTGTTTTTTCAGTTCATGAAAGTTAATTGTAACATTCTGGTCGCCTAACAATACCTTATTCAGTGTTTGGTTGTGCTTAGCTCCACCCCGTTGTGTCACTTCTGGTTGCAAAAATCCAAGATGGCGACGGCCAAAATGCCGAACTCGAGGCTTCAAAGCGGCAGCCCGCAAACCATGGGTGACATCGCGGTGACTACGTCCACTTCTTATATACCGTCTATGGTGTCAGTGCATGGATCTTCATGATTTGGGTGATCCTCTGAACTTCCCTCTAGCGCCACTATGAGGTTCACGTGTGGTTTTGGGTGAAATCTCTCAACAAGTGTGAGGAAACCAGTCAGATGAACAAATGTGTCGCCAGTTTGATTTGACAAACAGGATGCTGCCTAGCACTAGATAGTTGGATAGCAGGAGGTGTGTTGAGCAACAGATAATAACTCGCTCGATCAGCTGGTGAAACTGAGTACATGTATTTGTATACTTGTATACTTGTATACTTCTATAGTGTGTGTGTGTGTGTGTGTGTGTGTGTGTGTGTGTGTGTGTGTGTGTGTGTGTGTGTGTGTGTGTGTGTGTTGTACCCTGACCTGGCCCCTTTCCTTAAGCCAGACAGATTCATGTTACCCCCAGCAGCTCTATACATAGTCACACACACACACACACACACACACACACACACACACACACACACACACACACACACACAGTATACAAGTAAACAAATACATGTACTCAGTTTCACCAGCTGATCGAGCGAGTTATTATCTGTTGCTCAACACACCTCCTGCTAGCTGATGTATAATAGGGCTGGGACGATATACAGTACCTATTAATGGAGCAGCTAAGCTGAAATATTTGTAACAATTGTGCATTTTGCGATAAAAGCAACAAATTTGGCACAGATGTAGGTTTATATGTTATGAAAACATATAGATATCGGGGCGTCGCCAATTTGGCACCTGGGGGCCATGGCAGCCATTTTTCAAAATGGCTGCCAAATATTCCAAATTGATGATTTCCAAGATGTGTTCAAGCTGATTAGATCAGATGTCAGAAGATCATAGACATTTTTTTTCCCCTTATTATTTTTTAAGGGTGCTTTTTAAAAGCTTTTAACCTGAGAAAAATGCGAAAACCGAATAAAAGGAGCATGGTCACTTCAGGGTCGAACTTCACCCCCTTGCCTTCATGATAGAAATACAACTAATACACTGTTAGAGCGGCAAGATCTTCAGCTTTCCATCGTTGCATTTATCTTTTCATTAGCAGTAAAATTGACAGAGATATCGCTGGATACATTTCTTGGTCACCAGTAACCTCTAATCACAGTTAAAGCGATACTGAACTTTGGTAGAACTTTGGGTTGTATTGCTAACTAGCCGTGATATACAGTATGCCCAACTAAAGGAGAAAATCATCATCAATTGATCTTGTCCTGTGAGCGGATTACGGTTTGTTATGCTTTTTTTTTTCTCTCTCCATTCGCTCCTGCCATTATATTAGAGGGTCGGCTTACCCTGCCTATCGGATCCCCCGCCCCACCTAACCGACGAGGAATTACTGACCTCATTCATTTTCAATTCAATTCAATTCTTTTTCTTTTCTTAATAAATAAATTAGGACTGTTAATCAATTAAAATACTTAATAGTTATATTGTTAATTGTCCATATTTAATCGTGATTTATCGTAAATTAATTGCACATTTTTTATCTGTTGAAAATGTACCTTAAAGGGAGATCTGTCAAGTATTTAATACTCTTATCAACATGGGAGTGGGCAAATATGATTGCTTTATGCAAATGTACTGTATGTATATATTTATTATTGGAAATCAATTAACAAAACAAAACGATGACAAACATTGTCCAGGTACTGCATTTGGCATAAAAAAACATGCTTAAATCATAACATGGCAAACTCAAGCTGTCAGTGTGCTGATTTGACTATAAATTGACCCAAACTGCATGTGATTATCATAAAGTGGGCATGTCTGTAAAGGGGACTCTCTGGGTACCCATTGAACCCATTTTCATTCACAAATTTTGAGATCAGAGGTCAAGGGACCCCATGGTCAAGGGACATGGTTGATACTAATGGATTCCTCAGGTTTTCTAGTTTCATATGACACCGGTATCTTCACTCTAGCTTTAAAACTGAGCCTGCTACAACCTCCAAAAGATTGGCGGCCCATTAGATTTTTAAGAGGTTAATTAAAAATCGCAAGTTGCGTTAATGCGTTAAAGAAATTAGTGCCGTTAAAATGAATTTGTATTAATGTGTTATTGTTATTAGCTTTGACAGCCCTAAAATAAATATAAAGATATAAAGAAATAAATTTGTAAATTTCAGGTTGAAGTAAGTGTGTTTCTTATCTGGCTTTAGCCACAGTACTACTTAAATAATAAAAAAGAAACATGACAAAAGGAGGGTTATCTGATTTTTCTCCTTTTTTGTTTTACTCCTAATCATGCATTTCTTCTGTTCCTTTTCCTGCTGAACAGGAAGCCTCTTGGTTTCCAGGATCTTGGTGCTCATCTGGAGAGATTGTTGTCTGAGGGAGAACCTGCTGAGGACAGTAGAGGTAAGATTTAACGTCTCCTCCTGCTCTCTGTGATCACCTCTCTGGGTTTTAATGCAATTCAACATCTAGTTCTCAGTTACATCTTTTTCTGTCTCTGTTGTCAGACAACTGAACAAGGATGAAGTAGGATTTAATGAACCTGTTAACCAGCCGTCGTTAACAATAGGGATGGGAAAAAAAAAATCGATTCACCTATGTATGGCAATTTTTTTACGATTTTGAAATAGATTTTTTAATGCTAGAATCAATATATTTGCTTCATTTGAGTCTATGCGGATGTACTGTAGAAGGAAGTTACCGCTTTAATTGTTGTAGTCTGAGTAACGTGACGTCATATCCGTTCTGTATATGTCAAAAACCCAAACAAACGGTAGCCGGCCGGCCGCAGCGAGCAGAAACATGCTGAACAAATCCTTATTTTATAACCGCCATGTCGTCTGACAAAATCAACATAAATCCACTCTGGAGGCCGTTTGGGAAAAAGCTCAGTTTTATTGTGAACTGAGGTTTTTTTTTAAAGGTAATCGGCTTCATGTGGAGGTATTCTGACTGCACACAGACAGCCTCCTGAATTTTACTGGTGTTTATTGAATCTGTCTGTGTATCTGCAGATCAGCCTGTTGAAGGGCGTTTGGGCCCTCAGCCGGTCGTCCTGGATCACACCAGTGGCTTTGAAGGACTTCTGTTTGTAGATGATGACCTGCTGGGGGTAAGATGAACATTATATATATTATATATATATATATATATATATATATATATATATATATATATATATATATATATATATATATATATATATATATATATATATATATATATATATATATATAATATCTTTTTTGGGGCAAATGGTTGACTGTCTTTCCAGCACTTGTGATATTTGAAAAGACAAAACCGCTGTCTGGTCTCAGGCGCTCCTGCCATCACTGCACTGGATTTTTTTCAGTCTTAAAACACTTACAATCCAGGGTTTCCTGCATCGTCATCAGATGAAATACATTATTGAATAATTCATTTATAAACACAATACTGTAATAATAGAAAATTTTGCAGAGTGATTGTCAGCACGCTGCTCAGAGTGTAAACATGAGGATTTAATGGAGATGAATTAAAGTGAAACTGATTGTGGATTCAGCTGATAATAGAACAGAAAATGTAGTGATTTTTAGGTTGAAATACCTCCAGCTCTCTGTTATAGATAATAACCTTAATTTAGATGACTATATTTTCAACATGTAACAGCAGTGGCCTGTACTACGAAGTGAGTTCAACATACCCTATCTTTTCTGGCTTAACTAACTCTAACAATGGCGATCCCGCTAAGTGGTCCTACGATGGTGGTTATCAACCCAGGGTTTCTCAATCTGGCTGTGAGCGTATTCACATGAAATGGGCGGGGTTTGCTGCGTATGACCAATCACAAACATGGACAAGTCTACTGTCAGCAGAGTGGCATATTTCACAAACCAAGAGCAAACTATAATATTAGACAAATATGAAGTTAAACACATAATCCAGACTAAAAGTAACACAGTCGAAGCTGTGAAATGCAGGAAGAACAGCTGGCAAAGAAAAAATTGCCGATGTGTGAAGGTAGAAATGGAGGAAATATGATTAAAAAAAGTTATCTCTATAAAACGGTCACTATATCCTGACGGTAGTGCATGAGACAGGTAGTCTGAAAAAAATCATGTGCATCTGTTTCCTCCGGTGTCCTCCGGTGTCCTCCGGTGTCCTCCGGTGTCCTCCGGTGTCCTCCGGTGTCCTCCGGTGCTCCTAATAGCATCTGCAAGATTTGACAGACCGGAGGAAAACAACCAGATCTGATCTGGAGTCTGCCGTCCAGCTGCCGTCTATGAGAGCCATGAGTCAGTCACTCGCGAACTCCGATCAAACGGTCAAACTAGACAGCGCTGATGAAATATGAATCAATATTCTGTTACTGTAATGTAACAGCAACATCTGCTGAGGAAATACCAAGCACCGCCCACCAGCCGGAGCAAACTTTCTCATTTTACAGCTAAACAGTACACTACAAGATGTTTCTGAAAACATTTGAGGCGAGAAATAGGCATTACAGTAACAGGATATTGATTCATATTTGATCAGCGCTGCCTATTTTGACCGTTTGATCAGAATTCGCAAGTGATTGACAGCTGCTTCCGCTGAATGAACAGCCAATACGTAGGAACGCTCTCTGTTGTGGCAAAAAACATCAGTTTGGGTTTTTCCTTTAACCCCCATTTCACCTTTACGTTGTTCTGTTTGCCACATGGAGTGCGGGTGCAGTGTGTCAGACTCACAGCCATTCAGTGTTCCAAAAGAAATCCAGGGAGAGTTTTTTCCATTCACTGTATCTTATAATTTATTGAAAAATAAACATGATGAAAAGAAAAAGTAGCCAGTTGATTTAATGTCCAGTTTTAACTTTTTGCAGAGTCCCAATTGTCTGCTGTGGAAGAGTGTGGCTGAGCGTGGCTGAGGTCAATGACGTATTCGCCGTACACCCGTCCTCTGCGCTATGCGTCACGCGCACCAACCTATAGATTCTGCCCCCATCCCCTATGGAGGGTGCAAAATGCTTGTAAACATAAACAGAAAAATCAAAATATTATATTATATAAATAAACTTAAATGCGGCTTCTACACTCTCTCTGAGATGACCTGTGATTGGCCAAAATCTAGATTTTTTAAAGCCTGAAAACAGAGCCTTGAGGAGGTGCAGAAGTCTAGTTTTCTCTCAGAACACTTGAATTACATTATGCTGAAAGGTTATTATGGAATTTTTGCCCAATGATGCCAAAAACTTGTTGCCTACTGAAGCTTTAACAGAATCCTCAAAAGTCAGATATGTTCATATGGATGGGACAGTGATATATAACTAGCTTTATAGTTAGTCCAAAATAGAATGGAAGAATAGATTACACTTCATTATGCACTTTGATAATGATGTGGTGAAGCTGCGTCCCCGACTCCGGCTGTGTGAAACAGACTTGAGAGCAAGTAAAAAAATAAATATAAAAACATAATTCAAAGCAGTAAGCACCCACAGCATATAGCCAGCTGTCCTTCCTGCATTTGTCAGTCTAAACTGTGTTGCTTTTAGTCTGGATTATGACTTTAACTTCTTCCTATTTGTGTAATATTATCCTACGATCAACGCACCAAGCTGCAAAATCAAAGCCACTGAACCTTTCATCTATTACCACTCTCATCTGTAACTCAATACAGGTATCTAGGAATTATAATTGACATTTAAACTTCACATCCAGCAAATAGGTTTTTAGTTTAGAAACAAGTCTTTTCCTTCGTGGCCAAAAGGAGACATTTTGCTGCCCCCTGTATGTTGAATACATACATGCATCTTTGCTATGCCTACATGTGCTGGACACTGTCTACCATGGAGCACTGAGATTTATTATGAATCTCAAAGCCCTTACTCATCAGTGTTCTTTGTATGCTCGGGTTGGATGGCCTGCCATCTCCTTACCTATG